>JALAZF010000907.1:600000-1152051 GCA_022829125.1 Lathyrus tuberosus | reverse complement strand
TCTCTATTTTATTTAACTATAAAAGCAACTGAAGATTTGAAGATCAACTAAGAAATAACGTTGCAAATACAACTGAGAAATACACACACTACTATCAGAAAGTTGAGTTTGTTTAGAGTTCTTATTCTTGCGTTGATTAAGAATATTTGTAAAAGTGTGTTATATTATTTTGAACACCTCTGATATTTATCAACTATAGTTGTGAGTTATTCCTTCTCTAAACTATTTGTTTAAATATAAGTCTCTTGCTGTAGGCTTGAGCAAGGTAAAGTCTTAGACACGAGCTCTAAGCAAAGAAAAGTCTTAATCAAAAGCTGGTTAAGCAAGGGAAAGTCTTAGACACAAGCTCTAAGCAGAAGAAAGTCTTAGACATGAGCTCTAAGTAAGGAAAAGTCTTAGGCATGTGGTCTAAGCAAGATAAGTCTCGGTCCGAAGCTAATTGAGCAGAGGGAAGTCTTAGACACGAGTTCTAAGCAAGGGAATTTTTGGACAAGTGGTATGAGCAAAAAGAAAAGTCTTATACAAGTGTGTATAAGCAAGTGTAATCTGGTTGATTATAGTGGAAAATCTTTTGCTTGGCAAGGGGACTGGAGTACTCTCAATTGGGAGAGGAACCAGGATAACTACTGTGTGTTCTTTGCTATTTTTACTTTACTTCTGTTTCTATTTCTGCTACACCCTATCAGATTCTGAACTCAGTTTTTAGAATCTGAACTCTGGTTCAGAAGTAAATCTGATTTTTGCAATACACAATTCAACCCCCTTCTTGTGTATTTTTCTCACCTTCACACACAACCTAGAATTCTTTCAGATGCCTATACGGGTCCTCACCTGCAAGACCATTAAACCTTGGCAACAAGTGTATTAAACCAGATTTCATTTTGAAAGGTACAGTAACAACAGGATATTCAATATATAAAGCATTATAATTCACATCAGTGCAGTAAGTTCTCTAAGAGTTCTTTGGTTAGCCCTGTTAAATTTAATAGGAAAAAAATTAACAAAGAATGAGAAAACACAAAACTAATTCAACAATGCAGCAACAATTAGGAAAATACCAACAATGTCCCTTTTGAGAAAAAGAATGGAAAAATAGAAAAGCAATTAAAATAAAATCTAAAAATTATGAAAATATGGTTAAAAATCAAATCAAATCAGAATAAGTCTATACAAAAAAATTTGGATTTGTTTTTGAAAATATGAAAATAGAAAATAAAAAAAGGAAAATAAGGAATTTGCGATTTTCAGGGTCAAAATCTTTTAGAATTTTATTCTAAAGGAGCACTGTTTGTCGATTTTTTTTTATTTTCAGGAAAAAATTCGGAGCAAATCGAAACAATAGCTTCCAAACTTACTTGATAGGCCAGAATGCTTACCATTGCAACCCTAAAAATTAACAACCAAAAACAAAAAACAAAAAACAAAAAAAATCTAACAAAACTTTAAACTAGAATTCTAACATTGGCTAACATCAACAAGAATCCCCGACAACGACGCCAATTTGATCCGCTGTCGCACGCGGGTCAAAACGAGTAATTCTAAAAACGGTAAGTTAACGACAATGACTCGAGTCGTATCACAAGGATTCTTGTATTGAATTAACCAACTAAAGTAACAGTTTATGGGGGGTTTAAGTTTCAATTTAAAAAACAAGGAAAAATAAGTGATTATTAAATAAGCTAAAACGACTAATTCTACTGATTCGGGTTCTGACTTATCATCGACTATTATAACACCAATCCCTAAGCGGTTTCAATCCTATTCGATTATGAGATCAATTAGACAAGCGCTATTAATATCATATGAGTTATGTTCCTGTTTACTGCATTAAGCATGACAGTTTAAAGATTAGGCGAAGGCTAACGAAGAAGCTAAGTTAACACGCGATTAAAATTAAGAACATGCATACAATCGAATTTAATCAATTTTATCTTATGAACAACAATCAAATTAAGCAAACGATAACAATCAAATTAAGCCAATGACTTCATAGAAAAGAATTGAACAGAAATTGAAATTATATCGGTATTAGAATAACCTCAAAGTGATGGAACCGTACAACAGAATTTGCCCTTGGGAATTAGTTCTCCATAAGATTCGTAAAAAGCAAAAGTAAAATTGTGAATAATGTGTAATGTCTACAATACCGCGACTGATCTACTTATATAAAATAAGAATTCTTAATTCTAATTCAAATCGGGTTGAAAAACCTAAAACCGGCCAAAACATGGCCCAAAAATAGTTATTCTCTAAAGTCTGAAACTTCAACGAATTATTTGATGATACTTCACTCCGAATCAGCTTTTGGCTTCAACACAAAACTGGTAGCTCTTTTTCTTAGCTTTCCAATGCCTATCAGAACGCGTCGATCCGATTCTCGTAGCTTAAGTTATGGTTTACACGGTGAACATGTGTCAAATAACTGTTAATGCTGAAAATAAAATACGAATTTAAATTAACGGCAAAAATAAACTTAATTCTAAAATCACAATAAAATAGTAAAATTAACAAAACAAACTAGGGAAATTTCTAAGTACAATGGTAGAAGAATGTGCATCAAAATGCACTGATCACTCATAATTCTGTTTTTGTTGTGGATCGGAGGAAAGGGGGGGGGGGGGAGAGAGTCATATTATAGTGAGTCCTTCTATCAGGCCGTCATAGGGTTTAGGGGAGAAATTAGGTTTTGTTGGGGGTTCTTTCCCCTCTTCGAATCCTATCCTTTATGTTTCTTCTTTTTCGGTTGGGGGGAAGACCATTTCCCTTCCATCAGTTCTTAGTGTTTCCTTTGATCGTACTAGCAGTATTGGTTCTAATCCTCCTAAGTCGAAGAAGAAGATTATTAAGGATTATCTATCTGAGGAATCGCTCCAAATATGTCATTTTGTCACCGATTCAGAGGTTGTTCAAGGCAACAAGAGGTTTTGGGCGGAGATGAAATACTAGGTGTTGAAGAAAGTCTGGGAAATTATCTCTTCTCTAGGTATTCAAGGAGAGAGAAGTAAGGAAGATTCTCAAAAAGATATTGGTTTGATGGAGGAAAAAGACAAGATAGGCAAATCAAATAGGGATTCTAAAAAATTGTTTTCTCAATGAATATGATATCTATCAATATTAGAGGTGGAGGTAATATAGTAAAGCGGAAGAGGACATCTCATCTGATTCAATCTAGTAAGATGGATATTTGTTTCATCCAATAAACCAAACTTGCTTCTTTGGATGAACCTATCTCTTCTTTGTTGTGGGAAAGTTTTGAAATGGAGTGGTCTGAAGCTGGGGTTGTTGGTGCGGTAGGTGGTGTATCTATTTATGGAGGAAGGATTTGCTCAAGTTGTCTTTTAGTTTTAGACGAATTGGCTTCGAAGGGGTTAATACTAAGTGGAAGGGTCAAGAGTTATTTTTGGTGAATGTTTATTCTTCGTGTAATCTGGATCTCAAGAAGATGTTAGGGAGGAAATTGGTTTCTTTGAAGAATAATTTTGGCAGGGGGTTGGATTAGGGAGGGATTTGAACGCAGTCTATAATAGTAGAGAGAGGATTGGGGTGACTGTAGGGGGAAAGAAGGGAACCCGAGGAGTTCAACAGTTTTATTGAAGATCTGAGTTGTATTGATGTTACTTGTTTGGGAGGCCCTTTTACTTGGTTTAATAGTGCAAACACCTCTATGAGCAAGCTAGATAGGTTTTTGTTGTCCGAGAATTTGATTAAAGATTGGAAGATTGTAGGTCAGTATGTGGGCAATAGGGATATCTCAGACCATTGCCCTATTTGGCTTAAAGCAAACATTGAAGATTGGGGTCCTAAGCCGTTTAAATTCAATAATAGTTGGCTTAATCATCCTGATTTCCAAAAGTTTATCGAGAAAGAGTGGAAGTCTTTCAAGGTTTCAGGTAGAGGTGATTATGTGTTGAAAGAGAAATTGAGACATCTGAAGACTTGTTTGAAGAAGTGGAACATTGAGGTTTTGGGTTGGGTAGATTTGAATGTGAATGGGGGGGGGGGGGGGAGTGCAAGATCTTAATGACCTTGATTCTCAGGTTAGTATTTTAGGCTTTTCTAATTTTGGAGAGTTAACTTAAAAAGGGTTGCCAGCATCTGTGGAAGTTTGGAAACAACTTAATCTGAAGAAGGGTATGTTAAGGCAGAAGTCTAGAGCTTTGTGGTTGAAGGAAAGGGATAGGAACTCTAGTTTTTTTCTTCATAAAGTGATGAAAGCAAGACTTAGAAGAAACTTCATATCTTTTGTCAACACATTGGACGATATGAAAGAGAAATTGGATGAGATCAAAATAGAGGTTCGAAACTACTTTGAGGCTAATTTTCAAGAGGGGTCCAATTCTAGACCGGTTCTCGAAGGTGTGGACATGGTAAAGCTTTTGGAAGAGGATAGTTTGAGTCTTGAGGCAGTGTTCTCATAAGAAGAGATAAAGGACGTTGTTTGGAGTTGAAATGGAAGCAAGAGCCCAGGGCATGATGGGTTTAACTTCAGCTTCTTGCAGGTGTGTTAAGAGACAATTAAATTGGACGTTATCCGTTTTGTTAAGGATTTCTTCCACACTTCTACTCTTACTAAAGTAGCCACGACCTATTTCATCACTCTTGTTCCTAAAACGGTTAACCCTCAACTGCTTGTTAATTATAAACCCATTTGTTTGGTCAATATTTTCAAAAGTTGTTGTCTAAGATCCTGGCTGCTCGTCTTAAGAAGGTCATTGGTAGCATTGTCTCAGTAGAACAAACTGCTTTTCGTTCTAGGCTCTAGCAGGAAAATTTGAGATTAAGCTATTGATTAATTTAACTCATAATGCAAGAGTTGTCACCGCACTTTTATTTTTCCAAAGGAATGGGGAAAAGAACGATCAAAACTCGAAAAAGTTTTAAATCAAAACTAATAAAACAGAGACAAGGGTAAGGGGGTTGGTTATGCAATGGGAATGTGTTAGCACCCAAAACATCTATAGTACTCTATAGGAACCTCTTAAAAATATATGTTTGGCTTAAAAATGGTTGTTTTCAAAAGATAGTGGAGATGAGGAGAGAAATATTTTTTAAGATTTTTGTGTTTGACAAGACTTCCTGAGCCTCATGCCTACGTACCCACAAAGTGCAATGGAGGATCAAAACCTAGTAGTTCGTGGTAAAAATAACAAAAGAGATTTGTTATGATTGATTTTAAATGGCAAGACAAGTTGTCATTTTAAGGAGAAAACTCAACTAGTTACCCACAAGTGTATGAAAATGGACCTTTGCATCACTATTGAGATGGACTCCAACTTGGATAGAGATCAACAAGTATGTCACTAGATCTCTTAAGTGGAAAATAATCAACATCTAACATAACTATAGAGACAGGAGAATTACATCTCAACTATGAAAATGACTCATGTCTAAACCTTAAGAAAAAGTTTAAAAGGAAAAGTGCACAAAGGGCACAAAATGATTTGAATGAGTTAAGTATTTTTTAAAGTATTTTGAAAATGGTCTTGATATGCTTAAGATTGATTAGCACATTATTCAAGAAAAAGAGTTTGAAAATCACTTGACAAAGTCAAGTTTTATCGAGAAAAAGGTTCAAGTTTAAAAACAATAAGGTTTTGAAAAAGGGAGAAGGTTTTGAAAATCTAAGAAAGGGAGGAGATGAAGAGACCACCCTAAAGAATAAAGTAAAAGCTAAGGAAGGAAAGATCTAACCAAGATACCAAGCTATCCCATACTTTGGATTCAAGCAATAAGCAACCAAATAAGCAGAGAAATAACCAAGCATCAGATAGAGAAGAACTTAAGTTAAGGCCAAAGATGAGGTAGCAGAGCTAAGTCTTCCACAAGTCAACTCAAGGTCAAGGCACCAGATAAATTCCAAGGTCTAAAGTCACAACTCCAAAGCATAGGATAAAGAACCTAATTCTAAGTCCAATAAGTCCAACATCCAATCAAGGGATAATAACCAAAAAGTCCAATGGAAACATTAAGTCTTTTAGTGTTTAGCCTTTATTAATGTCTTTAAAAGAAAAGAAAAATCCAAGTGGACAAAAGGAAAAGGCATAAACATAAACAATAGCAATATGATATGTAAATGACAATAATAGAGCAATATATATAAGGTGCAAGAAAGTAAATGACTTAAAGATAAAGATGCATAAAAATAAATGTTAGCACAATTATATGGTTAATGTTAGTGTTAGAATTAATAGTCTGATTTGAGACAAATTTAGCGCTATGTTAAGCAATCGTAGCACAATCTATAAGGAAGATCATACTATGGGAGGTCGTTCAATAACAATTTATGTACCATACATGTTAGAGATATGATAGAGATCATACTCCTAAAACATGTAGCACAAGTCAAAACCATGGAGGGATCAAGCACTAAGTCAAAGAGATTGGTCCATTACATCAATCAATCCTTCATGACACTTAGGACAAACTTATGCATCAATCCAAAGTACCTCCGATGATCAATGATCAATTAAATGGTAGATTTGAAATGATGAAAGTTCATCAAGTACCAATCAAGATCTCATGAACAAGATAGACTACACATCATTCAATTGATCAAGAGGAAAGGTGAAAAAGAAAAAAAGAAAGAGATGAAGATAGAAGGAGATTACAAAATAGAAAGCAAACCAAATTGGATTAAGGCATTAATCAAATTATCATCAAAATCAATCATCCATTTTGGTGGATTAGGGTTTTCACCCCATCAACACCCAAAATCCGTTGAGTTTGATTAAATTTATGATCAAATCAACTAAGATCCAAGGCCAACAGAAGTCAACATAGGCGAAACAAATATATGATGCAATAAAATGAAATAAAATGCATCAAAAAGATTTTTAAAAGGAAAATAAAAGAGAAAATCCATAAAGTCCTTCAAATCACTAAATAAATGGCCAAGAAAATTATGGAATGTCAGAAATAAAATAAAAAGCATATGAATTTTTTTTCATAAATTTTAAAGTCAGAAAACTATTTTTAAACTAATTAAAACAAAGAAAACAAGAGAAAATTAATGAAAAATAGCAAATAGTAAAAATAAAATCTCAAAAAAAAATAGGTGAAGAAAAATAAAAGAGAATTTTATAAATTATTTTGCGATTTTTTGGAGTTAAAATGAAATTAATATGAATTTTAGAAGTTAAAAACAATTTAAAATAAAAACAAAAAAAGAAATAAAGCTGGAAAATACCACAAGCGTTGGATTTGACCTTATTAATTGACGTGGAAGATCCAACAACTATCAGGCTAGGGAGCACGGTGGATTTAACTGAAATAAAAACATCTGATCTAGAAAAAAGCCAGCCAGCCAAAACATTTCACGTGCCAACATCCAACCCTATGATCAATCAAACCAACTCAGGTGGCTTGGAAATGTCTCTGATCGTCTTCTCCAGTAATCTCTCACTGAAGATCTTCTGAACTGTAACATTAGGTTACAAGATCAATACCAAATGAATCGTCTCATCAGCGTGGAGTCAAACATAGCTTTCAAATTCATTTATATTAACTGCACGAAGAGAATTTTGAAGAAGAAGAAACAAAATGCAAAATGGATTTTCAAAAATACGAAAGGTAAATGCATCAATCAAACAAAATTGAGGATCCAGAAAGCAACAACAAGCCAATGACTACATTGTGGTATCACATTAGAAGCAAATGAATGCTTCTAACTACCTGTTCGAAGAGGTGTGAAATGAGCAAATCAGAGCAGTTGATTGAGGAGTTTCAGAGCATCTCAGACCTTGATTCTTGTTCCCTTAGCTTCAGAGGAGAATGATGAAGCGAATGGAAGAGAGAAAGTGGCTTGGAGAGGCTTTTAAAAGTGAAAACAAAATCTCACAATTGAAGGTTTGAGTATGATCTGGACAGGGTGTTTTTGGCTTTCAAAAGCTTGGGAAATGAATGGAATATGTTGCTCTATTTATAGGGAGTAAAATGGTGATCTCACACGTGTAAAATGGATTCAAATTCGTGCAAACCGAATTGGCTCATGATGTGAGAAAAGTGTGACTTCATGTGCATCAAAACTCCACTATTTCTTGCGTTTTATGAGTCATTTTGCTTTTGGGAACTTCACTTATCATGTTCAGATGGATAACTCGTGGTAATTTGATCATTAGAGTGAGTTTTGGTTGAGTGAAAATTCTGACCAAAATATAAATTGCAGTTTCAAACCCCCAACTTCAAACCAACATGAAATCTTGTACACACCACCTTTATGGCTCATTCTTCTTGCAATTAGATCACATCATAACAAAGAGTATAAAGTGACAAGAAAGTATTGATTTGGACATCTGAGCAAAAATTTATGACTATGTGAAGTTGGTACAAAGATCTGGCAATGAGGTCATGAAAATTCGAAGTCCAAAATGCCTGAAAATGACCTATAATGTATCAATGAATTCCATAGCCTTCCAAGCACAATTAGCTTTTGACCTTTGAAGTAAACTTGTAGAGGGCATCATAAATGATATTGTGCAAAAAGAATCAGCCTCAAGTTTTTAAAGTTGAAGAAGTTATGATTCCTAAAAGTTGAGAAAAAGTCATTTGAAAATAGGTCAAAATTTCACTAAGTCCACAAATGACGTATAATGTCTTCAAACTTTTGATGATCCTCCAAGCAAAATTGGCACTTGTCATGTAAAGAGAAGTTTAATAGGATGTTGAGAAGATTCATATGCATAAAGAAGCACTAAAAAATGTTGAGAATTGAAGGAGTTGTGATCTTTTGAACTTTGACTTGCAATGTTGACTTTTTTAGGTCAAACCACTTTGAATCAACTTGTGATCTTGGACTTTTCTTGCACTTCAAAGCATATGGATGATCATATGAACTCAAAATAATGTGCTCTTGAATGTCCTTTGATTAAATTGACCAAAGCTTGAGGTAACTTGTTGATAAAGGCATGGAAATAAACACATGAACCTTTGACTTTTCTTTAGAAACAATCAACAAAAATTTGAGATATCTTTGATCAAAATGAGATTGAGTGATGCTTGAAATCAAACACTTTGAGATTAGAGGCCATGACATGATGAGATAGCCCTTGGGAATCAATGGTTGACCACACTTTGACTTGAAGGACAAAAACCCTAACTGGGGAACCATGCTTGATACTTTTGATACAAAACCCTACCTTGCAAAGAAACAAAAGGGGCAAAGCATATTTTTTGATATTTTGATTAGAGGTTAGTAACATATAAAACATATAAACACAAATGAAGAGATACAAAGAAAGGTATTTGGTGATCTCTGCAAAGCCAAACCCAAGGATGAGAGGGCTATAGGAGAACCAAGTTTGTGATCTTGATGCATTGTGAAGATGCAAATGAGGTGGGATCTTAGGGGTAAAAATTAGGGTATGACACGAGCAGAAGTATTTTAGATGGTGTGGTGGTAGTGATTGAAGTGTTGGACCCTACTAAACGAGCGAGAATGGAATGTTTGGTTATCAAGATCAATTTTGAAAGAGCGTATGGCTGCGTTTGTTGGGATTTCCTTCGGTATTTATTTAAGAAGCTGAATTTTGGAGTAAGGTAGATAAACTGGACGGAGTCTCTTGTTTTCAAAGGTTCGATGTATGTTCTTATCAACGGTAGTGCAACCAAAGACTTTGTGGTAAGTAAAAGGTTGAGGCAAGTAGATCCTTTATCTCCTTTCCTTTTTATTCTAGTCATGGAAGGTCTTACAAGGATAATAAAGAAGGCAGTGGACTTGAGTTTATACAAGGTTTTCAAGGTGAGTGAGGAGGTTTCTTATAGTATAGTCTAGTTTGCTGACGATACCCTTATTATTGGAGAAAGCATTTGGGATAATCTTTGGTGCATTAAAGTCGTCCTTAGAGGTTTTGAATTGCTTTTGGGTCTCCGGGTCAATTTTTTCAAGAGTAGCATTGGTGGTGTTAATTTGCATTCTGATTTTTTAGAAGCGGCGTCGATATTTCTAAATTGTGATATTTGTCTTCTTCTGTTTAAATTTATGGGTATTTATGTGGGAGATAGTCCGAGGAAGGCTAAGATGTGGAAATATGTAGTGGACACCTTAAGAAGAAGGCTAGCTGTGTGGAAAGGGAAGAATTTAACTGTAAGAGGTAGAGTGGTGTTGATTAATTCAGTTCTCAATGCGATGCCTATTTACTCGATATCGTTCTATAATGCTCTGACGGTTGTTATTAAGGAAATTAAAAGTATCCAAAGTAATTTTCTTTGGGGTGGAAGCTCTAATTGTAAACAGTTCACTAGGTTTGTTAGAAGACTGTGTGTGCGCCTAAAGAGAAAGGAGGATTAGGTATTAAGGACTTAGCTTCTTTTAACAGGTCTCTTCTTCTCAAGTGGAAGTGGAAGTTCATCTTGGAGAAATTTTCTATTTGGAAGGGAATAATTGACCATGAGTATTCCTCTTCTAACTTGGCTTTGGCGGGTGACGAGTTTCGACGGTGCCGGAGGAAATAAGTTCGACTCTATTTGGTGGAGAGACATTTCTTCCTTGAGCTTCAATAAGGTTATCTCCTCTGATCTTTTCGTAGATAATTTAAGTTGTTCGTTGGGAGATGGCAGGGGCATTTCATTTTGGCATAATAAGTGGTTGTTCAATTTTCTATTGAAGGATGTGTTTCCTAATCTATTTCTCTTCTCTTCTGTTCCAAAATCTTGTGTGGCTGATATGGAGTTTTGGAGTGATTCAGGATGGAGGTGGGACTTTTATTCCCTTCCATTTTCTAGTGGGTCATCTATGGAAATGGAAAAGGAGGAGCTGTGGGTTTTGCTGCAGGATGTGTCGCCTACTGCAAATGTAGAAGACAATTTCAGTTAGGTTGCTAAAGATTCTGCTTGTTTTTCGGTTAGCTCGTGTTATGAGTTAATCTATCAGGATTGAAAGCCTTGCGTTTGTGTAGATGGTCAGTTTGATATTGTGAAGGAGATGAGGAGTTCGAAAATTCCTTCCAAAATCCAGGTTTTCCTTTAGAGGCTATTCATGAATAAAATAGCTACAAAGGACCAATTGGAAAATAGAAGTATTAGTCACGACGGCTTAGATCCCATGTGTGGTATGTGTATGAGTGCAGAAGAATCCTCATCTCATATTTTTTTGATTTGTGGTTTTGCTGAGAAAGTTTGGAAGAGTATTGAGAAGTGGTTAGGTATAGAGGTGAAGTTGGAGGTTAGTTGTATGGTTTCTTTCTCTTGTTTCGGTAGATTTTTAAGGAAGGAGATAAGAAATAATTTGGGGAATATTGTTTGGGCATATACAGTGTGGTTCATTTGGTGCAGTATAAACAACCTCATTTTCAAAGGCAAGATCACTTCGGTAGATGATACAATCAATTCAGCTAAATTTTTTTCTTGAAAATGTTGTTTGTAGAATCTGGTTTGTTCAACTCTTGTATTTTTTATTATTGGTTCTCATTTCCTATTATCTGTTTAAAACGGAAGTAATATTCCTATTTTTCTTGTTACTATGAATTTGAGTATCTTTTGTACTCTTTTAGTAATTCCATTATCTATTAAAAAAATCTAAAAAATCAAAGAATATTATTGATGGAGGTAATATTTAAATCAGAAAAATAATTCATAAATGAAATGACACTAATTGAGGGTCTGTTTGTTTTGGTTTTTTTTAAAAATAATTTTTATAGTATAACAAAATTTTGTGAAAAAAAAAATTTACAAATAAACTTTTCATAAAAACTTCAAATGAAAATTTGGTTTGAATCGCTATTCTTAAAATATTATTTTAGGTATTTCATCATTTTATCGAAACTTTTTTGGATATCAAAATTTAAAAAAAACACTTAATTTTGATGCTATTTCAAATAGTTTTTCATAAAAATCATTTTTGAAATATGACTTTTTGAAAAAATTGTGGTTTTGACTATGTTTTGAATTTCAATAATGTATATTAATGTTATAGACTATCAAAATTAGTCTTTTAGTTTATAAAAAACAAATTTAAAAAAACTTGTAATATTTTAAAAAATATTTTTTGTAGAAACTATTTTCAAAAATAATAAAAAAATCTATTTTTTTAAAGTTAAAATAAACTGTCCCTGAATATTTAATCTTCTTTCACAAAAACCGAATTTAGCTGCTATAGAAGTATTTTTAAAAAAACCGTATTAAATGGTCAATTTCGACACGAAATAATGAAAATTGTTGTACGAGAAAAAACATGGATAATTTTTGTTGTTTGTTGACTGATGAACAGAATTGCGATGTTTCACTTTCAAAGCTGGTAACGAATATGTATATGTTCCCCAGTTACAAAAGAACTTGTTTCATTTTGTTAGGAAATAATATCATAAGTTATTTACCGACACTTGAAGTTGAAGGGGTGCTCAACGTTGGGACAACGTTGGAGACAACTTACTAACTACTCATACATTCACATACACCTTATACTTGTAGGACTTCTTATGGAGTTAAGACTACATTACATTATATTTTCACATATTTTGAATGAACTTAGTTATCTTTAGATTTATTTATATCTAAAAATAATTAAAATAGTAGTCAAAATCAGTAGATAAACCGTTTTAGAGCTAGTTGAAGGTTTTCGGACGAAGTAAGGTCAAACAAATATAAGCACAATCAAATACGAAACAATTTCATATTTCTCAAATCTATTAAAATCTATGTTGTCATCAAGGCTCTAGATTTAGTAAAAAATATAGTACATTTAGATAATTTGAGTTTTTAATCACGTTTCGTGTTTGTAGTGTCATTAACTAAAGAAAGCATAGATTGTGAAACTACGAGTTGAGAAAATTGCATAAACATAAACGAAGTCAACGGAACACGCCAGAAAAAAAAAAGAGCACCACATAGCACAAAATAGAAAGAACACATATGCACTACCGTGTAACTAATCAAATGAAACAACATTTTATGTAGGTAAGATTGTCATGGCATATATGATAATTTTCTCTATAAATACTACACTTTATAAATTATTCTCATCATCCAACCAATCAAACAAACTATTTTACAACTCTTTTACTTTCCTTTATTTTTATACATTATTTAGGTAGCAGATCAACTTCCTATGTACATAGTTAATGCTATTTGGAGGAGTGAAAGAACCCACAACTAAGAGACATAGTTTATCCCTCAACATAATTACTAGAAGAAAAATAAAATTACTATTGTTCAGTTCTGGAATCATAAATTGAGTGATGGTTAGATGGTTAGAAGTGATGATGGATCTAAGCTTCCTGCGTGGTAGAGAAAGTGATGCATGCAAGGTTAGTACTCCAACGTTCAAGTTAGTATGTGAAAAAGAAGAGTGAATTTAAATTGTTTGAAACATGTATTATGAATATGGTGCATTCTCTATATAAGAGAGAGAGAGAGAGAGAGAGAGAGAGAGAGAGAGAGAGAGAATAACAAACTCGCTATTTGTTAGGAGTGAATTTCGAAGAGCCATTAAATGCACATGCAGTTGAGATCTTTGTTATCATCATGAGGAGAATTCTCGTGTAATAATAATATTCTAGAAGGATTATTGTTTCCTCATAGTGGTCTGTTGGGGTCGATGTGGCCATCTTGGAACAATTGCCTCCCAATACCCGTGCTGATGTTCAACAAGGCATGGGTTTGTCATTTCAGCTCCGGATGCCAACCACTCTCGTCTTTATGTTTGGAAGAGCAAACAAAAATGTTTCAGTCCGTTGGGAATTCGTGCATTTAATTCTCCATGCTTCAGACGTATTTTTGGAAATGCCATATTACGACTCTTGGGAACCGAAATAATCAAGTGTTAAGTGTAAGTGATTTGTTGTGTTAAGTGTTAAGCACGATGAAGATGGAGTTTGTTTAACGACAAAGATGAAGATGACGTTGGTTGAAAATGGTAAGGTTTTATTAATAAACGATGAATGCATTTGGTTGAACTATGAATATGAAGATGACTTTGGTGGAAAATAGTTAGGTTTCGTTAATGAACGATGAAGATGCTCTTGAGTGAAGATGGTTTCTCAAGGCTGAATATTAGGGTAGAAAATGGTTTGCAAATGGAAATGAAAAAATGGCTACTGATGAGACATGCTACTTGTGTTTTGTTTAAGTGAATAAATTATTCCACAACAGTAATCTAAGCCAAATGTGGCGATATATGATTTACTTAATGAAATTGTGTAATAAAGCGTCAGGTTTAAAGCGTGTAAAAAAAATAAAAAAATAAAAAAAATATCTCAACAGTTGGATTAAACAACCGTAGAGATATCACTTTTATTGTTTATTTAAAATAAATAAAAATGAAAGACGCAACTAAAATACTGAAGAAATTACGAATTTACTGGCGTTGAGATTCGAAACCATGAAAGGTTAAAGATATTACCATGGTTGGATTACACAACCTTAGTGATATCACTTTTATTTTTTATTTAAAAATAAATAAAAATAAAAGGCACACAACTAAAATAATGAAGAAATCACGAATTTGCTGGCGCTGAGATTCAGACTCATGAAAGGTTAAAAATATCACCATGTTTGTTCTAAACAACCGTAGTAATATATTAACAATTTTTAATTAAAATAAATAAATATTGATGTATAAATTTAGAGTCGCGATGTTTCAAAGAAGCGTGGTAATATAAACATTATTGTATATACTTTTTATAATAGCGTGGGGTCTTTAGTTACTGGAACTCCACATTCCTTTTCTTTCCCTCACAATGCTCTATGTCAAATTGAGTGTAAATCTATTATCACATAATCCAAAGCTTCATACATGGATAAAATATATTGAGCTCAATATCCATTTAGTTAAGGAGTAGGTAATTGCCAAAAAAGATGTTTGTAAAATATGTTCCGACTCATACACAAATTGCATATTCACTTACAAAACTAAACACAATTATGTTTCTAAGTCTGTACTGAACTTAAAGTGTCTTAGCTTAAATATACTCTAAATTTGTGGGAGAATAATAAAGATTTAAAATAAGTAGCTTAAATCTACTCTAAGATTATGGGGGAGTGATAAAGATATAAAATAAGTAGGTTGTTATAAGTTTGTTGTTCTGGACTGGGCAGGCGCTTGGCCCACAGTAGGGCAAGGCCCAATCCAGTCCAGCTCCTGGTAAGGCCCAATAACTGGATTCAGCCAATCTAGTCGTTGGGCACGATCTAGCCGTTGGGCATAATCTAGCCGTTAGGGACATCCACTTCACGCGCTTGACAGTTCACGCGACCAACTGCCTCCCCGAATCTCACGAGAGTAGTCGGACCAAATCAAAGGGTCACACGCTTGACCCTCCACCTGGAAGTCTCGCATTGGTCGACTAGATGTTTCGGCCACATGGGAGACCTTGGCCCCGCGCTGGGGGTTACTTATATAAATATCCTCTCACTTGAGAGGGCCAAGTTTGATTACTATTTAATACTCTAAATCATACCTAAACGCTTCGTACTTGCTTTCTCTCTAAGCCCAAACTTACTTTGGCATCAGAGTACCTTACAGGTACACCCCCCTCTTATCCTACAACCATCATCTCTACCCTACACGAAAGGCCACGACGATCTAGTCTGATCACACCAGATCAGTGGCGCCGTCTGTGGGAAACATCGTTTCCCCGTCTTTTTGAACCAAAATACCTCTTCTTTTCACCCAAAAGACCAAAGCTTACTCTCCAAAATTCACTTGATCATCATGGCCTCCAACAGAAACGATGATGCCCATCAAGAACCTGCTGTCGCCGTTACCATGGATAACGTCGACCATCATAACCTCGGAGCGTCCATGAGACCGATCACAGGGATGAGAGGACTGCGTCTCCTTTTTTCGACAATGTGAAACCACGCGCACAGGCTGCCGGTCATGTCTTTGAGCCTATACCTATCCCTCAAAATGCTGACCCCGGCACTGCTTCCCTCATTGCCTCTCTCAACAGGTCCAACTTCCTGATCTTCCAACAGGGCGAGAAGATCAATATGCTCGAGCACGTCCTCCATGAGCGACTTCCTTCGTAAAAACCTCACAGTCCCTCTCCATGCCTACAATTTCCCCCTCAGAAGCGTCGGCGAGACAGATCCAGGAGCATTTCTCCCATCAGGGGACGATCAAGATCGGAAGAACCTGAGTCTGAAGCCGCCAAAAGACGACACCGTACTCCTCCGCAGAGATCCAGACGTTCTCCTACCCCGATGAGGACCCAGCCCTCGGAAAAGCATCATGAGCATCGTCGATCGCGCAAATTTTCTCCTCGACGCAGCAGAAGTCGCGGGCGGAGCCACTCCCCATGCCGGTCATCGAGCTCGAGCAGTGATGACGACGTTCATGGATCTCTATCTCAGAAGATCATGGACACTCATATCCCTCGCGGGCTAGAGAAGCCTCCTCCTCTAGCAACTTATGATGGGACCACCGACCCAGGCGAGCATATAGAAAATATCAAAGCCATGCTCCACTACCACACCGTGAGCGAAGCCATTAAGTGCAGGTTATTCCCCATCACTCTCAGGAAGGGCGTCATGACCTGGTATAAGCGGCTTCCCCGAGGTCCGGTCACGTTCTGGAGGGATCTGAAGAACTAATTCGCCTGACACTTCACTGCTTCCAGACGCTATCCCAAGTCAGAAGCCACTCTCAAAGCCATCATACATGGCAAGGACGAGCCACTGTACGCGTACATCGAGAGGTTCAACAAGGAAGCTGTAGAGGTCCGCATAATGGACCATATGAGGAAATACCCCCTCGAGAAGGGGCTGAGACTGAAGAGCGAATTTCGCAAAGCAGCGGGCATCGAGACCCCTCGTACCTTGGCCAAACTCCTCCGTAAGGCTCAAGCTTATATACAGTACGAGGAAAAAGAAGCCGCGTACACGGCCCGAGACTCAAGGGATCAAGAGGGTTTCCAGGCAACAAAAAAAGACGAATCAGAGGTCCCCAGGCGCGATAGAGAGAGACGCGAGCTGATCGTCCTCGCAAGAGCAAGGGACCTGTTGGTCGCTTCACAAAATACACCCTACTGACAGCTCCCCGCGAGCGCATTCTCTCCGAATGCATTAACATGGAGTTCAAGCAAGGGGGTGTCCGGTTCCCCAAGCCGACGACGTCAAAGGGCAACACAGACAAGAGCAAATACTGCCGCTTCCATCACAGTCACGACCACGTGACCGAAGACTGCGTTCATTTGAAGGACGCTATTGAGATCCTCATCAAGGAGGGTCACCTAAAATAGTATACGAAAAAGGGTGAGTCTTCCTGACGAGAGACTTCGGATTCCAAGAAGGAAACTGAGTCTTCACCGCCCAGTCCTCCCCCGCAAGTCGCCATGTCAATCACGCGGCCAGGGGACTTCATCATCCCTGACTACCTCGAGGATCCTCCCTAGATATCCATGCACAACACCTGGGAGACCTTCCCCCCGGCAATGGTTATCTCATGTGGCAGATACAATGAGCTCACTGTAGGGGGTTAAGAGGAAATTTGATTAGCTGATTGACTGTAGTCCCGATCGATTATCCACACTCGAGAAATTCCGGGGGCGTTCTCAGCCTATCAAATTCTACCATGAAGAGCTTCCTGGTTGCTCCCCTAACTCAAACATTCCTCTGCTCATAATGACAAGATTGGCTAACACTGATGTCTGACGGATCCTGGTTGACCAGGGCAGTTCGGTGGACATCATGTACACCAGTTTGTTCCGCGCTCTGAAGCTTGACCAGAAGAATTTGTCACCATACGTGGGATCTGACCTGCAAGGATTCAACGGAGCTACCGCCAGACCTTGGGGGTACGTGGAGCTTCCAGTCACGTTCGAGGGTGGGGGGGGGGGGGGGGGCAGGAGGCATCTAAGTTGATCAAAACCAAATTTCTGGTAATCGACTATCCATCGCTGTACCAATGCATCATGGGGAGACCAACCCTCATAGAGCTGATCGTTGTCCCTTTAACCGTTCATCTCAAGATGAAGTATTACACAGAGATATAGAGGTTGCGAGGAGGTACTTTGAAGTAGCTACCCGAGGACAAAGCTCGATTGGCGCAGCACTCAAGGCCGCTAAACTGGCAAGGGATGAAGATCTTCCCAGCGAGGAAAGTTAGCCCGACAAAAAGCTAGCTCTCCCGGTGCACAAAATCGACCTCGACAACCAGATTTCTGAAGAAGCCGAGGAAGACAGTAACGAAGGAACTTTAGCAGTATCAGGCAGCTCCCTTACATCAACCATCATGTGTTTGATACCATATAGGGAATTCGAAGTGATCACCTTCGAAGACAACCCGAACTGAGGGGTAAAGATAGGCGCAGGGCTGCCCAAAGAGGTAAAGCAGCAGTTGAAGACATGCCTGAAAGACAATGCAGACTTATTTACTTGGAGCACCGCGGACATGTCCAGCCTCGACCCTGAGACTGCCTGCCATCAACTCACCATTGACCCAACTGCTCGAGCGGTAGTTTAGCACATGCGCAAGCAATCTGATGAAAAGGCACAGACTGCAGAAAAAATTGTACAAGATCTCTTAGAGGAAAGATTTATCTTGAAGGCCAGGTATACAGCCTGGCTGTCCAACATTTTACAAGTAAAAAAACATAATGGTAAATGGCGCATGTGCATTGATTATACCGATCTCAACCGGGCTTGCCTGAATGATGACTATCCTCTGCCCAGCATAGATAAGCTCGTAGACAATTCTGCATGTTTCAAACGCTTGTCCTTCATGGACGCCTACTCGTGATACAACCAAATTCCTATGGCCGAAAAGGACAAGAAATACACCACGTTCATGACCTTGTCAGGGAACTATTACTGCAACGTAATACCCTTCGGTCTGAAAAATGTTGGGGCCACGTACCAGTGTATGATGAACAAGGTCTTCCAATCAGAAATCGGAGACATGCTCTAAGTATACATGGACGACATGATCGTGAAGTCCCAAGAGGAGTTCGATCATACGGTCCACTTACAAAAGGTCTTTGACCAAGAGAGAAAATGCAAAATGCGTTTTAACCCAGAAAAATGCACCTTCGGCGTGTGGGTAGGGAAATCCCTCGGCTTCTACCTCACCGAGAGGGGGATAGAGGTCAACCCTGACAAATGTCGGGTATTCCCTGAATTTCCCACGCCAAGGTCGATGAAATCCATACAATCCCTCAACGGGATGCCCGCTTCACTTTCTCGCTTCGTGGCCAAGTCTGCCCAACACGCTTCGCCCTTTTTTAAACTTCTGCAAAAAGAAGCCACATTCGAGTGGACAGAGGAATGCGAGCAGGCTCTGCTCCACCTCAAGCGAGCCTTATCTGAACCCCCCGTTCTGTCACGACCGGATAGCGGGGAGACATCATATCTGTACTTCGCTGTCACCAGCGAAGCCATTAGCGCCGCCCACATTCGTGAAACACCCGACGGGCAAAAACCCATATATTTCACGAGCAAGGCCTTGCAAGGGCAAGAAATCAGGTACCAGTAGATCGAGAAGGTCACCCTCGCCTATGAAGGCAAGGTGCTTCTCATCTAGTTTCTGTTTTAATGATGTCAATAAATAGGATAGTCTTTAGTTTGTAATTTGGACGGTATCACTTCATTGTCGGTCGCATTAAACACAACCATTGATAATCATGTGTCTAAACATATAGGAATGGTTCTATATAATTTCTACATGTGCATAATCATGGTACTAGTGTTTGGTGTGCATGCCTTATGTCTCTGTTGGTTAAAACATATAGAAAAATCATTTTCTAAGTTTTTACAGGTCTTGAGTCGACCTAAACTATGCATGTGTCGACTCATGCTGTCTTGACAGTTTTTATGAAACCACCGGGAAGGCGTACGCTGACCCTTTATGCATGTGGTCGACGTATGCTTCTGGGTTTAATTACTATACAGTTTCAGCGTTCATGCGTCGACGCATGGTCATGAGCGATTGACGCATGCTTGGTTATTTTGCGTAGACACTTAACGGGGTAAGCGCCCGCCGACCCTCATCCAGCGAGCGGTCGACTCTTCTCTGGTCTGAGGCATTTTTCTGCATTCTGTTATTTCTGTTATGCTGTCATTTTCATTTAGTTGGTTATTTTACATCATATAAATAATTGGTTCCTCATTTTTTCAAAAAAACAAGAAACGTGAAAATATATAATGATCTTTCTCTTCATCTTCATCTTCAACCTTGTATCCTCTAACAACTACACATAATCATTTTTGTTAGTGTCGTGCATTGTGTGAAGTGATAACGTTCAGACTTAGGTGTGTTGTATCCTTTGTTCTGGGTTGAGAATCAGTAGGTGTTTCTTGAATAAAACCTCTAGTTTTGTCCTCCAAGAATCCGAGTGATTTTGAGGTTTTTTTTGCACAAATCGGTTTCTCTACAAGGATTCAGCCGTGCGAAGGTAACTGAAGAATGAAGTGTTCGTTTAGTTTAGTAGCTACAGTCGAAGGATCGTACGAGAAAGATTTGGGTTCGAATTGTGGAAGATCGAAATCGACCGAGTGAAGGTGATTGAAGAGCTGCGGGTTCTTGCAATCTAGTAGCCTGAGATGGTGATTTGTTTAACCAAATTCAAAGCACTTGATTCATCTTGAATCAAGGGGAGAGAAAACTTTGCATCGACATCAAAGACGTTTGAGGGTTTGATTGTTCAGTTTTCTCTTGTACAAAAATTTGAAAACAGAAATATATATATATATATATATATATATATATATATATATATATATATATATATATATATATATATATATATATATATATATATATATATATATATATATATATCAATTCCATGTTCGGAATTGGGGGTAGAGGTACCCTTAGCGAGGACGGTAGGGGAACTGCCTAAACAAATCATGTTTATTCTCTCTTTCCCTACTCTTTTACGTTTTGATATTAATCGAACTTGTGAAATATCAATTGATAAAAAATTTATGATATAGTGTAATATAGAGCTGAAAATAAACTTGTAAAAACAATACAATCCCTTGGATTGCATTTGGCATTAGCTCTACATTCACATTAATTAGAAATTCACACTTGGAGTGTCGCACACCCTAAGTGTTTGATAAATTGATTAAGCGCAAGCTCTAAAGCACTTTGTGATTAAATTTTGTCATCCTATCTCGTTGGTAATTGGATAAATTTCAAGCAAATAAAATTTGGTTGATTGCATTATGTTTTTGTAGATTCATATATTTTTCTCTTCCAACGCATCATTCCTAACGATATTACCCATATCTAATCTTTTCGGTAGTGGCTCGTTGTAGACGAGTGATTCAGTGGTTGCTTCCGTAATAATTTTTAAAACCAATTTTGGAACACCATTAGCATGTATAAACTTGTGGGATCTATTCAACCCCCTTCTAAATCCTAGCCATCATCTAACAAGTTGTATCAAGAGCTCCGGTTTATCTGGTGCTTCGGTAAAACTTCTTGGAAAATGGCAAACTAACCTAAAAGGGCTTATAATAGAGCTCCAATTTTTACAGGTGAGAATTATAGCTATTGGAAAGATTGTATGCGCGTGCATATAAATTCCATTGATCGGAAGATTTCGAATGTCATTTTAAACGGTCCTATGGAAATAACCATGACCGGTGAAAATGGTGTTGTTGTTCCCAAACCCAAAGCTCAATGGAATGAGGAGGACGAGAAAAAGTATAGCTATGACTGGAAGGCTCGAAATATTTTGATCTCCTATTTGGGAGTTGACGAATATTATCGAGTCTCTCATTATGAAACGGCCAAAGCCATGTGGGATGCTTTACAAGTAGCCCACGAAGGCACTAATGATGTGAAAATGGCCCGAATCAACACATTAACGTAAGAGTTTGATATTTTTTACATGAAGCAAGGGGAAACCATTGCGGATATACAAAAACGATTCACTCATATAATCAACATATTGCATGTACTTGGTAAACCGGTTCCCAACGAGGTTGCTACTAATAAAATCTTGAGGTGTCTTAACAGATAATGGCAACCAAAGGTCACCGCGATCAAGGAGGCCAATAATCTAGCTACTCTAGACCTCACGACATTATTTAGCAAACTCGATGAACATGAGCAAGTGCTCATCAGCTTGGAAAAACATGAGAAGAGTGTAAAGAAGGAGAAAACAAAGGAAATGGAAAAGAAGTCGATCCCTCTTAAGACTTCTTGTTCAAAGTCCACATCTCAAGAGCAAAGTGACAATGAAACCAACAATGATGAAGATGATGATTCGAGTGATGACATTGGGCTATTTGCGAAGAGATATAATAGGTACATTCGAAAGAATGAGATTCAACACTCGGATAAAAATCTCGTCAAACTTAGAAGGAAATCTAGAAATTAAGGCAATAAGAGTGGCAAGTTGAAAGGATCTTGTTACAATTGTGGAAAATCTGGGCACTACAAGCCGGATTCTCCATCACTTAAGAAAGACAAAGACAAGGATAAGGATAAGAGTCGTCAACACAAGAAGTCAAACAAATTTAGACGAGCATACATCGCTTGGGAGAGCGATAGCAAGTCGAAAAAAGATGACAACTCAAGTGACGAAAGTGAATCCGTCAATCTATGTCTTATGGCACATCGAAACAAGAAGAAAGAGGTAAAACACTCTAAATATGACCACTCCAATAATATGTCTCATTTAGAATTACAAAAAGCTTTTGATATGTTGCACCATGAGGCTAAGGAAACTTTTCAACGCTTAGCCTCGAACAAAAAGATTTTTTCATATTTGGAGAAAAAGGTTTTCGATTCCGAAAAGGAATTGGAAGCTCTTAAAAACTCCATGGTGGATACATCAAAAGCTAAGATTGATGAGAACAAGTCTCCATGGTTCAATTGGGGCTGTGATACCTGTCATATTTGGCAAAAAAAGGTGAGAATCCTTAAGGCCAAATTAGACAAGGCTCTAAAGCCTAAAGTTACGTTTGCTATTAATCGATCACATTATCGAGAAAGTATGAATAATCCATATCAAAAGTATACGTATGTGATTCGAGATAGAGATAGCAAAGGTAAACCTCAAATGAACCGTAATTGCCTATATTGTTGCAAACCTGGTCATACTATTGCTAAATGTCATTTTAGAAGATTTCTTGTTCCAAAAGGCATTTATCAATGGTTGCCCAAATGCAACCCTGGTTTCACTCACCATAAAGGACCCAATAAGAATTGGGTACCTACTTTCCCTTGATTGACTATGTAGGTACAAAGTCTTGAGACCACCGAAAGAAGATGGGTTCTGGATAGTGGCTGCTTAAGACATATGACAGGAGACATATCTCTTTTCATAGACTTTGTGGCGAAGAAAAAGGGGTTTGTTACCTACAGAGACAACAACAAGGGACAGATTCTCGGCAAAGGTAGTGTAGGTAACCCCTCATCTACTACTATCTCTGATGTGCTTCTTGTGGAAGGCCTTAAGCATAACCTTTTAAGCATTAGTCAACTATGTGACAAAAATTATAAAGTATATTTTTCAAAGGATTGTTGCATAGTTGAAGATAGTGACAAAAAGGATGTGTTTAAGGGCTTGGGGGTGAAAAATGTCTATATGCTAGACTTAAATGAGGTATCGTTGAATGGCGATAAGTGTCTAGTCACCATGAATGAAGATTCATGGTTATGGCATAGACAGTTGGCTCATATCAATTTTGATTTGTTTAACAAAATAGTCTCTAAAGACCTAGTCATCGGTTTGCCCAAAATCAAATTCACAAAGGATCATCTTTGTGATGCTTGTCAAATGGTGAAGCAAACAAGGATCTCATTCAAATCTAAAAACATCGTTTCAACTATGAAACCCCTTGAGCTCCTCCATATAGACCTCTTTGGACCATCTAGGATCAAAAGCCTAGGTGGTAACTATTATGGTTTTGTAATAGTCGATGACTTTTCTCGGTTTTGCTGGATTATTTTCTTAGCAAACAAGAGTGATACCTTTTCGGCCTTTGAAAGATTTGCTAAGTTATCTCAAAACAAGTTAAACACGAACATTGTGTCAATTAGAAGTGATCAAGGGGGTGAGTTTGAAAATCATTTGTCTGAAGCATTTTGTGAATCCCATGGAATTGATCATAATTTTTCCGCACCTCGTACTCCTCAACAAAACGGGGTTGTGGAACGTAAAAATAGAATTTTGGAAGAATTAGGAAGGACTATGATCAATGAAAGTGGACTTCCAAAATATTTTTGGGCCGACGCCATAAGTACGGCTTGTTACATTTTGAATAGGGTGCTCATCCGGCCTATTCTAAACAAGACACCGTATGAGCTTTTAAAAAGGCGAAAACCTAATATCTCTCACCTTCACGTTTTTGGTTGCAAGTGTTTCGTGTTGAACAATGGTAAAGAGACACTTGGTAAGTTTGATGCCAAGGCCGACGAGGGTATTTTTCTTGGATACTCTCAGTCAAGTAAAGCATATAGGATTTATAATAAGAGGTTGCGTATTGTTGAAGAGTCGGTACATGTTACTTTTGATGAGTCTTATTCGAAAAATGTCGGAGACGGTAGTTCTTTTCATGGTGCAGGTGTATCTTCAGAAGACATACTCAAGGACACTGATAAAGAAATTGATCAGCCTGAAGTAGTGCGTATTGAGGAGGAAAAGGATTACCAACCTATGAAGAATGAGGAGGATCATCCAACTAATAAAGATGATCTGCCTCCAGCATGGAAGTCTTCCAAAGACCATCCCATCGACAACTTCATCGGTGACATCTCTAAGGGAGTAACCACCCGCTCTAAACTTAGTAACTTCTATTATTACTCCGCTTTTGTGTCACAATTTGAACCTAAAAATGCAAAGGAGGCGTTACTCGATGAGCATTGGTTTTTATCAATGCAAGATGAACTAAATCAATTCAAGAGAAATGAAGTTTGGGACCTTGTCCCCCCTCCGCGAGGTCATCGAGTAATCGGCACCCGATGGGTGTTTAGGAATAAACTTGATGAAAATGGAGTTATAACTTGAAACAAAGCGTGTCTTGTAGTGCAAGGGTATAACCAAGAGGAAGGAATCGACTATGAGGAAACTTATGTGCCGGTTTCCCGACTTGAGGCTATACGCCTTTTACTTAATTAAGCTTGCACTAAAAATTTCAAATTGTTTCAGATGGATGTTAAAAGTGCTTTCCTTAATGGATATATCAATGAAGAAGTTTATGTAGCACAACCTCCGGGTTTTAAATCCCATGAATATCCTGATCATGTCTACAAACTTAAACGTGCTTCGTACGGACTTAAACAAGACCCTAGGGCTTAGTATGAACGTCTAAGCAAATTTTTACTTGATCAAGGGTATTTAAGAGGCAAGGTTGACACAACCCTCTTTATTAAATGTCAAGGAAAACACTTAATTTTGGTACAAATTTATGTTGACGATATCATCTTTGGGTCTACTAACATGACCTTGGTCAAGGAGTTTTCTAGTTTGATGCAGGGAGAGTTTGAAATGAGCATGATGGGGGAGCTCAACTACTTCCTCAGATTGCAAATCAAACAACTCGAAGAGGGCACATTTTGTTTGAGCAAGAGTTATCTCTGCAAGTCGTCTCTATGTTTTGATGATAACAAAGGTATTTGTGAAAGAATCATTTTATGTTCTAATGTGTGTTGTGTGAAGATCATAATCATGGAAGATATCAGATCCAACAAGCACCAGCCAAACATGCGTAATTGATTATATGCGAAGTTACTGTGTGTGACAAAGTCGCAAGAAGCAAATATACTTCTATATCTGATCATAATCAGTCAGATCCAAGGATGCCGACATTGCTGTTGCAATGATCTTGTAGATGCTCTCTGAGAGTGGTTATGATTCTGAAGATAGCGAAGCTTCTGAAGAGATAATCTTCTAGAGAACCGAAGTGCTGAAGATTCCAATGACGTGAAGTTCTGAAGGTTGAAGGCTCTGAAGACCAAGTGCAGAAAGGCTCTGAAGACTTATGTGTTATGAAGATTACGGTTCCAAAGGTCAAGTGCTGAAGTTCTGAAGACAGATTCCTAATGGACAAGTTTTGAAGATTCTGAAGACTTGAAGCAGTGAAGATAACAGGTTTCAAGACAAGTGCTGAAGTTCTGAAGACAGATTCCTAATGGACAAGCTCTAAAGACGGAAGACTTGAAAGATTTGAAGACCCTGTTATAAAGTCTCTACTGATGCTTCAATTAATTACCATCAGAAGCCTCTGAAGATTTGAAGACAAATGTTATCGTTAGCAATGACTGTTCACCGTTCTAAAAGACCAATCCCATCCCTTCTACAGTAAAAAGAAGATATGGCAGTACAACTTTAATCATTGCATAACAACTATTTTCAAACGTCCAAAAGCTCTCCAACAGCTATATTTTACTTAGCTATTTAAAGGAAAGGAGTATGCGTTTCTGGAGGTGTCGATGTGATGATAGTCGCAACGATCAAATTTTCGCTGTTTCACTTAACATTCAAAGCTATCACCATTAACACACGACCATTGTTGTTGAAGCTCAAAGATCATCATTCAACACAACAACAATCAATTGGAACAGAAGCTGTTGATGAAGAAAACAACATTGCAAATCAGTTAAGTCATCAACCATTTTCGTCTGAGCTACATTGAAAATCTGAAGCAAGGAGTTGTTGCTCAAAGCTTGCTCAACCAAGAAGACAAAGAAGAAGAAGATCTACAAGATGTCATCAACTGTCAAATCAACATACATCTTGTTAGTATCTGAAGAAAGCAAGGAGTTGTTGGTCATATCTTGCTCAAACACTTGTGTGTTCTTTTGTACTTAAATTTAGGAGTCATCTGCTTGTTAAGAAGCATTATTGTAATCTCCTGTTTTACTAATTCTATGTGAATTAGGATTCCTTAAGTGATCAGTGTGATCGGAGACTTGAGAAGACAATTGCTTGGTGTCATTGTGGAAAATCCTGAAAGAACGGTCAGTAAACGTTATATTCGTTAAGTCGAATCCCTGAACGTTTAGCTGCGAAATCCTGATAGTAGATCTTGCGAGATTGGAACCTATTGGGTCAATGTTCGTTATATTCATTAAGTTGAATCCCTGAACGGTTCATTGTAGGTTAGTCACAGCTGCGGTTGTGCATGATGTTAGTCACCGGCTGTTGCCAGTGCATCTGTAATTAGATTTGGTTATAGTGGATTAAGTCCTTGTGTTCTAGGCGAAATCACCTGTGGAGGGTGGACTGGATTAGCTTGAGAGTTGCTAAAGTGAACTAAGATATATCGTGTGTTCTTTACTCTTGCTTATGCTTTGATTTATTATTTATGTCTTACTCTAAATTATCAGAACCTTACATAAATAAATCAGAACCTTGCATCTTAACTCTGATAAGCTTCCGCACTGCAAGTTCTGAATGATGCATATCTTATTCAGACTCTCCCTGTCATATATGCTTTACGCATTGCCAAGTCTGAATGCTACTTCGCAAGTTAGAGTCTCTCAATGAACTCTGTTGTTCTCTTAGCGCTTTAATGATAATAGGCGAAAAGTTTTTAAGAGTGAATACACAATTCAATCCCCACTTTCTTGTGTCTTTCTCGCACCTTCAATTGGTATCAGAGCTCCGGTTCTGTTATTGATGGATATCAAACACTTAACAGTGTCAGAAAAAGATCTAGATGCGGTGTGTAGAAATACTCTGGGTGAGATTTCAATCCACTTACAATTTATGTAACAGCTCAGAAGATGACTGTGTACAAAATTGTAATCAATCGGATTACTTGAGCAAGTCACTGATTCTGGAAGTTTTCCAGTTGTCAACAACTGAATCTTCCTCACTAAAAGCTTTGAAGAAGAGTAAAGAATTAGCTGATAAGATAGACTCATCAGATAAGTAGTAGTATCTGTTGAATGCTTATCTTAGAAGATACACTTGGATAAACAATGTATTTGCTCAAGATTAAATCATCAGAAAACAAGAAATCTTGTTTTCTGAAGATTATTTCTTTATGAGTTTTTGAGATGTTTTCAAGAAATGGATTAGGTCCACCCTTGACTTTCTCGTTTGAAACTCATTATGAACGTCTTCATGTAAAGAAAAAAAATTGTTGTTCTATGGTTTTGAACTTCAGAACAAAGACCGCAGAAGAAGTCAGAAAACTGAAGTATTCAAACTCTTAGAAATGATTCAACATCTGAATCTTAACTGATCAAAAAGTTAAAAGATTCAATGAAGAACTGAATATTGTTTTCTTGAAAAGCTTTGCAGAAAACTGAAGAACATTCAGGAAGAAGAAATCAAATGATTCATCAAGAATTTGATTAAGAATGTATTCTAAGTCTTGGTTGAAATAACATAGATGATTGAGTTCTGTTATCTTGAGATTCTATCTCAGTTGAATCAATTGCTCTCAGAAGTCATATGAATAATTCTGAAAAGGATAAAGGAAAAGATCACGTGAAGATCAGATTAATTCTAGCTCTCAACTAGGATCAAAAGTTCAGAAAATAATTATACTCTTCAGAAGCTCAGAATCAGAACGGAATGCACTCATATGAAGTATGACAAATAAAGATTTCAGACTCTCTAAGGTATGACCTTCCTTATACTAAAATAGTTACAGCAAAGAAAATTGTCTAGTAAGTAGAAATATAAATAATCTGAAATATTCTCTTCTTCCAAGAAAAATCTTTTGACAATATGTGCACTCAAACGCAACCTCGGTCATAATTGTGAATCTTGAGTAATCATGACTTAACTCTGAGAACATAAGCTCTTTTGATATCTTATTAAAATAGTCTTTGTACTTGATCTATGTTTTCCCTGGATTAGGCACAACTCATCTTAACTATTTATATGTATATAAATCACTTCTCCCTATCAAACGATTTCGTACTTAAGTCCTTCTATCATAAAGTGTTAAAATTTTGTTGTCCATCTACCATCATGCCTCCACTAACCTTTCTTGGGAACCAGGACCTTCTTGAAATCATTCCTGAAAAATAATTTGTAATCAATGATCCTGCTCTTTCGAGTAACATTGCTAGCAGTCTAGCTGATGTGCTTTACACTCAACAATGGACTAGATACTCCACTCTGTTAGAAAAACCCATTTACGAAAATCTAGTGAAAGCCTTTTGGAAGCATGCCTTCCTTGATCATGAAATGGACATATCACCTCCTTTGTTCTTGAAGTCCCCATCATTATCACTCCTTTCTCAGTCACTCTAGCAACTGGATGTGAAAATGTTGGAATCTCTGTTGACTTTAACTTAAATAAGTTCTTTGTTGCTAAAAGATTTACTTTTCTTCATAACCTTTCATCTGGATATGAACCTTCCAATCCTGAAAATCTACCACCCATTCCCAAAGCATGGTACAACCTCGTTTTGTCAAATTTCCTTCCCAGAGGAGAATACCATGACATACTAAGATTTCATGACCATCAATTTATTCATTTTCTAATGAATGATACTCAGATAAACCTACCACCCACAATCTTCAACTGTCTCTGGAAATCCATCTCTGAGTCAAGAAATAGCACAAAATCTTACATTCCTTATGGAATAGTTTTGTCTGAGATTTTCTTCAGAGAAGGAATTGTGGATATGATCAAATAGAAAATTGCAGAAAATGGTCTTGAAAGCCTTCCAGAAAACTGCTTGTTGAAGACTAAATGTGAAGTCTTTAGTAACTAGAAAAACTAGACTTATCTACATTTAAATTATGTCGGCTACATGTATGTTATGTAGTAGTTTAAACCGTTTCTGTTCTAAGTTGTTGTACTCGTGTCAATTTGTCCTTAAATTATCTAAGTCTGAAAAATTGCTAACACTGTGTCTGTGAACCGTCTTAATTAATGAAGTATCTTCCTTTTCTATTAGATGTTTCATAATCTTAATAACGTGTTTTTCTCACGCTCATCACTACTCAAAGTTGAAATTAAACAAATCAAAATCTGTCATGTATTAAAAGTAAATTGATTTTATTTAAATCTCATATACATATATATCTTTTGAAAGACATATGAAAGATGTTGAGTGGCTCTAGAAACCGTCATCATTAAAATACATCAGCCACATTTGCCACTCACAGAAAAGTAGTTATTACCCATAACCGATTAATATTTCCCCATTAAATTAGGTAACTACTCCGTTTTCTTTTCCTATACATCTACACCTTTTAGTATACCCTAGGCAATCATGACTTACCTAGGAAATAGTAAACACAAATTTTTGGTACCGATTCAGTCATCACTCTTCACTTTCACTCACTTATAAATATTAGGATTTTCCTTCACCTTATTTCATCCTCAAACCTAAATTATCATCCTCCTAAAACACTTATTTGAACTACAGCAAAGATGATGGCTTCTCAGACGACTGGCCCAACCTTTTTAGGAAGAAAAGAAAATTTAGAAGTTATTTCTAAGAAAAAACCTAACTTATCTCGTCTCAGAGACGATGGTTTGGAAATAATAAGGAGCATGCAAGCTCAGTCTTGGCATTGCTAATACTCTCTATTGAATGGTCTCATCTTTCCAGACCTTGTCAAGGAATTTTGGAATTTTGCTAGAGTCAGTAATGACGGGAACACTATATGGTCTGAAGTCCATTTTCACCCCATCGCTATCTCTGTCTCCTCGATAGAGAAAATCACTAGATGTGTCTCCTCTGGAGTCACGATTGATGAGTATCAATCTGATTTAAGCATGGTGGAGAGGTGCAAGATTATGTTTGAAGATTCATTTCCTTATGAACCGAACAACCCTGAGAAGCTTCTTCCTTCTCCCAAAACCTGGTTCAAATTCTCCTTAACCAACCTTCATCCTCGTGCAACGGCTAGAGGCACTATGACGCATGATGACCGGATTTTTGTCTTCCTCCTAACGCATCACGTTACGATAGATCTTCCCAAAACCATTTTTAACCACATGAGACACTCTATCAGAGTCTCAAGAAATCAGATGCACTCGTACATTCCTTATGGAAGGATATTATTTGAAATAATACTGAAAGAAAAGATCTGGGGATTGATAAGCAGGCTTGAATTAGGACCTTCACCGGCCGAAACCAGATGTGAAAGAGTGGACAATGTTGAAGATTTTGATGATTAAGTTTTAAACCTTGATGTATTTCCAGTCGTTGTTATGTTTTGTTGATTAGATGTAATTATCGTTTTGTGTTGTTTTGTGTTGATGTTCCTATCTCATTCTCTACTCCCTGTTATAGTTCCAAATCAATTAATCAATGAAAACGCTTAAGGTTGATTTCTGAATGATTGTTCATTTTCATATTCATAACACTTAAAATGCTTAATAATCAAACACCCTGACTTTTTATGATGTCAAATGGGGGAGAAATAGGAATATGATTTTGATAGAATGCAAAACTCAAATAAGTAAATCAATGATATAAAATGTATTTACCACTAACGAATGTTTGATGTTTAACCAAGGAACTCTGAACAAGTTCACTAGGCATTCTCAGAACAGGTCAAATAGAAAGAACTCTGATAAAAATAGAAAGAACTCTGATAAAAGTTCTTATGAAATGTTTATTCATATTATCGAAGTTGTACATTTCGTGAACATGTGTTCAGAATCAGATTGACCCAGTACTGTTCAGAAGTTGAGAACTTTCTGAAAGTTAAAGTTATCATGATTCTCATTTCATTTTGTTTAGAAGCTGTAAGCTGTCTAAGAATATGATATTTAGAACATAAGAATCAGAAGAAGGAAAGCTCTGAAAGCAGTCAAGACAAAGTCTACATCTCAAGATGCTCTTCAGAAGAACTAAGCAAATCAGAAGTCGAAGACTGTCTAAAGATCTAGATTAAAGATCCAAGAAGAAGAAGTTCTGATTTTCACCAAGAATCCAACTAAGAAGAAAATGATTTGGTATCAGGCTAAATCTACACTTGGTAATCAGACTCAGTATATAAAGATTGGTATTCGACTCAGTCGGTAGTGATATCAATCAGAGCTAAGTTGTGAAGTGTTTTCATATACCTTCATTGGTATTAATTTTAGCATACTACGAAAATACCTTTCAATTGGTATCAAACTCAGCCTACTTTGGTATCAAACTAAGAATCATGATTAACATTGGTATCAGATTCAGAATCAAGCTTTGATTGATCACTAAATTATCCTTCTATTAGTATCAGATCAAGAATCAAGCTTTGATGAACCACTGAGTTGTGACAGTAACAAGGTTCTAAGATGAAGGCCTGTGTTCAAAGTCAAACTCTGAATAGTCATGATCTTATTGGTGATTTAAAATTAATATATCTGAATTATGATTCTGAAGATCCCAATATCTGACTTATGGAAACTAAGGGGAGACTACCCAGAAGATTCAAATGTTAAAATCTATAATCTTCATCAAGTCTGAAACTCAGGGGGAGTTTCTTAAAGACAGTGTTTGTCTCTGATAAATAGCGAGGCTATGTTATTAGAAAAGAACTGCTCTTTCTCAATGCTAAAATGTATCTGCTGAAAAGTAGAAAATGCTTCAGACGTCACTGAAGATTATGAGCTCTGATATGACGTACAAAGGAACTAAGTTCTAAAGATCTGAAGATGGAAGTTCTGATGAACTAGTCCAGATGCTGAAGACTTTTGTCTCCTTAAAGACAAGATAGAGAAGTATTCCTTTTCTATTCTTTGTTCTGGCAACTCAAATTGTTATTTTGTGAGTCTTTGGATCATATGAGATTCTAGATGATCACAAATAAAATTTAGGGATAACACATTTAGGGGGAGCTGTTGTTTCGGACTCTGAGTATGTTTAGTTTTGGTGATTACCTTGTATAAAATGTTCAATCAAAATACATGGTTTTGTCATCATCATAAAAGGGGGAGATTGTTAGAGCAAGAGTTGTCTCTGTAAGTCGTCTTTATGTTTTGATGATAACAAAGGTATTTGTGAAAGAACCATTTTAAGTTCTAATGTGTGTTGTGTACAGATCATAATCATGGAAGATATCAGATCCAACAAGCACCAGCCAAACGTGCGTAATTAATTATATGCAAAGTTACTATGCGTGACACAAATCGCAAGAAGCAAGTATGCTTCTGTATCTGATCATAATCAGTCAGATCCAAGGATACCGATATTGCGGATGCAATGCTCTTATGGATGCTCTCTGAGAGTGGTTATGATTCTGAAGACAGCGAAGCTTCTGAAGATATAATCTTCTAGAGAACCGAAGTGCTGAAGATTCCAATGACTTGAAGTTCTGAAGGCTGAAGGCTCTGAAGACCAAGTGCAGAAAGGCTCTGAAGACTTATGTGTTCTGAAGATTACGGTTCCAAAGGTCAAGTGCTGAAGTTCTGAAGATAGATTCCTAATGGACAAGTTCTGAAGATTCTGAAGACTTGAAGCAGTGAAGATAACGGGTTTCAAAACAAGTGCTGAAGTTCTGAAGACAGATTCCTAATGGATAAGCTCTGAAGACAGAAGACTTGAAAGATCTGAAGGCCCTGTTATAAAGTCTCTACTCATGCTTTAATTAATTACCATCAGAAGCCTCTGAAGATTTGAAGACAAATGTTACAGTTAGCAATGACTGTACACCGTTCTAAAAGACCAATCCCATCCCTTCTACAGTAAAAAGAAGATATGGTAGTACAACTTTAATCATTGCATAACGACTCTTCTCAAATGGCCAAAAGCTCTCCAACGACTATATTTTACTTGGCTATTTAAAGGAAAGAAGTATGCGCTTCTGGAGGTGTCGATGTGATGATAGTCGCAATGATCAAGTTTTTGTTGTTTCACTTAACATTCAAAGCTATCACCATTAACACACACCATTGTTGTTGAAGCTCAAAGATCATCATTCAACTCAACAACAATCAATTGGAACAAAAGTTATTGATGAAGAAGACAGCATTGCAAATCAGTCAAATCATCAACCATCTTTGTCTGAGCTATATTGAAGATCTGAAGCAAGGAGTTGTTCCTCAAAGCTTGCTCAACCAAGAAGACGAAGAAGAAGAAGATCTACAAGATGTCATCAACTGTCAAATCAACATACATCTTGTTAGTATCTGAAGAAAGTAATGAGATGTTGCTCATATCTTGCTCAAACACTTATGTGTTCTTTTGTACTTAAATTTAGGAGTAATCTGCTTGTTAAGAAGCATTATTGTAATCTCCTGTTTAACTAATTCTATGTGAATTAGGATTCCTCAAGTGATCAGTGTGATCGGAGACTTGAGAAGACAATGGTTTGGTATCATTGTGGAAAATCCTGAAAGAACTATCAGTAAATGTTATATTCATTAAGTCGAATCCCTGAACGTTTAGCTGTGAAATCCTGATAGTAGATCTTGCGAGATTGGAACCTATTAGGTCAATGTTCGTTATATTCATTAAGTTGAATCCCTGAACGGTTCATTGTGGGTTAGTCACAGCTGCGGTTGTGCAGGATGTTAATCACCGGATGTTACCCGTGCATCTGTAATCGGATTTGGTTATAGTGGATTAAGTCCTTGTGTTCAAGGCGAAATCACCTGAGGAGGGTGGACTGGATTAGCTTGAGAGTTGCTCAAGTGAACCAGGATATATCGTGTGTTCTTTACTCTTGCTTATGCTTTGATTTATTATTTATGTCTTACTCTAAATTATCAGAACCTTACATAAACAAATCAGAACCTTGCATCTTAACTCTGATAAGCTTCCGCACTACAAGTTCTAAATGATGCATATCTTATTCAGACTCTCCCTGTCATATATGCTTTACACATTGCCAAGTCTGAATGCTACTTCGCAAGTCAGAGTCTCTCAACAAACTCTATTGTTCTCTTAGCGCTTTAATGATAAGAGGCGAAAAGTTTTTAAGAGTGAATACACAATTTAAACCCTCATTTCTTGTGTCTTTCTCGCACCTTCACGTTTGTGAGTCAAATAAAATATTGTCTTGAGCTTCTCAAATGTTTTGACATGGTAAACTGCAAGGCAATAGATACTCCGATGCCTACTTGTGCTAATCTTGATCGTGATGAAAATGGTAAGGATGTAGAGGTAAAGAAGTATAGAGGTATGATTGGATCTCTTCCTTATCTTACCGCATCACGACCCGACATTATGTTCAGTGTATGCATGTGTGTGAGGTATCAAGCACATCACAAGGAATCTCACTTAAAAGCTGTTAAGCGCATACTTCGATATCTCTCCGGTACTCCAAAGTATGGGCTTTGGTATTCCAAGGGGAGTGTTTATTCCTTAGTTGGCTATTCCGACTCCGACTTTGCCGGGTGCAAATCGGATAGGAAAAGCACTAGTGGCACATGTCACTTTTTCGTAAATTTCTTTGTGAGTTGGCATAGCAAGAAACAGGTTTCTGTTACCTTGTCGACAGCCGAGGCGGAATACGTTGTCGCTGGCAGTTGTTGTGCTCAAGTCCTATGGCTTAAGCAACAATTGCTCGATTTTAATTTAAAACTTGAGCGTATTCCTATTCTATGTGACAACACTAGTGCTATTAACCAAACTAAGAACCCCGTATTGCATTCACACACCAAGCATATCGAAATACGACATCACTTCCTTAGGGATCATGTAGAGAAAGGTGATGTGGTCTTTGAGCATGTTGATACTAAAAATCAACTTGCTGACATCTTTACAAAACCACTAGCTACAGAGCCTTTCTTTCACATCTGTAGGGAACTAGGCATTCTCGACATCTCGGGTCGTGCTTGATATTTCTTCAATATACTAGCTCTTCACACACACACACACACACTCTTATATATATATATATATATATATATATATATATATATATATGCTTGTTTATGTTTTTGACTAACAATGCAAAGAATTATTGAGCTATATGTGAGGGCTCTCATCGTCAATCATGATTACGGTAATATCGTTCCTCTTCATAAGTTTCTCTTAATATATGGACCATGTTAAGTGTTAAAAATGATGTTTACTACATATTTAAGCATATCTTATTCATTTGAATGTTTGATTTGTGTGTTGGCATGTTTATTTATCATTTGTTAGTGCATAAGTAGATAAAAACTTGAATTTTTCCATTTTGTACTTGGTTGAGTCGACCAAAGCGTGTCATGGGTCGACTCAAGAATGGTCCAATTTTTCAAGAGAAGGCGCGGGTCAGCGCGCGTCTACCTAAGGTCAACGCATCCATAATTTTTCAAAAATTTTCAAATTTTGTTCAGCGTGCGCCGACGCATGACACGCTTCGGTCGACGCATCGCTGACGAACCCTGATTTTTCACTTTCTTGGGAAGGCGCGCACCGCTTCAATGTCTTGAAAAGTAACTGCATGAAATCAATACTGTTAGTTCTTGTATTGGCTGGAATTTTGGTAAAACAAAGTTGAACAATGTTGATGTCATATGTCTGATGTCATAACATTGGTTCCTAACAATAGCTGTTGCAGGGTTGAAGTTTTATATGCTGATGTTATAAGTGATGTCTTGACATCACTGTATCAAAACATCAGAACATCAGATTGTGATGTTTTAGGGCTGCGCGTGTTAGTGAGTTTTGAGGAGATCTATTAGAGTGATTGGATGCGAATATCTTGGAGAAGAGATTACCAATCAGATAAATTTGCAGATTATGGAGCAGATTCTGTAACCAACATTAGGGCTGATTTGGAGAGATTTAAAAAGATTTGAAGATCAAAATTGTTTTAAATCAGGTATTTTTGGAAGAGATCCAAGCCCAAGTCAGAAATATATAAAAGCAGCCTCAACCATTGTTAAAAAAAACGAAGACAGAGAGCATAGACTGAGAGTCAATTTGAGTTCTCGTGTGTGTTTTTGTAAACCATTCATATTGGAATTGGTGTTACTATTTTGAGTTGTAAGTGTATTCACTCTAGAACTTTTAAGCAAGAGTGTGTTGTTCTTGATCAAAGTTGTTAAGCAAAATCAAGTTGGGTGATTAGTGTGTAATCATTGGATTGTATCACTGTGGTGAATTAGGGGGTGAGTGGTTTCTCATACCTAAGTGGTTTCTTAGGTAGAAGTGTCATTGGGTAGTGATCAAGTTAGGTAGATGTCAACTGGGATTGTTGAGTCTGTAATTTGATACTGCAAATAGTGAATTTCCTCCCTGGCTTGGAAGCCCCCAGACGTAGGTAGTTAGACCGAACTGGGTGAATAACTCTTTATGTTATTTACTGTTGTTTCTACCTTGTTCATATAGCAGATTGTGTTGTTGTGACATCACACTTAACATCACACATCTGATACCAGAATTTCAATTGGTATCAGAGCAGGATCCTACTATGCATCTGGGTGAGATCTAGGGCTGATACTTTCTGGTACAATGGACAAGGAGACTGGTGGATTTGTGAATAGACCCCCTATTCTAGATGGCTCTAATTATGACTATTGGAAACCAAGGATGGTTACCTTCTTGAAGTCATTAGACAGCAGGGCTTGGAAGGCTATTGTGAAAGAATGGAAACATCCTGTTATTGTGGAAAAGGATGAGAATGGAAAGGAAGTAGAGGGTAGCTCAAAACTGAAACCTGAAGAAGAATGGACCAAGGAAGAAGATGAGCTTGCCCTTGGGAATTCTAAAGCCTTGAATGCCATATTCAATGGTGTTGATAAGAACATCTTCAGGTTGGTCAACACTTGTGAAGTAGCTAAGGAAGCATGGGATATCTTGAAGACTACTCATGAAGGAACCTCCAAAGTCAAGATGTCAAGACTTCAACTTTTGACAACAAAGTTTGAAAATCTGAAGATGAAGGAGGATGAGACTATCCATGATTTCCACATGAACATCCTGGAGCTGTCAAATGCTTCTAGTGCACTAGGAGAGAGGATGACTGAAGAGAAGCTGGTGAGGAAAATTCTTAGATCTCTTCCCAAGAGATATAAAATAAAGGTGACAGTTATAGAAGAAGCCCAAGACATCAGCAAGATGAGGGTTGATGAGTGAATAGGTTCTCTTTAAACCTTTGAATTAGGAATGGAAGAGGAACCTGAAAAGAAAACCAAAAGTATAGCATTGGTATCTAGTTCTGAAGATTCTAAGAAAGAGAAGGGTGCTGAGTCTCAGGAGGAGCTGTCCCAGGCCATTGTTTTGCTGGGAAGACAGTTTAATAAGGTTATGAAGAGGATAAATAGGAGTTATAATCCTAATGTCAAGAACATCACATCTGACACCAACAGATCAGGGGAAGAAAACTAGAGATAAAGAGAAGTCCAATAATGACAAGGGAGTCCAATGTTATGAGTGTGAAGGGTATGGTCATGTCAAGAAGGAATGTCTTACTTATCTCAAAAAGCAGAAAAAGGGGTTATCTGCCTCCTGGTCTGATAGTGAAAGTGAATATGAAGATGAATCAGCTAAGCTTGTTAGAGCTATAATTGGGGTTTGTGAGTCAGATGATGATTCGTGTGATGATGAGGTTACTTATGAAGAGCTTGCTGCCTCGTATAAAGAACTGTGCATGAGAAGTGAACAAGTGTGTCTTGAAGGAGAGAAGCTGAAGAAAACCATAGTGCAGTTAGAGGCTGAAAAGACTGATCTTGAAAATGAAGTCAGGATGCTTAACTCTAAATTGGATTCTATGACCAAAACTGTCAGAATGTTGAACAATGGTACTGATGCTCTAGACAACATTCTTAGTATTGGGAAAATTGCTGGAGACAAAAGTGGTTTGGGATTCAACAATGTTGCAGCTTCTGATGATGTTATTACCAGTTCCAAACCAGTGATGTTAAAACAGATGTTTAAACATCCTAACAGGATTCCTTTTAGGAAGAAATTCAGTCGCTGGAGATGTTATCACTGTGGGCGTTTTGGACACATAAAGGCCTACTGTTATAAGCTACATGGGTATCCTCAGAAGGCACATCAGTATACTCCCACACAAAAATTTCCCATAGGTAATCAGGCCTTAAATTCTAAGAAGCAATGGGTTCCAAAAGGTAAATTTACCAGCTTAATAGCTCACACTTCTCTTAGGGTTTCTACCAAAGAAGGCTGGTACTTTGATAGTGGGTGTTCAAGACACATGACAGGAGTTAAAAATTTGTTGGTAGATGTTAAGCCTCAGTCTTCAGGTCATGTTACATTTGGTGATCGTGTCAAAGGAGAAATCAAGGAGATGGGAAAGCTGAATTATGTTGGTGCTCCTAGACTGGATGATGTTCTACTTGTCAAAGGGTTGACACCAAATTTGATCAGTATTAGTCAACTTTGTGATCAAGGATTCAAAGTAGACTTTACAAAATCTGAGTGCAATGTCACAAATGAGAAAGGAGAAGTCATCATGAAGGGTGTTAGGTCTAAGGATAACTGTTATCTATGGTTGCAACAAGACTCAAGTACCTCAATATGTGTGTTTGCTAGAGATGATGAAGTCAAAATTTGGCATCAAAAGTTGGGACATCTTCATCTGAAGGGAATGAAGAGAATAATATCCTTAGAAGCTGTCAGAGGAATTCCTAAACTCAATATTGAAGAGGGAAGAGTTTGTGGAGATTGTCAAATAGGGAAGCAGACCAAGATGTCACATCAGAAGCTTCAACATAACACCACCTCCAAAGTTTTGGAACTTCTTCATATGGACTTGATGGGACCTATGCAGGTAGAAAGTCTAGGAGGGAAGAAGTATGCTTATGTTGTTGTAGATGACTATTCTAGGTACACCTGGGTGAGCTTCATTAAAGACAAATCAGAGGTGTTTGATGTTTTTAAAGATCTTTGTCAAAGACTCCAAAGGGAAAAGGAGAGTAATGTTATTAGAATAAGGAGTGATCATGGAAGAGAGTTTGAAAATAGCAAGTTTGCTGAATATTGTTCTACTGAAGGCATAAGTCATGGGTTCTCTTCTCCAATCACTCCTCAGCAAAATAGAGTTGTTGAAATGAAGGATAGAACTATTCAAGAGTCTGCTAGGCCAATGATTCATGCCAAAAAGCTTCCTTACCATTTCTGGGTTGAAGCTATGAACACTGCTTGCTATATTCACAATAGAGTTACCTTGAGAAGGGGCACTTCAGCTACTCTGTATGAACTATGGAAAGGAAGAAAGCCAAATGTGAAGTACTTTCATGTTTTTGGAAGTAAATGTTATATTTTGTCAGATCGTGAACAGAGGAGAAAATTCGATCCTAAAAGTGATGAGGGAATCTTTCTAGGATACTCTACAAAGAGCAAAGCTTACAGGGTTTTCAACTCCAGAACAAAGGTTATGATGAAGTCTATAAATGTGGTGATTGATGACATTGATAAGCAGGAAGATGTTGATGTCCTGGATGATGTTGAAACATCAGTTGAAGAAGTCACAGAAGAAATTAAAGACAGAAGTGGGTCTCCTAGTCATGTTGATGCTGAGCCTGAACCTGAACAATCTAATAAAGAACCTTCTATTAGAGTGCTAAAGGACCATCCAAGGGAGCTTATCATAGGTGATCCTAAATTAGGGGTTAGCACTAGATCCAGAGAGGTTGTGTCAAATTCTTGTTTTGTTTCTAAAATTGAGCCCAAGAATGTCAAAGAAGCCTTGACTGATGAGTTTTGGATCAATGCCATGCATGAAGAGCTGGAGCAATTCAAAAGGAATGAAGTGTGGGATCTTGTACCAAGGCCTGATGGAGTTAATGTGATTGGCACCAAGTGGATTTACAAGAATAAATCTGAGGAACAAGGAGTGGTCACCAGAAACAAGGCCAGATTAGTTGCTCAGGGATACACTCAGGTTGAAGGAATTGATTATGATGAAACCTTTGCTCCTGTGGCAAGACTGGAATCTATCAGATTACTCTTAGGGGTGGCTTGTAATTTCAAATTCAAGCTTTTTCAGATGGATGTTAAGAGTGCCTTCTTGAATGGGTACTTAAATGAAGAGGTGTATGTTGATCAATCAAAAGGATTTATTGATCCAACATTTCCTGACCATGTTTATAAACTAAGGAAAGCTCTCAATGGTTTGAAGCAAGCGCCAAGAGCTTGGTATGAAAGGCTTATTGAATTCCTGGTTGTGAATGGCTACAGAAAAGGAGGGGTTGACAAGACTTTGTTTGTTAAAGAGGAAGGAGAAAAACTGATGATAGCTCAAATATATGTTGATGACATAGTATTTGGTGGGATGCCAGATGTAATGGTGAAACATTTTGTGGAACAGATGCAGTTTGAGTTTGAAATGAGTCTTGTTGGAGAGCTCAACTATTTTATTGGTCTACAAGTTAGACAAATGGAGGACTCCTTATTCATTTCTCAGAGCAAGTATGCAAAGAACATAGTGAAGAAGTTTGGTCTAGAGAATGCTAATCACAAGAGGACACCTGCTCCTACTCATTTAAAGTTGTCCAAGGATGAATATGGTGTTAGTGTGGATCAAAGTTTATACAGAAGCATGATTGGAAGTCTATTGTATCTCACAACTAGCAGACCTGATATTTCTTTTGCTGTTGGAGTATGTGCCAGATATCAATCTGAGCCCAAAGTTAGTCACTTGAATCAAGTGAAGAGGATTCTGAAATATGTGAATGGGACTAGTGACTATGGAATGCTTTACAGTCATGGATCAGGTACTGAGTTATGTGGTTTTTGTGATGCTAATTGAGCAGGGAGTGTTGATGATAGAAAAAGTACTTCAGAAGGTTGCTTCTTCTTAGGGAATAATCTGATATCATGGTTTAGTAAAAAGCAGAACTGTGTGTCTCTTTCTACTGCTGAAGCTGAGTACATAGCAGCAGGGAGTAGTTGTTCTCAACTTGTTTGGATGAATCAGATGTTAACAGAATACAATGTCAAGCAAGATGTCATGACATTGTACTGTGATAATTTGAGTGCTATCAATATCTCTAAGAATCCTATTCAACATAGCAGAACTAAGCATATTGATATAAGGCATCATTTTATAAGAGATTTGGTTGAGGACAAAGTAGTTGCTTTGGAACATGTTGCTACAGATAAATAATTAGCTGACATTTTTACTAAGGCCTTAAATGCAAATCAATTTGAAAGTTTAAGAAGCAAACTGGGAATTTGCATTTATGAGGATTAGGTATGCTGGAAGGAGTATTTGTGCAGTTGTGATTTTGCATATGAAAACAACATTTTATTCAACTGCTGAAAGCATACAAGATTGGATTTTGGTACATCAATAGCAATATATATAAGATCTAAAGATTATCCCAACCCCCTGCATCAAGAAAAGTTTTCCAATCTTCATCCCATTCATCATCAGAATCATGGAGTTGCACTGGAGGTTTCTTGATGGTTTTCTTGTTCTTGTTGCTCCCGAAGAAGTTCCAGCGACTTTCCTTGATGTGCTCTTGTTCTTCAGGGGATCTGGTTTATTGTCCACTTGCATGTGTTGCTTTCCTGCATCTTTGGTTGACTGACTCATTCTTGTCTGGTGTCTGGTGCTATTAGAAGGAAGAAGGCTTGGATTTTATAGTACTATAAGAATCCATAGGTTGTATCGCCTGACCAGTCAAAGTTTTTGGGATATTATGTTCCTTGGGAAGCTTGATTTTGACCATGTCTTAATGGATGTCAGATCTTTGTGTTTGGTGTAGATGTTGTCAAATTGTGGCTAAAAAGGGGGAGAGTTAGCCTATGTGTTGCCTAGTTATCTGATGTGGCTCTAGCCTTGAGGGGGAGTGTGCATGTTTGAACAGCTGGTATGCTGGTTCTTGCCTTGAGGGGGAGTTTAGCTTTGTGCAGCTTGTTATGTGATTGTTGTTGTGTTGGAGTTTTTTTTCGTTTGAAGTTTTTTCCGCTGCAGGTACCTCTGATGATGGCAGAGTTTGTTTTAGCCAAAATTAGCGAAAAGGGGAGATTGTTAGTTCTTGTATTGGCTGGAATTTTGGTAAAACAAAGTTGAAAAATGTTGATGTCATATGTCTGATGTCATAACATTGGTTCCTAACATTAGTTGTTGCAGGGTTAAAGTTTTATATGCTGATGTTATAAGTGATGTCTTGACATCACTATATTAGAACATCAGAACATCAGATTGTGATGTTTTAGGGCTGCGCGTGTTAGTGAGTTTTGAGGAGATCTGTTAGAGTGATTGGATGCGAATATCTTGGAGAAGAGATTACCAATCAGATAAATTTGCAGATTATGGAGCAGATTCTGTAACCAACATTAGGGCTGATTTGGAGAGATTTAAAAAGATTTGAAGATCAAAATTGTTTTAAATCAGGTATTTTTGGAAGAGATCCAATCCCAAGTCAGAAATATATAAAAGCAGCCTCAACCCTTGTTAAAAAAAAACGAAGACAGAGAGCATGGACTGAGAGTCAATTTGAGTTTTCGTGTGTGTTTTTGTAAACCATTTATGTTGGAATTGGTGTTACTATTTTGAGTTGTAAGTGTATTCACTCTAGAGCTTTTAAGCAAGAGTGTGTTGTTCTTGATCAAAGCTGTTAAGCATAATCAAGTTGGGTGATTAGTGTGTAATCATTGGATTGTATCACTGTGGTGAATTAGGGAGTGAGTGGTTTCTCATACCTAAGTGGTTTCTTAGGTAGAAGTGTCATTGGGTAGTGATCAAGTTAGGTAGATGTCAACTGGGATTGTTGAGTCTGTAATTTGATACTGCAAATAGTGAATTTCCTCCCTGGCTTGGTAGCCCCCAGACGTAGGTAGTTAGACTGAACTGGGTGAATAATTCTTTGTGTTATTTACTGTTGTTTATACCTTGTTCATATAGCAGATTGTGTTGTTGTGACATCACACTTAACATCACACATCTGATACCAGAATTTCAAATACCTTTATTCTTTTCATTTGCATGTCATAAACTCTGATTTTATTGTCTTCTCATCTCCTCTCCTTCAAACTTCCTCCATAAAACTCCATTATTGACACAAAATTCCATTCAACAAAATCTTTAAAAGGGGGTTCTCACTATAAATTAGAATCAAGATTCTCTCTTAATCCTCTCATCATCATCTACGCACTATTCATCATCTGCGCACTGTTTATCATCTGCGCATTGTTCATCAGTTCATCACTGTTTATCTGTTCTCATCAAGTTGCTCAACAATGGCTTCCCAAAGAGTAACTGGAAAAAGGTCTACCAGAGCATTAACATCAAGGGCTGGACCCTCTTCAACACCGGTAATTGCTCTATCCTTACTCTCTGATGCATTATTTGAGACCTTCAATGACGACTTTCGAAATCGCTCTGTTATTAGACAGTACGTATACTATCCTCTGAGAGCGCCATATTTTCGTCTCACATAAGTCATTGAAATGTTGAACGTTCAGAAATTTGATGAATTTCTAGAATGTGATGATAAGTATAATTGAGATTTGGTGCGATTGTTCTATACTGGAATTCTGGATAAATTCACAGGTACGGATTTTAAGTATCTTATGGATAATAAGACCTATTCTATGGATGCTGTTGTATGGAATAGCTTGTTTAAGTTGGAAACTAACGATCTTCTAGAAGTAACTGATACTAAGTTTGTCAACAACTATGAGTTTAAATGTGCATTGAACTCAATGTTGCGTGAACCTTGTTCGGACAACATTGTGAACAGCGATCTGTTTCCTAAAATTGTCACAACAGGTCATTTAAAACCTGTTGATTGTATCTTGCAATGGATTGTCGCTCACATCTTGCAACTGAAGAAAGGAGGATTTTCTAGGGTCGATCAAGCAGAGGTTCATTTAATCTATCTGTTGAAGAACAAAATCCGCATCAACTGGCCATACTACTTTACGTAACGTATGTTTGCACTACAGGATTCTACAAGAGGTACTTCATTGTGTTATGCGTCATGTATTCAGTGCATTTTAAATAAGGTTGGGATAAAGGTTTCGGGTATTTGCTATATCTCTGTTTCATCTGATCATGAATTCCAACAAAAGACCCTGACTATGATGGGTTACTTTTGGGATCCTGTCACCAAGGAGTTCAAATTCAGACCCGGAGGAACTCACCCTCATCATGATGTTCCAGATGACCAGGCGGTCATGGAAGAAAATATGCAAGAAGATCAAGCTGGAAATAACATACCAACTGACGTAAATATGATGGATGAAGACAATGTGGAATGGATGAGTTCCTCTCCACCGCGTGATCCTTATGAAAATCAAGGTTGGGGAGAATGGTAACACACCAGTTGGATGTCTCATGGTGCTGCCTATGTTCCTCCCACCTATGGCTGGTAATAACAAGCTGATGAATATGACTGGCAACAACCTGAGTATTTGATTCCTACAACTCCACAGCTACAACAACAAGACACTGAAGAAATCATGGCCATGTTGAATCAGATGCAGCTGAAACATGAGGAATTTATGAACTTACAAGAGAAACGGTATGCAGATCAGGAGGAGAGGTTCACTTCTCTCTCAAATCAGTTGGACACCCACATTCAGAATTTCAATCGGTTTGCTGATGCTTCAATGAACAGGTTTACAACTTTGGATAATGCACTGGAACTTCAGACTCAGAACCTAACCAACAATTTGGGTGTTCTCAATCGGGCTGTGATTGAAATGAATAAGTACTTAGAGGAACAACCACTCCCTCCACCACAAGGACAACACTTCAGAGGAAGAGGCCATCCATTTAAAGGGAGGAGACAATGAGACTTAGAATCATATTTTTAGTGCATATTATATTTTGTGTTTTGATTGTATGACTCGTTCTTTTCTTGCATAATGTTTTGCTTTTGCTTTCATTTTGGACTATGTTACTCTTTCTACTACTATGGAATGTATTCTGTTTCCATCTAGTGTGCCGTATTTATCCGTTTTTTTTATTCTCGCATTAACTTCATTATATGTCGATGAATGTTAATATATCTGTTTTGCAAATTGTTGAGTGAATCGTTAAATATCATGATGCTTTATCTTTGACCTCCTTCTGTTTCTCTTTTTTTATGTTGTCAAAGGGGGAGAAGGATACATCTATACTAGCAGCATAAATTGATCTATACTAGCAGCATAAATTGAATTTTTAAAGACCTCACAAAGATAGGGGGAGTCGTCAAATTAAAAATCAAGATAAAGACAGAAAATGTTGCCCTCATAAAAAAGGGGGAGTATGTGAGGGCAAGGTGCTTCTCATCTAGTTTCTGTTTTAATGATGTCAACAAATAGGATAGTCTTTAGTTTGTAATTTGGACGGTATCACTTCATTATCGGTCGCATTACATACAACTATTGATAATCATGTGTCTAAACATATAGGAAGGGATCTATATAATTTCTACATGTGCATAATCATGGTACTAGTGTTTGGTGTGCATGCCTTGTGTCTCTGTTGGTTAAAACATATAGAAAAATCATTTTCTAAGTTTTTACAGGTCTTGAGTCGACCTAAACTATGCATGTGTCGACTCATGCTGTCTTGACAGTTTTTGTGAAACCACCGGGAAGACGCACGCTGACCCTTTCTATGCATACGGTCGACGCATGCTTCTGGGTTTTATTACTATGCAGTTTCAGCGTTCCTGCGTCGATGCATGGTCATGAGCGGTCGACGCATGCTTGTTTATTTTGCGTAGACACTTCAACGAGTAAGTGCCCGCCGACCCTCATCCAGCGAGCGGTCGACTCTTCGCTAGTCTAATGCATTTTTTTGCATTATGTTATTTCTATTATGCTTTCATTTTCATTTAGTTGATTATTTTGCATCATATAAATAATTGGTTCCTCATTTTTTCAGAAAAACAAGAAACGTGAAAATATATACTGATCTTTCTCTTCATCTTCATCTTCAACCTTGTGTCCTATAACAACTACACATAATCATTTTTGTTAGTGTCGTGCATTGTGTGAAGTGATAACGTTCAGACTTAGGTGTGTTGTATCCTTTGTTTTGGGTTGAGAATCAATAGGTGTTTCTTGAATAAAACCTCTGGTTTTGTCCTCCAAGAATCCGGGTGATTTTGGGGTTTTTTTTTGCACAAATCAGTTTCTCTACAAGGATTCAGCCGTGCGAAGGTTACTGAAGAACGAAGTGTTCGTTCAGTTCAGTAGCTACAGTCGGAGGATCGTACGAGAAAGATTTGGGTTCGAATTGTGGAAGATCAAAATTGACCGAGTGAAGGTGATTGAAGAGCTGCGGGTTCTTGCAATCTAGTAGCGTGAGCCGGTGATTTGTTCAACCAAATTCAAAGCACTTGATTCATCTTGAATCAAGGGGAGAGAAGACCTTGCATTGACATTAAAGATGTTTGAGGGTTTGATTGTTCAGTCTTCTTTTGTACAAAAATTTGCAAACATATATATATATATATATATATATATATATATATATATATATATATATATATATATATATATATATATATATATATATATATATATCTCAATTCCATGTTCAGAATTGGGGGCAGAGGTACCCTTAGCAAGGACGGTAGGGAAACTGCCTAAACAAATCGTGTTTGTTCTCTCTTTCCCTACTCTTTTATGTTTTGATATTAATCGAACTTGTGAAATATCAATTGATAAAAAATTTCTGATATAGTGTAATATAGAGCTGAAAATAAACTTGTAAAAACAATACAATCCCTTGGATTGCATTTGGCATTAGCTCTACATTCACATTGATTAGAAATTCACACTTGGAGTGTCGTACACCCCATCTGTTCGATAAATTTATTAAGCGTAAGCTCTAAAGCACTTTGTGATTAAATTTTGTCATCCTATCTCGTTGGTAATTAGATAAATTTCAAGCAAATAAAATTTGGTTGATTGCATTGTGTTTTTGTTGATTCATATATTTTTCTCTTCCGTCGCATCATTCCTAGCGATATTACGCATATCCGATATTTTTGGTTGTGGTTCGTTGTAGACGAGTGATTCAGTGGTTGCTTTCGTAATAATTTTTAAAACCAATTTTGGAACACCATTAACGTGTATAAACTTGTGGGATCTATTCAACCCCCTTCTAGATCCTAGCCATCGTCTAACATCGCCCTCATCAACACAGCGAGGAAATTAAGGTATTACTTCCTAGCCCACACGATAGTGGTGCAAACAGACCAGCCCATAAGAAAACTGCTTAGCTAGCCAGACATGGCCGACAGAATGCTCAAATGGTCTTTGGAGTTGTCAGAGTTCGACATCCACTATGAGGGTAGGAAGGCCCTTAAGGCGCAAGTCCTGGCTGATTTTGTGGCTGAAATGACGCCTCCAGCATCCCCGTCTAGCAGGGCACACAAATGGACCATCTTCGTCGACAGAGCATCCAGCTCCACGGGCAGTGGCGCCGGTATCATCCTTGAGACCAAAGAAGGAATCCTAATTGAAGTATCTCTAGTCCTGTCCTTCCCCACATCGAACAATCAAGCCGAGTACGAGGCATTCCTCGCAGGCTTGCGGTTGGCCAAAGACTTGGGCGCCAGGGAAGTGAAGATCTTCACAGATTCCTATCTCATAGCATCCCAAGTACGAGGAGAGTACCAAGCAAAAAATGATCACCTGGTCGAGTACCTGATGCTGGTGAAGAAAATGATAACTAAGTTCGACGTGTGGGAAGTCTAGCATATCCCCCACGAACGAAACACTCGAGCAGATGTTCTATCAAAACTGGCTAGGACCAGAAAGAAGGGTGGCAATAAATCCGTCATACAAGAGATACTCTCCTGCCCAAGTATTGACAAGTCATCAGGGCTTCTCGATGTCAATGCCATTGGCGACAGCAGCTACTAGATGACCCCGATATACAATTATCTCACCACGGGGGAATTGCCCGAGGACAACAAGGAGGCCAACGTGACCAAACAGAGAGCCTGCTCATACGCCTGGTCAAACAAACTATACCGACAGGGATTCTCCATTCTCCTCCTAAAATGCATCGAGGAGGACAAAGTCCCCAAAGTTCTCCAGGAAATTCACGACGGTATCAACGCACAACACCTGGGAGGGAGATCATTGGCACGAAAGACCCTGCGAGCAGGGAACTATTGCCCGACCATGCAACACGACACTAAGAAGCATATCCAAAAATGTGATTGGTGCCAGCGCTACGGGGACATGCACTTGGCACCCCCTAATGAGTTAAAGATTCTGTCCTCGCCCTGGCCCTTCGCCTGGTGGGGGATGGACATCCTCGACCCCTTCACAATGGGGTCCTACCAAAATAAATTTTTGATCGTGGCCGTCGATTACTTCACAAAGTGGATCGAAGCCGAAGCCCTCACCAAGATCACAACCTTCAACATACTTCGGTTTTACAAAAGAAACGTCCTCGCACATTTCAGGGTGCCTCAGGCCCTTGTGACCGACAATGGAACACAATTCACGGACAGAAAGTTCCAAGACTTCGTCGCCAAACTAGGCACGAAGCAATACTTTACTTTCTTCGAGCATCCCTAGACTAATAGGCAAGCAGAGGCCGCGAACAGGGTGATCCTTCGAGGTCTAAAACGAAGGCTAGGTGAAGCCAAAAAAAGATGGGTCGAGGAGTTACACAGCGTGCTCTGGGCCTATAGAACAACCCCTCACTCCACCACTGGGGAAACTCCCTTCTAACTAGCCTACGGAACTGAGCCAGTGATACCGGTGGAGATCAGGGAACCTTCCCGATGAACGGAAGCTCCTCTCGACGAAGAGCTGAACTACGAGGCTCTAAGAGAAGAGCTCGACTTGGTCGAAGAGATCCAATCAGGGGCAGCTCTCCGCAAAGCTTCGCTGAAACAAAAAATAACCTTGTGCCATAATGCCAAAGTCATAAAGCGCGACTTCCCAGTTGGCAGCCTGGTCCTATGCAGAAATAAAAAAGATTCACGTGAGGGCAAGTTGGCCAAAAACTGGGAAGAACCATATAGGGTCAAATCAAAAACAGACACTGAAGCCTACTACCTAGAAACGCTGGACGGAGAACTATTTGCTCGACCATGGAATGCTGAAAAGCTTAAACAATATTACAGTTAGGACCGACCACTAGTTCGAACTAACTGCCGATGAGATCACCCCACTGCGGGGAGACGACTCGGCCACAAGACCGTGCCCCGGTGCAAGCACAACCCTTAACTCTACAACGCCTACCAGTTTCTGCTTATGGGACAAGCAGACTCTGTACCCAACGGGGATACCTCAATCGAGCTCCGCCGTTGCCGCACCAACATGGCAGGACACCCAGATCGCGATACGAATAGTCCAAGCCCTGTGGGATCAGGACCTCGACCGAGATTCTAGTCCCGCTACCGGCGAAAACACTTCGCCTCCTTGACGAGTCCCTCAAACTGTTGAGTGTAACAACAACGAGTCGAGCAAAACGTCCATACTTAGCATTAAAATGTCAAAGCATACATAAGTAAAATGAAAGGTATATAATGTTGAACACAAGCCATATATATATATATATATTTTGGCCACAAGGCCAGAATTGTCAATACTACAAAAAAAGGCCAAGCCCGACAAACGATTACAATCAAATGGCACGCAGGCCAACAAAGTACACAAGTACAAACAATTAAACTACATCACTAGGAACCTCTGGAGGAACCACCTAGCCGTCAACAACCACGTTTAGAACGCCCATCCCTTCAGTCAGCAGCTGGACGTCAGAATTGAGAGCCTTCATCTGCTCCACTGCAGCGTTAAATCCGAACTCAGCTGCTCCCAAGTTATCTTGCTCGAGGATGCAGATTCTCTCGACCAGGTCCCTCTGAGTCTTCAGGGCCTTCTCATCCTCGGTCTCATCCTGACCGACTACCGACGAGCCTTCCAGCCTGACAACTTTCGCCTTCAGAGCGGCGTTCTCCTCCTTCATCTTTGTCAGCTCGTCCCTCATCTCGTTCACTTCCTTTTGGAGTGCGATCTTGGCCTCCAGGCTGCCTTCGAGCTTTGTCAGCCTGTTGTGTATCTCAACATTCTCCAGTTTAAGGTCGGTGATCTTGGCCTGCGCCCTCTTGAGATCCGCTAACGAAACTGTCTCTGCATCCCCGAGGGCCAGCTCCGCCTCCAGCACTCTCATAACAGCGGGCGCATTCTGGCAGAGAAGCTTCCTTCTCACCTTAGGGTCGGCAGACAGAATGGCCGATGCCTCAAGGTCAGGGACAACAACAGAGCCTTCCTCATCAAATAATTTTCCTTGAAGATAACACGGTGACAGTACAAATTTGCCCCCGACAAAGCTGCTTGAACCACCAGTTGGGGAAGAGCCAACATCATCCCGCTTCCTCTTATTTGTTATATCCAGGATGGGAAGGTTCGAAGTGGTCTCTGAAAAAGAGGCAGTGCCGCCCATGAACTTCTCCAGCACTGCTTGCTGCTAGGCAGCGTCAGCCTTCGGCACTGGCGTCTTCTTGAGGTTTTTGGCCGCTACGGACCTGACCAGACGCTCCCTCATGTTCGACATCTTCCCTGCAAAAGGAAAATGAGAGGTTAGCACATTGAACTAGAAATTAAAAATACGGGCAAAAAGATAATCTATAGCGAGGAGCTCAAACGCAATATCCTCGTTTTCACACTCGAGGAGGGACTTGGTATTTATATAGCGAGCCACTCGAGCAGGCTCTTCATCCTCCCCGTACAGTTCTTTACCATCCATGTCCACTACGAAGGCGGGGCTGAAACTCTCTACATAGGCATACAATGCCCGAAAAGACTCATTGTCCCCGTCACATAGCTGGTCATGCTTAACAAGAAACTGATCAGTCCTATATCTAAAGTGGGCATACACCCATTCTAGCGGAAACTTAGAAACCACCATCGTTACCTCCCGGCCATCAATCTCCACGGTTTCCATAGTGGCCAGAGACTCATTGACCTCATTCGAGACAGGCTTCACGACAGGAACCTATATTTGAAGTTTCAGACAAACTCTGAATAAGGCCAGAAGAGCCTGCTCTGTTGCTTAAAGGACACCCAGCTTTGCTTCGGGCCTGCCGTGCTCCTTTGAATTTGAAATACGCAGAAGAAAAGATCCACTGTGGCCCCGACCTTCAGGTATCGACAGACCAGCTCAAAGCCCCTGATAAATGCCAGAGCGTTCGAATGTAGTTGGGCAGGGCACAATTCTAGATGACAGAAGATGGCCTCTTGAGAGTCGGTGAAGGGCAGACGATACCCCGCCTCCAAGAAAGCAAATTCATACATGGGGAATCTCATCCCCGGATACACCGAACATATCCGGTCGTCCTCCGTGGGGAAAAGAGCCTTCCAGTTTGCGGGCGCATCCTCTGCCCGGTCTTCAAGGTAGGGAAATTCACGAGCCTCCTCTTCAGTAAAAGTCGATCTCGTTGACATTGGCTCTTGGGCGATCCAGTCAACATCTCCCTCAGCCATACGGACATTAGCATGCTCGACGGGTTGCTCCGCCTCCCCGTTAACAGCCCCAACGTCGGGGACGACTCCATCGTTTCTGTCAGCCATTTCACATGAAAAGCAGAGGAAGCAAAAGTGAATTCGACGACAAAGATCAAATCCACCCTTCCACCACTAATCAACTGAAAGAGCGAGGAATAAGTCGAGGACGCCCTCAAACCCTAGTCAACAGTACCGGGACGCGGCGACATCCTTTTCCCCGTAAAACAGGGACGAGTCTCCGCAACTCTACGAAAGGATCTCACGAGCACGAGTTTCCTCGACAAAATAGAACTCGTCACGCGAAAATCAATTCTCGAGTCGAGAAGGCCTAATGCCCGACTACAAACTTAAAGTTAATACTAACCAGAAATCTAGGAAGATCTACACAGTCCTACGCTACATTGAAAGACATTCATACTAGGTTTTTCATGTTCTTCATGTTCTTCATGAATTTCCCAGAAAATTCATGTGTTCATCAAAGAGCACATGAACATTCAACCGGAAAGTTCATGAGTCACCGGAAAATTCATGCCAATTTCTAGAAAACGAAGAACGTTCTAGAAATAACAATGAAAGGTGAAAAACTTACTTGGATTTAGAGGTTGAAGATGAAGGTCTAGGCATGGACGATGAAGATCGACAGCGACAAAGATGAACTCCCGCGAAAGGACGAGTTGCAGAGCAAAAGGATTTGGGGAGAGAAATTTGTGTGAAGTGTGCAAATGGATCCTCGCTCCCCCTTTTTATAAGCAGTTGCTTGCTTGGGGAAGTGCGAAGGCCATCATAACCTAGACCCCCTAGGTCTGACGAAAATTAATTGCACCACCACGTGTCAGAAGAGAATCTCTGTTTGGCATTCCCAAATCCATGCGTTGCATTCCCTAAGTCTTCTCCTATTCCCCGCTGGCATATCCTCCTCGACAGTCCACGCGTGCCACATCCTCTAAAGGGTTGGTTGAAGAAAAAACGTCCTTTTCGCGGGCACCTTTATTAAACCTGGTCAACATAAAAATGTCGTTTTTGCGGGCATGTCCTCGCATACAAAAGGGTTGTCAGACTTATAAGCAACCGGTGTCGACCACGCTGACCATAAAGTATGCGAAGGGCATGTCCACGAACATTGCCATTCAAAGGCAACAATCTACAAGGCTATCTCAAGTCATCACTCTTCCTCAGAGCAAAGACTTGGGGGCTTCTGTTCTGGACTGGGCAGACGCTTGGCCCACAGTAGGGCAAGGCCCAATCCAGTCCAGCTCCTGGCAAGGCCCAATAACTAGATTCAGCCAATCTAGCCGTTGGGCACGATCTAGCCGTTGGGCACAATCTAGCCGTTGGGGGAGATCCACTTCACACGCTTGACAGTTCACGCGACCAACTGCCTCCCCGGATCTCACGGGAGCAGTCGGACCAGGTCGAAGGGTCACGCGCTTGACCCTCCACCTGGCAGTCTCCCATTGGTCGACCAGATATTTCGGCCACATGGGAGACCTTGGCCTCGCGCTGGGGGTTACTTCTATAAATATCTTCTCACTTGAGACGGTCAGGTTTGATTACTATTCAATACTTTAAATCATACCTAAACGCTTTGTACTTGCTTTCTCTCTAAGCCCAAACTTACTTTGGCATCTGAGTACCTTGCAGGTACACCCCCTCCTCTCCTACAACCATCATCTCTGCCCTACACGGAAGGCCACGACGATCCAGTCTGATCACACCAGATCATTTGTTATATATGCATTCGGATAGATTTTCATCAGTGTTTCTTTCTATGAATTTGACGTTTTTGAGTAAATACATATCACACACACACACACACACACACACACACATATATATATATATATATATATATATATATATATATATATATATATATAAAGAAATTTAGTGTCCATACAAAACTGATGTCATGTGTCACCGCTCCTTTCGAACACCCTTAAACTCATCTGAACACTCTTTTCATTGTTTAAAAAAATTATAGTTGAAAAACATTCCCAAAAATTTAAAAAAAAAAAAAAACTTAAATATCTTATTTATTTAAAGAATTCAAAAATTTATTATTTATAGGCGTAGTTTTTAAATTATCATATCAAATCATTTTCATTATTAATGGTCGTTATTATTATATATCTAAATATGTATTATTATTTAACTGTATATAACATATTTTAAAAGGCTATTTAAAAAAAATTAAAATCATATAAAAATAAAATAAAAATGTGAGGCTATCCTTGATGGCCTACCCCCTAGTGCTGGCCGTGGTGTATACCCTTTTGTCTTACGATGGAAAATGAAGTAATAAACGCTCAATTCTAATAGTTTGGTTGATAAAATTGTAGAGATACAGCTTTTAATAAAACAACGAGTAAAAGCTTTTCATTGTCAAATTAACTTTAACGGATAGGTAGTGGTGAATATGATAATCACCCATCTTTCCCCCCATCATTTGAATAGTACAGGTAGCATACATGGTACATGCATGCATTGATCAGTTGTTGCATTTATTTAGAACGTCGCTTTTAAGATAGTGTAGTTTTTCACCCAGTTAGATGAACATGTAATCCATAAGCATGGTTTGAAAGTCAAGGACATAATTATCAACAGTTTGAAATTTGGAGTACTTCATCATAACTTAAGCCCCTATGTTCAAAACAAGAGATTGCAATGCATTTAGTACTAAGATTGAGGGAAAATGGCACTAGATATACTTATGATTTGAGGAAAAAATTACCAGGTAATCATTAAAAAACATGTTGTCAAAACAAACTTTCAACTAGAAATTGATTACTATAAGTACTTAATCATATTAGCCGAAAACAACTCCTTAATCTCACATATGGCTCTATTTTGTGTACACTTCATTCAAATAAATGATGTTTAGACATAAAAAAAGTGTTGTCGAATACAATCTCAATTTTTTTTTATGTATTTTTAAACTGTGTGTAGTGTAAAAAATAAAAGAGAATGAAGTTCGGTTCGGTGTGGATGAGTTGGATGGAAGTCATGGTGTTTTCGAGCCATATGTTGGTCTTGATTAATGGTAGTTCCACAAAAGATTTTGTTGTCGAAAGGGGTTTACGACAAGGTGATCCAATCTCTCCATTTCGCTTTGTCGTGGCAACAGAGGGGCCAGCAGGTTTACTCAGGATGGCTTCTGAGAATGGCGATTATAGAGACTTCTCTTTTCGTGGTCTGTGTATAGTGTGGAATTGTTGCAATTCGCTGATGATATGTTGTTTGTAGAGGAAGTCAATTGGAAGAACGTGTGGGCTATTAAATCTATCTTGCATGGTTTTGAAATTGTTTTAGGTTTAAGGGTCAATTTTCATAAAAGTAGAGTGATTGTGATTAACTTGAATAATAATTTCCTCATTGTAACTGCAAATTTTCTTTCATGAAAAGTTGAAGACAAAATGTTTTCTTTCCTTGGAATTCCGTTAGGGGCAAATTCAAAGAGAGTTGCTACTTGGAAACCTATGTTGGATAAAGTGAGAGCTAGACTATATTGCTGGATAGGTAGAATGTTATCTGTCGGAGGTAGAATTACGTTGATCAAGTCTGTCCTAGGGAGCCTTTCTATATTTTTAATGTCTTTCTTCAAAGCTCTGATTGCTGTTTGGAAAGAAACCGAGAGTATTCAGAGTAGGTTCCTTTGGAGTGGTTTGGAGGATAGTAAGAAGATATACTAGGTAGCTAGGGACGAAGTCTGCAAACCCTTTTGCTTAGGTGGCCTAGGAGTGAAGAAGATCCAAGAAGTTAATTATGCGCTGTTGACGAAATGGAAATGGAGGATTTTGGCCGAGAAAAATACTTTATGGATGGAAGTGCTCAAGGCTAGGTATAGAGATGTTAGTAAAATGGTGTTGGATGGAAGCAAAAAGGGTTCTAAGGAGACTAGCTCCTCTTGGTGGAAAGATTTGCTGAACTTGGACAAAGCTACAGCAGGTCTGTCTTTCTCTTTCCCGAGCAAAATTTTCTTTAGCATTGGTGATGGCTCGACTATGAGGTTTTAGCAAGATTGTTGGACGAGCGAATGTCCTTTGAAGGATTGTTTTCCAATTTGTTTCATGATAGTGCTTTGAATGAAGCTTCTGTTAGTGACATGGGAGATTGGGTTGATGGGTGTTAGATATGGGGGAGTTTCGGTCTACTTGTGCAGAAAGGAGAGGTTACGTCGGGTTGTCTTAACTCGTTGCTGCAGGTGCTGGTTAATTGTTGTCTGAAACTGGGAATCACGGATAAGGCTTTTTAGAAACCACGGATGAAGGTTAGGTTTTCGGTTAAATCGCGCTGTCAAGTATTAGAGAATGATAGACTCGTTTTCGTGGCTGATCCTTGTTTGCAGAAGGCCTTTGTGAACTTTGGTTATCCGATTATCCTTTTCGAGTCTGTTCGTTTATGTGGAGGTGTTTCATCAACAGAATCCCAACTAAGGATCAACTCATTAAAAGAGGTATCTTAAATTCTTTTTATGATTGCCCTTGTGTTTTGTGTTTTTTGGTCGACGAAGACTTGAGCCATCTTTTCTTCAATTGCGGGGTGGCTAAGCTTGTTTGGAAAATTGTGGTTAAATGGCTTGGGTTTGAGTGGGTTAATATGGAAGCCGTGTGGAAGAGTTTTTTGAATTGGATAGGGGCAGAGAGGTTCAAGGGTTTGAAGAAAGGTAATGTCGGTATTATTTGGATGGCGCTGGTTTGAAATATCTGAAAATTAAAAAACACAATTTTATTCAAGGGTGCTCTTTGTAACATTACAGATTTGATTTGGGATATTGTTTATTGGAGATAATTCTTATTTCGACTGTAATCTTTTGAATTTTGTCAGGTACCTCTGACTTGTCTGTCTTAGTTTCAATTGATTTAGATTTTTTCCCCTATCCTAATAAGGCGGTCTATTTGTATCGTGGATTAGAGTATCCCTAATACTCTATTAATATAGCTTACTTACCAAGAAAAAAAACACGCACAATATTCCATATGTTTTATCAGTATTTTGATATAAATGTAGCATAAATTTTTGAGTACTTATTATTTTGGGATTTTATAATCCGCAAAATTGATATAGTTGCATCTTGGAAATTTGATACGAGGCTCATAGTAATTCAATTTAATCATTAGATTTACCCCCAAAAGTAGAGTAGGATTTTTTTCCACTATCATTTAAAGTATGTCATAAAAATGGCATACCAATTTTGAAGGCAACCTCCCTATATTCATCATCAATGGTAAGACATTATGTGTGAGTAGTGTGGCAGTGATCACAAACTTTAAAGAATTCTTTTGCCAGAAAAATAAGTTATATAGATAATTATTAGAGCAACAATCTTTGTTTAAAAAAAAAAAAAATATATATATATATATATATATATGAGAGTTCAAAAAACAAGTCAAATTTTGAATAAAACAATAATCAGAAGCAATAATAATGTTTTTCTTTTTGCTTCTTTTATTATTCATTTTGTTTTATTTTTTATTTTTTATTATTAATGATAATTAGGCTTTAGTTGGTTTAAGACATTAGGTTTGGTCCCAATTTCCTTTTGATATATATATATATATATATATATGAGAGTTCAAAAAACAAGTCAAATTTTGAATAAAACAATAATCAGAAGCAATAATAATGTTTTTCTTTTTGCTTCTTTTATTATTCATTTTGTTTTATTTTTTATTTTTTATTATTAATGATAATTAGGCTTTAGTTGGTTTAAGACATTAGGTTTGGTCCCAATTTCCTTTTGATGCTTACACCCTTGTCCAATCTTATGCACCACTCTCATGTTTTTTTAATTATTTTATTATTTATGATTTGTTAAATAATGATTTGTTTATTTGATTAATCGGTTATTTGTGTTTTTTAACAAATTGATTAATTTATTGATTTATTCCATGAATTGATTAATTATTTACTTTTTTTACTCAAAATAATTATTCAATTAACTAAATATATAATTTGGTGAGTTGGTTTAGGGATTAATTTTTAAATTGATGAATTTTGAACATTTAACTAATTATTGTTATTTTTAATTGTTAAATAGATTATTTAATTATTTGATTTCATTGTGTTTATGTTGGAGTTGATTGAAAATATACATGTTGATACTTTTTATGGTGGAGTATGATTGTCGGTGAAGACAATGAAAGCTTATGTATTATTTTCAATCAAGGTGGAGATTGTTGGGGTTGGTTGAAAATATACATGTTGAATAAGTTTCACATCGCTTAGTTTTGTGATTGAAGAGAGAGTTCAAGGCTATATATAATATACAAGTTATTTGAAGTCTCATATCGCTTAGTTTTGTGAAGGAAGTGGGAGTTCAATGATTGATATATATATATATATATAGTATTCAAGTTCTTCATTCCAATATGCACCAATCAAAAGCACTTTAAGCTTGTATTTGACTATCTCTGTTCTCTTATACTCTTGTTCTAGAGTGTTGTGAGATGTAGTTAAATATTTGTTTTGGAGGGTGTGGGTGTACTGGGAGTCTGGGTTAGTTGAGGGTATATCATGTGTTGTAAAAATTTTCACATAGTGTTATTCTCTAGTTGTCTATTGACAACGGTCGTGATTTTTCTCCGGTTTTGGAGTTTCCACGTTATGTGCTTGTGTTCCTTTTTTTTTCTCTTTGTTTATTTTTTCCTAACAACTGGTATTAGAGCTTTTGGTTTGATCCAGGGATAAGTGTTCTTAGTATGCTCTGTGGTTGCAATTTTGTCTGATCTTCCACATAAAAAAAGAAGGGTAGTGTTGTGAAAGAGTTATTGAGCTGCAGTCACAAATTTCGCTGTGCAGTTTAGGCTAGAGAAAATTGATGGCAAATTTTTTTTTGACTTTTGGAAAGTTCAAGTCAATGATGTGTTGATACAACAAAGATTACACAAGGTGCAAGATTATGTCGGTGGTTGAAAACCTTCATGCCAACAAGGAAGTTGCACCATAATGTTTCAACCTAGTTTAGACATGTGAAATTCTTGGAGTGGTTTAGCTTCAAGTGAATTTTATTCTTCATGATAAAGTATATGATTGTCGGTGATGACAATGTGAAATTCTTGAAGTGATTTATCTTCAAGTTAAATATATTTTTCATGAGAGAGTATGATAGTTTTTAAAACTATGATTGTCAGTGAAGACAATATGAAAATTCTTGGAGTGGTGTAGCATTAAGTGACTATACTCTTTATGGTGGAGTATGATTGTCGGTGAAGATGATGGAAGTTTATGTATTATTTTCAATCAAGGTGGAGATTATTGAGGTTGGTTGAAAATATACATGTTGATACTTCTTATGATGGAGTATGATTGTCGGTGAAGACAATGAAAGCTTGTGTATTATTTTCAATCAAGGTGGAGATTGTTGGGGTTGGTTGAAAATATACATGTTGAAGAAGTCCCACATCGCTTAGTTTTGTAAATGAAGAGAGAGTTCAAGGCTATATATAATATACAAGTTATTTGAAGTTCCACATTGCTTAGTTTTGTGAAGAAAGTGGGAGTCCAATGATATATATAGGATTCAAGTTCTTCATTCCAAGATGCACCAGTAAAAAGCACTTTAAGCTTGTATTTGACTCTCTTTATTCTCTTATAGTCTTGTTCTAGAGTGTTGTGAAATGTAGTTAAATATTTGTTTTGGAGGGTGTGGGTGTACTGAGGGCCTGAGTTAGTTGAGGGTATATTATGTGTTGTAACAATTTTCACATTGTGTTATTCTTTGGTTGTCTATTGACAACGGTCGTAGTTTTTCTCCAATTTTGGAGTTGCCACGTTATGTGCTTGTGTTCCTTTTTTTTTTTCTCTATGCTTGTTTTTTTCCTAACAATTTAGTCTTTTGATTGAGTAATCTCTATCCATGTTCATATTTTGCATGTAAATAATCATTTTTCTCTTTGTTTTGTTTTTTTTGTTTTTACATTGATTAGGGTTTGTATAGTATTGTTTTTATTTTTTATTATTTGTTTTTTTATATTTATTTTCCTTATTTCCCAAATGAGAAATATACCACCATTTCTTTGATTGTAATTTGTACTTGGTTACTTTTATTTTCTGGCCTTTAGATAGATAAATTGAACTAATTAAATAATCGGACAAAAATAAAATCAATCTTTCAAAAATAAAAACACTTGATCAACACCAAGTTCCATTTTCAAAATAAATAAAAATCAATTGGTCAACACCAAGCTTCCACCATTCCCAACTTCAAATCCAATTTCAAATCCATTTCACCCTCAATCATTTCAAACCATTTCATCCTCAATCATTTCAAACCATTTTACTTTCAATTCAAATAATTTTCGATCATTCGCCACATAAATCAAATGCTTGATCAAATGTCAAGCCATTTTCCCAAATGAAAATCAAAACACTCAATTCTTACTAAACACTTTTCAAATAAAATGGAAAAAGAACGAGGTGGATACCACGATCTCCAGAGGCTAGGATCCTAGATGGATATCTTGCCCATCCAAGCACTCACCATCACCTAAAACACATTAAACACATCAAAATCTTTTCTCGCCACCACGCGATCCTAAAACCCTTTTTCAAACAAAAGATATTTTGTCTCGAGACGATGCAAGACAATGCTTCGTCCACAATCATGTGAATTGAGATAAGTGACATTTTTCTGTGAATCTTGATGTGTAGAAATCCATTCAATGTGATGCAAACGCCCGCTCCTCACTTGTTTTGGGTAGCAAGCAATATTTTTTCCGTTAATTGAGACAAAATAGCTTTCGCTAAAATCGACCAACAAGTAAACATTTTTATACCCAGAACTGCGTAAGCCTCGAGTTCTTCATTTCACCCAGAGATATGTAGGAGCTAGATTCAAAGTCTCATCAGACACCTTAATAAAAAATAAACCTTTTGTCTTATCCTCTTTTCTTTTAATAACTCTAAAAGCCTAACATTTCTAAGCTAAAAATAATGCATACAACTAACCAAACGGTTCTCATTGAGTATAACGGGCGTGAGAGGTGCTAATACATTTCCCTTGCGTAATCGACTCCAAAATTCTGATTTGGTTACGACGACCATAATCATTGTCGTTCTTTGTGGGTTTTATAGATATTTTCTCTTTCTTTTTTAGGAATAAATAAAGTTTGGTGGCGAATCTGTTAAGTCCATCCCACGAGTGTGCGATTGCTCTTCGCGAGCGTATAATTGCGCTTCACGAGCGTCGTGTTCTAATTTTTCGAGATACGACAACCGTCAACAACAACATTTAAGTCACCTATAGATCTCTCAACAACAATACTAACAAGTTTGTCACGCAATCTATGGATGATGCTACCATCACTTCTTCTTCGTCTCACTAAAAGAAAAATAAATAAAATTATTAATAAATAAAAACCTATTAGATTTTATAAAAATCTAGTGCAACCCCACCCTAATCAGCTATTTGATAAAACTCAGTGCCAAGCCTGACACTCCATTGGAAATTACATAAAAGCCAATGACCATCCTGAATTTATACCAGACATTATATAGAATTTGGTACGATCCCATGCATTTCTATCGGCCTTTCTAAAATAACCTAATGTCACTTCCACATACAACAACACCAAATGTATCTAAAATTTTGGTGAAAACCCTAGGTATTTATACATGTTTTAACATAAATTAGATATAAATGCATATAATTTATGCATTTTTATCGAACTTATATCGCATTTTACAAATATATAATACAAAAAAAGAATAAAAAACATACTTACTTGTAAATATCCGTCCAAGTCTAGAGAAGTACAAAAATTTACTTTTTTTTCTTGAAAAAAAAATCCAAAAAGGTTAATTTCGTTTGACAATTTTACTTTTTTAATTAAAGGACAATAAAGTCATTTCATCTAAAGTATGAGGACTATTCAAAAATACCGCTGAATTGAACAAAAATACTTAATTGAATCGAACTGAAGTTAAAATAACCGAACCCCTATATTTGGTTAGTAAATCGAACTGTACTTGTGTTGCTCAAACAATTCTATAACCGAACCAAATGGAAAGTAAACCGAATCGAACCAAAATAAAAAATGAAAAATGCTAAAAACAAGTTTAAATTTTTTTATTTAAAACTAATAAAAAAAATATAACAGTTTATTTCTTTAACAAATGGCTAGCTGACTTTTTTATGTGGTTTATTCGATTATATTTTTAGATTAAACTGTACCATAAATAGCATTAGTGTCAAGTATGGGTGGGAGAATGCGAGGTATAATCCTCTAAAAATGTGTCCATATAAGTTATTCATCCCAAGCAAGGCTTTTATGGGCACAATCATAAGTGTTTTGAATTTGGGCACAACCACATATGATAAAATGTAGGAAAAAAATAATTAATTTATTATTATTATTATTATTATTATTATTATTATTATTATTATTATTATTATTATTGTTGTTGTTGTTGTTATAATAATGATTTTCAGTTTTTCTTTAGTTTATGTGAGTGTGGTTAAATTTAAATCATTTGGGGTTTGGGAATTTTTTATCTAAATAACTTAGTTTTTCAAAATAATTCTCCAAATAACTAACTTTTCCAACTATTTTCCAAAGTAACACACTTTCAAACAAAAAAAAAATGTAAACGCATAGGTGTTTTCAGATGAATTGGCGACTCACTTCAAAAAGAAGAGTTGGCACCAATTGAATTGGTGCCTCCTATAGGCCTAGCTAATCCAATTGGTGCATATGTTCAAAGGTTAATATCTGACGTCAATTCATCTAGGGCCTATGTAGAAGAACTAAGTCACTACTACAAAACGCGTAAACAACAACGCCATGGTCACCACGGTTCTTCCCTACACCGTGGTGACATCTCTAAACTAAGGCTCTATCATATTATTTTTATTTTTTGATTAAAAATTATTTGTATATAACAACGGTTGAGGAGCCAACCGTGGTGATACCATCAAGCTTTCTTGGGTTCGAACCTCAGCGCCCTCATATATATTATTCCTTTAATGTTAAGGCGCACCTTTTCTTTTTTATTTATTTTTAAATAAAAAACTTAAAGGGTTATGACTACGGTTGATGAGTTTCACCGTTGTGATATATTTTGTTTTTTATTTAAAATTTTTAATTGTAAATTAAGCTCTAGCGTTTCTTTATGAAATTTCACTATGAAAGTAATATATCATAATTGTTGCTGGTATTGGCCGTTGTGGTAGCTTTATAATATTGTACACTCCTAGTTAGCTTGTCTCCTCAGTATCTTTTTTTCATTGAAAATAGAAACTAGACGAAACAATACCCGATTTCAACCCTAAACCCTAACGTTCAATACTGTGAAACAATACACGATTTTAACCAAAACACCATCGTTCACCCTAGTTTGTCTCTTCAGTATCCATTCTTCATTGTGTATTTGTCATTTTCGTCATCATCGTCAAGGAGGTTGACAAGACCATCACGATCTTGACGTCGAGAAGGAAGAGTACACCAACCAAGTTGTCACCGTCGAAAAGGAAAACAATAACAACACCAACACCAACACCAACACCAACACCAACATCATTTACTTATTCATCACATTTAAGGTACGTAAAATATTTCCCCATACATCTACAGTAAACTTCATTTGCCATTGTTGTGGTTGTTGTTTATGTTCTTGTTGTTCATGTTGTTAATGTTGTTTTTGAACATAGATGTCGACCTTGTCGAGTTCTACATCAGATACTAGCGAAGAAACTCAAACAAATGAGGGTTGTGCGAATGAAACTTAAACAAATTATACTCAATCAAAAAGTTCACAAAGAGGTGTCACAATGATGCCCCAATTCACATCAGTCCGCAACTCATCAGGTGAAAAAATTCTAATCGAGTTTGATTCGTTCTATAGAGTAGTGGATTGTGAACATTACTCTACTTTTAAGAGTTATGTTGCGTTCCTTGCACGTAGCAAAGTTAGTATACGGATAGATGATTGGAAACAAGTGGATGATAAAGTCAAAGAAAGCATATGGACAGACGTTAAGGTATTACATACTATAATTTTCATATATTCGATATCACTACCTATAATTTCTAATACATACTTGTATATTGATTTAAATGTAGTTGAATTTTGAGTTTACCGATGACTCAAAGTTAAAAAAAAAAGTGGATATCTTATGCCGATACTCGTTGGAGGGGATTTAAGTCACAACTCACGACTGACTACATTAGGAAGCCTAAGAGCGGTCTTGCTCGTCCATGGATTCGATATAGTTTTATTTCGAAGAAGCAATGGAACAAGTTTGCGAAGATACGTCGTTCTGAGGAATTAAAGGTTAGTACTAGTCTTATGTAACCGATAATGTTATGCCAATGAGTTATAGATGCTAATCATATATATTTTCAATATGTTAATAGCAGGTTAAAAGCGGAGTAGGAATACAAAACAAGGCAAAGAACATGCACCCCCATAGATTGTCTCGTGGGGGTTACAAGAAACTTGACAAAAGAATCATGCTTGAAAAAAAACAAGAAACAGAAGATGCTCGCATCCCATCTCCACCGTCAAGACATGATAAATGGAAGAGGGCTCGATTAAGCCCAAATGGAGAGTACACCTCTGAGGCGTCAAGAGTAGTTGCTGAGAAAATTGTAAGTATGATTTATTTTGTTTATGTTATTTGTTATTTAAATGCATTGGTAACAATATATATAAGTTGCTCAAGTTGTGTAGGATAAGTTGGTTCAGGCGGCCCGTGAAGGCACATTTGTTCCAGAAGCACGACATGACATATTAGTAGAAGCTATCGAAACAGATGAGCATGGTGGGCGTTTTCGTGGTGTTGGAGAAGGTGTCGGCTTGAGGTCATTTTCTGGGTCTCAAAGAAAAAGTACCGAAAGCCTGGAATTTAATGCACTAAGACAAAAGATTGAGAATGTTGCGACGCAATTAGAAACACAAAGGAGGATTGAAGATAGCTGGTTTATACCTGAGTGAATCGCACACTCAAAGATACAACAGAGTCGCCACCGAACTTTATTTAGTCCCAAAGGACAGGGAAAATATCGATAAAACCCAAGGGGAAGAGAAACAGGAACGGGGGTCGGTTATGCGAAAGGAAGGTACTAGCACCTTACGCATCCGTCGTACTCGACGGGAACCATTTCACTTGCTTCTAGGCATGGATGGGTTATCTATCTAACAACTTCTAGCTAAAAGAAGAGAGAAGAGAAGAGAGAAAAGAAAAAAGAAAGAAAGAAAGTGTTCGCGGAGGATTGGGGCCCTCGTGCCTACGTACCCTCATAGTGCAATGAGGAAATCAGAGCTCCGTAGTTCAAAGGAACCAGGGAAAAGAAAAGAGGAATGGAAGAAGATGGAAGGGTGCTCACCGAGATCATCACGATCTCGTGCCTATATATCATACATTTGAATGAATGCAGAATTAGAGCTTTCGTAGTTTGGGGAACTAAGACGAAAAAGGAAAAGGAAAGCGGTGTCAAAACCAAGAGCTAAAGAAAAAAAGAAACTCCGTTGGGGATTCCTAATAAAATGGTGTCAAAACCAAGAAAGAAATGCAAAAGGAAAGACAAAAGATGTACTGAGCATAACCTGTAAGAGGAGTGTAGAAACCAAGAAGAAATAGAAAGGACTCCACTAGGGAGTAAGTGAATAAAGAATTGTGCTGGGGACCAGAGGGTAAGCGACCCTACTGAGGAACAAACAAAGGGATAGTGTCAAAACCAAAAGAAAAGGGAAACTCGGTATGTTAACTGACTGGTAGTGGTTAACCGAAGGGAAATAGGTAATGACTCGGGTGGGGATTAAGGTTTTAACAGATAGACTGTGATTAACTAGAAGAGAGAGTACTGAACCAAAAAAAGGTGTTTGACTCTGAAGGGGTTTTGATATATTAACTGATAAACAGTGGTTAACTAAAGGAGATGGTGTGGAACCAAGCAGAGGTCGCGACCCAAAGGACGGGTGTGGGACTGAGCGAAGGTCGTGACCCAAAAGGGATGTTGGTACTGACTGAACAACAATACTTGACCAACAAAAAAGGGTATTGAACCAAAAGAGGTTGCTAACCGCTGAGAAATCAGTGTTAACAGAGAAACTGTGATTAACCGAAAAGAAAAACGAGTGGTTAACCCAGAGAATATGGTTAATAGAAAAAGGCTCAGTGTTCTAACAGGCAAGTTGTGGTTAACTGACAAAAAACGGGTGATTAACCAAGAGAAGATAATTAACCCAAGAGGAACTCAGTGTGTTAACAGATAAACTGTGGTTAACTGAGAAGGAGTACAAATTAGTGTTTCAACTGGCAAGCAGTGGTTAACCAAACAAATGGAGAAGAACCAAGAGAAGGTTGCGAACTCCCGGGGATTTAGTGTTTAACAAGAGAACTGTGTTTAACCGAAGAAAAAAAAGGACCGGAGGCTTTTCCGGGGAATCAAAGAGTAATGATCAACCCTAAGAAAAGGAGTAGGGTATTGAAACAAAGAGAGTTTTCTAACCCAAGAATAATGATATTAACCAAGAATGTGGTGATTGACCAAAAGAGATAGAAAAAGGTGTAGGAGTGATCAGGGATCGACTCGACAGGGGAAGGAGAAACATTACAGCTTGAGGATAGAGGTGACTATTCTCAGCGAGAGGGCCAGACGCCCTTACCCAAGAAATAGTCAAAATGAAGGTAGGACAATTCCATCCTCATTCCTTATCTAGCACTCAAAATATAGTGCGGAAATTGAAACGGACAGCGCAACAACTCTAATTTGTACAGTGCTCTAGTGTGTTATGCGAATCTCCGACTCTGCGGGGGAAGAGAAAAAGAAAGCTCTTAAGGAAGCCTAAAGAGAAGCGCCAAAGGGAGGGTCAATAATCGAAATAAAGTTTAGATTAATTAATCAAAAGGGAGGAGTCTGCTAATAATTTTCCAAAATGAATTGAAACATTATTAAAGCAAAAGGGTGTATTATTGATTATATAAGATTAAGCTTATCCTTTGAAGAATAAACTTAATTCAAACATGAATGAAAGTGCAAAACAATACCAAATGATACTCAAAATGCAACACAAAATCATGTTATTGTATGAACAAAAAATGTGCAAGAATTAGCATGTGCATGCAATGTCAAGAATGAGCATAATTATGAAATCGAAAGATCGGAAAATTCACAATCATGCTTTAAACTGAAATGAAACAGCACCTAAAACATCCATAAAAATCAATCAAACAAGCTTGAAAAACACCAAAAATGGCACTCTGTTACAGTGATAACCAGTTACTTTAAAGTGAGTAACCGGTTACTTGCTTGAAAACAGTAAATCTGTGGAAAATTGTACAGAGTAACTGGTTATCCTATATTGAATAACCGGTTACTTAGTTGAAAAAAGCAGCGTTGGTGTAAAATTTGTGAAGAGTAACCGGTTATCCTATATTGAGTAACCGGTTACCACTGTAACAGTGGCAAAAATAGATTTTGAAAAAACACTTAAAGCATCCAAATTACATGTTCAAATTACCACATGCTAGGGTATGAATTTGTGCACGAAAATCAAGCTTAAGAAACAGCAAATTAACAATGATGGAATCAATTAACACATCAAGATCATGGATCAAGCAATGCAAAATCAATTCACACACAAAAAAGTATTGAAACCACATCGCGAATGATACGAAAATGTGCAAAACAGTAAAATGAGTGAGATCTACCAACCTACAAGCCGGAGATTTGGCTTGGTGATTGTTGCAAAGTGATCTTGATGAAGATAATCGAAGAAAACCAGAGGAATCTTCAATTAGAGTCGAATGGTACCGAAACCGAGCAAATTGCGACGAAACTCCGAAAATACGAATTCGAACCGTTGCATCTTGAAATAAACACTTGAGATGTATCCAAAAGCTAGTAAAACTCCCGAAATCCAAGTATAATTGCAAGACGATGAAGGTTAAGCTCAAGAAATAATCACTTCTAATGTAGAAGTGATTAATCTTCAATGGTGAAGAGCTATAGTGAGGTTTGGGAAGAAAATTGAGATGAAGATGCAGAAAAATTCAGAGAGAATGTGAGAGAATTGAAAGTGAAGTGTGAGAGATTTGTGTGAAAATGGTTGAGAAATTGTGGATCCTTTGAAAAGTGATTGAAGGTTTGTTTATATAGACTTTTGGTTTGGAGTGGGAGAGATTTGGAATTAGGCTAGGAGCTAGCTACACTTAACTCACCGAGTCAAGCGATTAACTCGGTTAGTTAGGAAGTTAACTCGGTAGCAATCCCAATGTAAGCTTTAAATCCAAAGGTTCACATACTTGAAAATCACGATTTGAAGATTCGATTAATCGGGCTGAAAAAACCTGAATATTTATGCGTTCAAAAACACAGAGAAAAAGTGCGAATGCGTATGCCAGCGATGCGAATGCACATGCTTATGCAAAATGAAAAAGAGGGAGGTTAAATTTCGAGTTACGACAGCTTCCCCTATTTAATCCTCTTGGACCTGAATATACGAATTACGCTAGCTTTTCGATGATTCTAGGTAAAAGGGGATTAAATAAAAGAGTAGCTCGAAAATTTGGCCGACGGCGGCAAAAGAAGGGTTTTGAGAGTGTTTGAAGTTTGGATGAAAATCTGCTGGGGAGATGAATCAGGCCAACAGAAAGGGAGTATGCTAGATGCATATGCTATGTATGTGTTGTTCTACATGATGCTTGACATCATGTTATGCAAAGGTGCATGTAGAGGTATTGCGCGGTGGGTTAGGCGGAGATTGTATCAAAACAAACTCGACACCCTCGGTTGGGGAGAAAACCCACAGATGAAGGCAGATCCTGCTGAGGAAAGGCCCTTGAATGGTGACAACTTCGCTAAGGAAGAAACTGAGAAATATCATATTTCTAGATTATCACTGTTGGCACTGCTGGGGATAAGAGGATCAGATCAATCTCTTCATCATGTCTGTCTCTGCCGGGAGAATGAACCCAGAAAATTAACACTGACTCTACTGCATGGAATTTACCAAAGTCCAGAGGATCTTCTCTGTTTGGGGGGAGAAAGAGGAACCAAGCCGTACCGCTGCTGGTGCGTGACAGTTTCGACATGCTGGGAATGATGCACGACCCTTGCCGGGGAAAAGAACAATCGTCTCCTCTCGGGGCACATCATGACAACTTTGTAGGAGACCTTATGGATCTGTTGGGGAAATGGAAGGTAACCACCTTTTCTGGAGAACCATAATGACGATTGTTGAGGGAATGATGGCTCATGTTGAGGAAACAACAACTTCTTCAAAGAACCAATACTGTGCTGGTTGGGCATTAGGCTTGCCAATGGATATTATCGATTATCCTGTAAGAATTACCAGTAAAATATGCAATGCATAATGCTTTCTCCATTGATTTAACTTTTTATTGTTTTCAACGCTTTATAGTATTATGTGATCACAAATAGTCGTTTATTTTGCAGAAAAAATACCGGAAAGAAAACAATTGAGAAAACAAATGATGTATTTTATTGAATGTGAAAAATTTGTACATAAGATGTGTGCAAGGATGCAAAAATCCTTGATGAGGAAATTTGCAATAAAAATTGAAAAACAAATGTAAATGGCAAACGGAAATCATGTTTTGCATTGATTACAACATTGGCTACCATCCACTGTAAGTCTAGGTTCCAACACCTTGCACCAGTTGATGATGACTTGACTGATCTGTTACCGTCTGAGGTCCAGCTATGATGAAGAGAGGCTCAAGTGTTCACAGTCAAATGCCTTTATCCCTAATTTTTGTCTGGACATGTTTTCTGTATACTTTATTTTTCGTCCACCGGGATACCCATTTTTGCCTAAGTCGCCATTTCGGGTTTTCAACTTAGCGGGTTGTTATTGTTTTTTTCATTGTCCCTAACTTTTGCATGGACATTTATTTTTTTGGTCCATCGGGACGCCCATTTTTGCCTAGATTATCCTTGCGGATGTCAATCTAGAGGGCTCTTTATCAAAAAAAAAAATTTCAGGAATAATATTTTTTGACTGCATCGGAGTTCACGGGCGATGGCATCTCCTCTCCATTCATGGTGGTGAGGATCAGGGCTCCGCCTGAGAAGGTCTTCTTGACAACAAAAGGTCCTCCGTAATTGGGAGTCCACTTTCCGCGTCAATCCGAATGAACAGGTGAATATCTCTTGAGCACGAGTTCGCCTTCACGTAACGCTCGAGGGAGAACTTTCTTGTCAAAAGCTCGCTTAAGGCGTCTCTGATACAATTGACCATTACAAACGGCAGTAAGGTGCTTCTCTTCGATGAGATTCAGCTGGTCATATCTGGATTGAACCCATTCAGCTTCATCAAGACCTGCTTCCATAATGACTCCGAGCGAAGGGATCTCGACTTCAATGGGTAGAACAGCCTCCATACCATACACAAGCGAATACGGAGTTGCCCAAGTAAAAGTGGGAACCGAAGTTCTATAGCCATGTAGCGCAAAAGGAAGCATTTCATGCCAATCTTTGTAAGTCTTGACCATTTTCTGGACAATCCTCTTGATGTTTTTGTTTGCTGCTTCGACAACGTCATTCATCTTGAGCCGATATGGTGAAGAGTTGTGGTGCTCGATCTTGAATTCTTCACACAACTCCTTCATCATCTTGTTGTTTAAGTTGCTTGCATTGTCAGTGATAATGTTGCCAGGAATACCATAGCGACAGATTATCTCCTTCTTGATAAATCTGGCAACCACTTGCATGTAACATTCGCGTAAGAAGCAACTTCAACCCACTTGGTAAAGTAATCGATAGCAACTAGAATAAATCGATGACTGTTGGAAGCCTTCGATTCGATCATTCCAATCATATCTATACCCCAAATAGAGAATGGCCGAGGTGAAGTCAAAACATTCAATGGAGTTGGAGGCACATGGATCTTGTCTCCGTAGATTTGGCACTTGTGACATCTTTTGGCAAAGTTGTAACAATCTACCTCCATTATTATCCAATAATACCCAGCTCGAAGGATCTTCTTGGCCATGGCAGGACCTTTAGCATGTACACCCTCGCAGCCCTCATGTATGGACTTTATGATTGTGTTTGCTTCGTATCTATTCACACATCTGAGCAACACGGAATCATAATTCCTCTTGTATAATACACCACTACTTAAAAATAATTTGGCACAAAGCCGCCTAAGAGCTTTCTTGTCAGTGATAGTAATACCCTCGGGAGATTCCTGTTTTTCCAGGTATCTCTTAATGTCATAGAACCAAGGCTTGTCATCAGACTCGTCCTCGATTGCTAAACAGTGTGCTGGTTCGTTCAAATGATCAATGCGGAAAGAATGAGCTTCGTTCTTCCACTTGAGTTTGAACATGGATGCTAGAGTAGCAAGAGCATTAGCTAGTTGATTTTCCTCTTTAGGGATATGATGAAAAGAGATTTCATCAAAGTAAGGAATCAACTTCTCAATGTGTTTTTGGTACGGAACCAGCTTGGAATCCCGAGTCACAAAGTTCCCTCTGACTTGGCCAATAACCAAAGCAGAATCTCCATAGACCTCAAGAATCTTGATTCTCATGTCAATTGCTGCTTCAATACCGTAGATACATGCTTCGTATTCAGCCATATTATTGGTGTATGCAAAGCATAATCTGGCAGTGAAAGGAAGGTGAAAACCTATTGGAGAGATGAAGATAGCACCAATTCCACGACCTTTGGCATTGGAGACACCATCGAACACGAGCGTCCATCGCGCCCCTGGTTCGGGTCCTATGTCAGGGTCTGGAGTCTCATAATCTCTGATAAATAGAACATCCTCATCGGGAAAGTCAAATTTCATTTGTTGATAACCCTGTACAGGTTGATGAGCAAAGTAGTCAGACAAGACGCTCCCTTTTATTGCTTTCTGGGTAACATGTTGGATATCATACTCAGTTAACAGCATCTTCCACCGAGCAATCCTTCCAGAGACGGCATGCTTTTCAAATATGTACTTTATCGGATCCATTTTGGATATCAACAAAGTAGTATGGCAAATCATGTATTGTCTTAGGCGTCGAGCAGCCCAAACCAGATCACAAAAAGTTTTCTCTAAAAGTGAGTATATAGTCTCACAATCAGTGAACTTCTTTCTCAGATAGTAAATTGCATGTTTTTTTCTGCCAGTGTCATCATGTTGACCCAATACACATCCCATTAATTCATCGAGAACGGCGGTACTAAGATCGGTGGCTCTTGCAAATATTGTTTTATTTTGTCAAATGCTTCTTGACAATCATTGTTCCATTTGACCGATTGATTTTTTCTTAGGAATTTGAACATCGGTTCACAGGTAGCCGTCAAGTGAGAAATGAATCTTGAAATGTAATTAAGTCTGCCCAGAAAGCCACAGACTTCTTTTTCTGTTTTGGGAGGCGGCATGTTATGAATTGCTCGAACCTTGTCGGGATCAACTTCAATGCCTTTCTGACTCACAACAAAGCCCAACAGTTTACCAGATTAAACTCCAAAGGTACACTTCACAGGATTTAACCACAGTCTAAACTTCCGGAGTCTGTCAAACAGTTTCTTCAGATGAACCAAGTGATCATCTTCAGTTTTAGACTTGGCAATCATATCATCCACGTAAACCTCAATCTCTCTATGAATCATATCGTGAAAAAGGGTTGTCATGACACGTTGGTATGTTGCCCCTGCATTCTTCAAACCGAATGGCATGACTTTGTAGCAATATGTACCCCATGGCATGATGAAAGTAGTCTTTTCCATATCAGCTGGGGACATCTTGATCTGATTATATCCTGAGAAACCGTCCATGAACGAAAATACAGAGAACTGCATCGTGTTGTCTACCAAGACATCAATATGTGGCAATGGAAAGTCATCTTTCGGGCTTGCCTTGTTAAGATCTCGATAATCCACACATTCTGACTTTCCCGTCTTTCTTTGGAACCGGGACGATGTTGGAAATCCATTCAGGATACTCAGAAGTGGCTAGGAATTCAGCGTCAAGCTGTTTCTTTACCTCTTCTCTGATTTTAAGTGCCATATCGGGTCTAGTCTTCCCGATTTTCTGCTTGACAGAATGACATCCGGGCTTAAGTGGCAAGCGATGTTCAATGATGTTGGTATCCAACCCAGGCATATCTTGATAGGACCAGGCGAAGATATCAACATACTCTTTCAATAACTTGACCAACTCGGAGTGTACATACTTTGCGAGGGATGCACCAGCCTTGACTTCTCTTCTGACCTCATAAGTACCAAGATTGACAATTTCCATTGGCTCTTTGTGCGGCTGAATCTCTTTATGCTCGTGCTCAAGAAGCCTTGCCTGTTCAGCCGGTAATTCACAATCTTCCTCACTATCTTCTTCGGCTTGGTTGACTGGAATCCCATAATTACAATGGATGTTTGCCATGTTGTTATCAATGCGTTTATTAGTTCTGCATGTTTATGAATATGTTTAGAATGAGCTATTTTAAAAGTGAAAATAAAAAGAAACTTTTGTCGTTTGTTTGTGAAAAAGTAAAATAAGGAAAGAAAATAGAGCATGATTTTGAATGCAAAAACTCTTATTTATTGATCACATAATATTGCAAAAGTGGGAGGCCCTTTACAAGCTATCCATTCCTCTCGGGCGAGGACGAGGGAATGAGAAAGCAAAATGCATTACATGTTTGTTGGAAAAACCACAGGAATCACGGTAGATGTTCAATTGTTGAGCTTGAAACTCGGCGGGCACTTGCGTACAAAGCTTGAAATCCAGTTGCTAGGACCAGCATCATCAATGGCAGCCACGATGTCACCCTTTTAAAAACCCGCGCTACTGAACTTAATCGAGTTGCACTGCTTCTGACCATGTGAACTAGGCTGTCGACCAGGGTGATAACCCAATCCAAAACGATTATGCTTTTCAACCACAATAATCACATGCCCCTAGCCAGGCAAGGCACCTTTCTCAATGGTCTCTTTAGCACTCTTGGCAGATGCTAAAGTCATTTGCGGTGATCTACTTTGACTAGTTGAAGTAGAGCTGACATCTTCAAACTCGAGACACTGCAATGGTACCTCAGTTATGCCTTCTTTGGTCTCGACTTATCGAAAAGACGATAACTCGCTCACAATCAGATCTTCTTCACCACAGACGATGACCAGCTGATCCTCGAACATGAATTTCAATTTCTGATGTAAAGTTGATGTAAATGCCCCTGCGGCGTGAATCCATGAGCGACCCAATAGGCAATTGTACGCGAGATTGATATCCATCACTTGGAAAGTAATGGTGAACAAATGCGGTCCAACCTCGATGGGTAAATCCACTTCTCCAATGACTTGTCTTCGAGAACCATCAAATGCTCTGATAACTAAGGCGCTCGGCCTCATCTCGCTTCCTTCTACTAGTAATTGACTCAATGTGCCCTTGGGCATCACATTGAGAGAAGAACCGATATCCACTAGGACACGAGATAATAAGGTGTCTGTGTAGGTTACGGATATATGAAGTGCTTTGGTGTGGGCAGCTTCTTCAGGAGGTAATTCCGATTCATTAAAACCTAAATATCTGCTTGATGTTATATTAGCCACTACATCATCGAACTCGACAACGCATATATCATGCATAACATGAGCAGTGTTCAAGACTTTCAATAAAGCTGATCTGTGCGCGGACGAACACATGAGTAAGGACAAAATCGAGATCCTTGAGGGAGTCTTCCCTAGCCGATCCACAATTTTAAAGTCACTTTTCTTAATCAACTTTAGGAACTCTTGATCATCAATTGTCTCTTTGTTCATTGAAACATCCTCAGACGGAATAGTAGGCACTGAAATTGTAGTAGATGCCCCTTGTTGAACAACAGGGGTTTTCAGAGGCAGACTTCTCCTTGGGAGGAACAACAGTTGGAATTTGAACAGGCTTTGTAGTGAATTTCGGAGCGAACACCCGTCCACTACAAGTCATACCACCAGTGGCTGCGACATTCACAATTTCAGACTCAGCAAACCTTATTTCTTGACCTCCAGAAAACACAGTAGATCCATATCTCCAAGGTACCTCCTTAGAATTCTAATACGGAAATGGCTTTGGCGGGCAAACAACGATAAATTGTATCTTCTTTTTAGGAGATTCAACAGGAACCTTCCTATAAATGATAGTGAATGGCTCAATAGTAGCGATTTCTTCAACAGGCTTAGATATGGCAAATTGAACTTCGCCTCGATTCATCAAAATTTGGACACAACCTTTCAGCCTCCGATACTGGTTGAGGTTATCGTCATAAATCTGACACTTGCCATGCATCCCTTTCAACAACCCATGTTCATTTAATCTCTTGAAAACCACAGTCATCGGGGTCTTTACCTCGTCAACATCCATGATCAATTCAGCCCTTGTGTTATCCTCAACCATGTTCACCGCAGGTCCACCATGATTAGGCAATGGATTATGCTGAATGTTAGGACCTTCCTCAGCGAACGTCAAAATCTTCCGATCAATGAGTTCCTGAACCTTAGTTTTGAAAACAAAACAGACCTCTGTCGCATGTCCTATGTATCCAGCGTGATAAGCACATGATGCATTTGAATTATGCTTTGGATTGAATAAAGGAATTGCAGGCGCGATCTCCTTGGGAACAATTGCCCCTTGGTGAACCAAGTAAGGAAACAACTCAGTGTATGACACCAGAATTCTGTCGAAATTCGGACGCTTACGGTTTCCTTGATTGTTGTTATTTTGTCGGTTTTGATTCTGCTGATTTTTGTTGTTCTGTTGAGTCTGTTGCTGACGTTGCGGTTGTTGCTGATTATGTACATTCTGAACTGGTTGTTGCGGATGATACTAGTACATAAGTTATTGATATTGTGCAGCAGCAATGTATGGGTATGGATAGTATGGCATAGGAACCATGGGTGCTTGATACTGAGGAGAAACTTGAGCTGTCACAGCGTTGGCTTCACCTTCCCTTTTCTTTGACTGACTGTTCTGAGATTTTCTATTGGCCGGCTGCTGGGGAGCAGTTCTAGGGATCTTTCCAGTCTTTAAACCGTTCTCAATCCGTTCACCGATGGTTACAATGTCAGCAAAGTTCGATGAAGAACTACCCACCATTTTCTCATAGTAGGATCCTTGTAATGTACCCATAAAGATATCAACCAACTCATTATCAGAGAGAGCATGTCGCACACGAGATGCCATCTCACGCCATCCTTGTGCATACTCTTTAAATGTTTCAGCTGAGCGCTGAGACTGGTTTTGCAACTGTAATCTAGTAGGCGCCAGATCAAGATTGTAATTGTATTGCTTCAAGAACGCTTCAGACATATCCCTCCAAGTACGGATTTTGTTGCGTTCTAAGCCTATGTACCAATCCAATGAAGCACCAGACAAGCTATCTTGAAAATAATGAACCAATAATTCATCATTATCAATATAGGATGCCATCTTCCTGCAGTACATAGTGATGTGACTACGTGGGCAACTCAAACCTTTATACTTTGGAAGCTCAGATATCTTGAATTTTTGCGGCAGTACCACGTTCGGAACTAAACATAAGTCTTTGGCCTTCATGCCAAAAGAAGAAAACCTTTCAATAGCTCTGATACGGTCTTCCAACAAATTGTAACCAACATGTTTATCTTGATTAACAGGCCTGACAAAAATCTGAGGATTTGGCAGCTGAGATGCGGCCGGAGCATGCACTTGCGAAATAACAAACTAAGAAGGATATACCAATCCTTGATTAACCATCTGACTAATGTTCTGACCCATCTGAACACCAAACGAATAATTCTGATGAGGTACAGTTAAGTGCCAAATTGTGCATATTTTAGATAGTATTTTTGTGGCCCTTTTCAATGTTTCTTTGATATTTTAGTAGTAAATCTATTAGTTTTAGTGTAAATATGCAAGTTTCCGATTTTATTGTAAATATTGTGAATATTGATCATTTTGACGCTCTTCGACAGGTCTTCTTGCTTATATTTGATGATAGGAACAATTGGTGAAGGAAATAAGGCCTAAAAGTTGATTTTTTGAGAAGTCGTGTCGGTAACTCGCGCTAAGCGAGCTTTTCAATGCGGTATCAGCGTGCATTTTCTGCCAGAGGCAGTAGCTAAGGTTCCTTGACCGTGCTTAGCGCGGGCAGGACCACGCTTAGCACACTTTAAGGCAGTTTAAGTGTATATTAGGTGAGATCGCGCTTAGCGCGGTATGAGCGCGCTTAGCGCGGTTGTAATAAAATTTAATTCTTTCTAATTTTAATTTATCTCATTTTTGTAGGTATTCAAGTAAAGATATTTTGTCATTGCTGTATAGATCATTGAATAAGTTTTCCAAACCTTCCGACGGTGCGTCAATCGGAGTTACGGTTCGAAAGTTATGAAGAAAATAAGAATTGTGATTTTGCTGATGGCGCTAAGCGCACTCATAGCACGCTTAGCGCGGTTCGCGTATTTTTCTCTCCCTATTTAAGTCACATTTCAAAATTTTTAGGGTATGGTTTGGGTATTTTTTGCTCCCACTCCATCAAACATCATTTTTCAGTAGGATTAGTTTAGAAAACAACATTGGAGCTTGCACACGGATGATCCGGGGTGGATTTCTCATCGATCGGCGCCGACAAACCGCGAGATGTTTGGTTTATTTCTCTTCTTCTTTGTGTATTTCTTCTTTTTTGGGTTGTTGTATATGTATTTACTTTGAACTCATGTATATTTGTCGCCCATAGCGTTGTATAAAATCCGCTTTACAAATCTTTATCGGTGATTGTCCTTGATTTTTACTTTATACTCGGGGTTTAGGTTGTGTTAGTGATAAACATCGAAAACTTTGATTAGGGATGATTATCTGTTAGTTTCTGGATGCTAGAGATAGATTTAGAGCTAACAATCTTTATGGGTGTCGAAGCTTAATGCCTTCGTATCCCGAGTCGGGTGCGAGAGCATCGATGAGGGTAACACGGTTGTTCTCTCAGCTAGTGTGTCAGAGATGGACACTATTGTGAGCGATTCTGAATGATATTAAGGAGTATTGTAGGTTGAGTATAATTGGTTGATAGGTTTAAGTTTGTGACGAGTGGATTATATGCATACCGGATAAGTTTCTTCTCTCTGAAGAATGAATTCTTTTTGTGTTAATATTTACTTTTTTGTTTCTATGTTTGAAACTTTTTAAACCAAACTCAGAATTGCGGAATCTGTCGAACGGCAGTACAATAGCACCGATCTTTGTAGACACGATAAATTTCCTGAAAAAATACTTCCAAAAACTTTTGTTGCTTGCCGCTTTACCGCCTCAGCAAAATTGTGTCGTTGCTGGGGATTGCTGTTTTTATTGGATCGCATTGCGATAGTTTCTTTGTTTTTGAGTTTTGCAGATATCTTATATATTATCTATTGAAAGCACCTGATGTTTGACTAAATTTTGCTAAAACATTCTGATGATAAACTTGAAGAATCTATAAAATAAAAAGATGTCGAAGGAAATGTCTCGCTGACTTAATAAGTTAGCAGATTGCTAGAATTAAGGAGAAGATCAAGGTATCACAGGAGAAAAGATTGAAAGCCCAAGACAATAGAAGACTATATAAGGAGCCTTAGACCTAGGGTTAAAAAACAATACTTTTTGTATCACTTATAACTTTGTAACCTTGCTTTCTTGCGTAAGAAACAAGGGTTTAGGGTTTTGAGAGTCGTTGGCTCTCTAGGTTATAAGTCTCCCGTTGTATCAGTTGATACACTATGGTAGATATAGGTGTCGCACAGATCCATAAGTCTTGAGGTATTGGATTATGTATTGTTCTTGGATGAAGCTTTTAAGCAAATCTGAGTTAGCTTGTTTGTCAAGAAAGCTTGACAGATTTCTGTATTGACAGGGATGATGTAGAAATCACAGTTGGTGATTAAGGGAAGTGAGTGGGGTATCTCATATCAGGGTTGTAAACATTTGAGTTTAGCCTTGATAAAGATGTTCATTGGGTAGATGTTAGGATAAAGTTGTAAACGGGGGAGTTTAGCTTTGTTACAGGTCTACAAATAGTGAAGTCTTCTTCTTGGATTGGTATCCCCCAGATGTAGGTGAGTTGCACCGAACTGGGTTAACAATTACTGTGTTCTTTATCATTCTAAAGATTTACGTTTTCTGTTAGGGTTTATGATAAACATGTTAGATCAGATGTCGTGACATCTGTAAGTGTACAGTTCTGATATTCAAGGTATCAGTCTGCTATTGCACCTCTGAGTTTAAATGATTATGTAGCACAATGTCTTGACATGCGTTAGGACATCTACTATCTGCATATGCCAGAATTTCAATTGGTATCAGAGCAGGCATCCTGTCTGGTTCTGGATGAGATCTTTGGGAGATACTTTCTGGCGTTTAAACAAGGAGGAGTTTCAAAGATCAGATCAATCAACTCAGACATACTCAAAGGTATTAATGGATGAGATGGATGTTCTGGATCGAAGGGAACAACCCGGAGGTTGTTCATGTTGCTGAGGAGATTCTACAACAACTGCAGAAGAAGTGGCTAGTTCTCTTGTTGGTGTGTCTTATAATATGTTGTGACATCTTATTAGGGCAAGCAGGATTTGTTCCTTGGTGGTTCCGCTGCATGTGTTTCTGATGGAAGAGCTCTAGAATTATGGGATTCTGGAGTTGTTACTGAAGACAGTGGGTGGAAGGTCTCAATCTTCGACCTCTATATTTGAAGATATATGCATTCTTTTATTCCAAAGTCGGGAGCGATGGAGTGAAGGGAGTTGTGGTTAGATATCTGGTATGATGACTTGGTACTTGGAAGCTTGGTTTCTTGGTGCAGTTGAAGTCAGTTGAAGAGGAGAGGAGTTGAGTTTAAGTTTATCAAGTTCTTGCTCTAGGAGTTTGATAAACTATTGAGGCTAGGTTGTCAAAGATACTTGAGAATTCTCTCAAGTCCACTCATAAAGGCATCTATGTCGTGTATCTGGAGTCTTCTAGTTACTTTTCTGATTAGAAGGTGTTTCTTTGAAACACAATCTAAAGAAAGTAGAGGTGATTTAATTTCACTATCCAAAAACAGCAAGGAAGGATTCATCTCTCTTGACCCTAAGAGTGGATCCAATCTGATTGAAGAATTGTTGAGGTAAGTAAGATTTGTTCAGAGAAAGTCTTAGTTACTTGAGTCAAGGGTGGCAGCCTTGGTATCTCAACATTATCCTTTGAAGAAGATACTTGCAAAAAGATTGAATACTTTACAAGTGTTCATGATGTGATCTGGTGGAGCTCAGCTACAACAGTGAAGAAGGGTTATTGGACAAGGATTTAAGATCAATTGCTATTTGTGGAGTCCACAAGTATTTAATTGATTATCCTTGAAAGTCAAGATTGCTGATGTTCAACAAGATGTTGGAACATCTCATCATCAGAGTTTGTGTAGAATCATGGGAGGGGTACTGCATACGCTTTAGCATCTATTTTAGTCTTAGGTGGTGACCTAAGAAGTGGCTTCAGTCGGGTGTGACAGAAGCATGTGTTCTCTGGAGAGTTTCCTGGCAAGAAACTAGTTTGGACTTTGATGTTGTTGAAGATGAAGATGAAGACATCATAATCTTGATGATTATTTCTTGGATCAGTTTATTTCTGATCTAGGTGCTTTGGAGCATGGATCTTGCTCTTCTTGTTGAAGGTCAAAGTTAAGTGGCAGTTATCTCTGACTTTCTATAGTCTGTTCTACTAAGGAAATTGGCATTCTTTGGTATGGCTATGGTGTAGTCTTGGACTACTTATTTTCTAAAGATTCAGACGTGGCAGGTTTTAAGTCTTTAGAATTCTAAAGCAGGATGGAGGTTTTCTACTCAAACTTGGTTGTTGAATAAAGTCTATGAGAGCATGGAACTCTTGTTCTGCGAAGGGAGGAGGTTCTTCTAAGTGGCAGAAGGAGGAGCTGAATTCAACAGTTGGATGTCATATCAAAATATTCTGACATCTAGCTCAACATTAAAGGTCTCAGCTGGTGATGTGGCACATCAGCTTAAGATAAGGTGATCTACAGGAGAATGGAAGTTATGGATGCTTCAAAAAGGTCTATCTCATGCAGTTTGCAGGAGCTGTGGATGGGAAGATGTTACATGACTAAGAGGCTTGGTGGATCCAAGATGTCTTGCTATGGGGCACGTAGTTCATGTGACTTGAAGATCTGTTTTCATTGGTGGATCAGTGTATCTTGTGGGGGAGTTTTGAAGATGAGTGAGGTCAATCAAAAGGTGGCATTTAGTTGGTTTCACAATATGCATTCAAGCAGGATGCTTGAAACTAATTGCTCTTGTACAGAAGAGTAGTTAGTTGAAACTGTAAGGAGGTTCTGGTTCTCTTGGAGCTTGTGGCTGAAGTTCTGGGTTGAGGATGGAAGCATACCTTCTTTTGGTGGATGAGAGTTTATTTCTCTCTGGGTTTCTGAAGTTTTCTTTATTCAAACTGGTGGCGCAGTATTGTGTGAAGATCTTCAGTTTGGATTACTATGCTGATAGTAAGTCTAGTGGTGGAGCATATCAAGAACCATGGTGTGTGGTGTCTGTGATGTGTGGAAGATGTCCCAACTGATGTTAGAACATCTTTGGGTTAGTTATCCTTGGTGGAGGATTTCAGGTTATGTGAGGAACTGGTTACTTGCATCGTGTCTAAGAAGTACCTACATTGTCATATGGGAGAATGATGGAGTAGAAGAACTGTCTTGGAGGTCTGATATAAGGTTTTTGGAAGACTAAAGTGGATCATGGGTTGATTGCATGAAGGTCTGGTTTCTGATGTGTTCAGAAGTGGATATTCACCAGAAAATCAGAAGTATTCCAGGTTATCATACGGGAGAATGATAAGGAATGACTGTCTTGGATTGTGGGATGTCTATCTCTATTGCTGGCTTAGTAGAGTCAGTGGAAAATCTTGCGAATGAGATGTTGCCCCTGGCTGCAAGTCATGCTAGTAGTGGATCAGTTTGGTAGCTGTGAAGTTCTAGAGTATGCATACGATAACTGACATCGTTATAACAAACTAAGGGGCCCTGTGCGTCTCTTTGAGGAATGTGAAGCATTCTAATTCAATTGGTTTGTGCCTCAAGCATCTGGAGGTCTATACATGAGAATTCAAGAGGAGTTCGTGCGGTGTGTAGATGGCTGCATGATGGGGGGATCAATGGGACTTTAATCTCAAGCCAAGAGTTTGTTATGGTTGGTATACATTTCCTCACGGGTAGCATGATGGTGATCATGTGTGAGTGATTATTATTTCTTATCAGAGGAAGCAATAAGAGAGTTGATGATTGTGTTCAGCTGGTAAGTTGAACTAAGGGTCCGCTCTTGAAGACATGAAGATGCGTCTTAAGTTTTCCATTCATTAGCTTAGGTGTTTTGTGGAGGAGCATTGGTTACCTTAGATAGGGGGGTTGCTTTTTGATCTAAGATATTTTACTGCGAGGGTGCAGTTGAAGTTCCAGTTTGCATTTGTGCGTCAAGCAAGCTGAGATGTCAAGGAGGATGTCTTGACATTGTTGTATTGTTGCAAGTTGTGGGAGACTTGGCAGTGCAAGTTAAATGGTTCTTATTGGATGCTTAAGAATCATTGATTGAGTCTGGGGAATTTTATTTTTCTCTACAGACTGTGATCATAATTTTGTGAAGAAATCTCTGCATTGTCAAATCAGAAGAAGAATCTAGGAATAACAGACAATGTCTGACATGATGTCAGGACATTGTTATAAAATATGTGTGCATGTAATAGGTTCTTTGGTCGGCGTTCTTAAAAGAAGAAACAATCAAAGCAGTCTTGGTTAGTGCGGTACTGGTGGAGTTATTGCCTTCGATTAACGATTCTTTGAATTGACTAGCGTTATTTTTTGTGGTTCGTTACTTTCTAGGAAAATGGATCGGCTATAAATAGGATCGCTTTGATCTTCTTTAGTCTCAATACTCTCTTTGGGTTGGTGGCATATGGGGTTCTCCAAAATCTGGGTATGTTGCGTCTGGGTTTGGGGCTGTCTTGGTCACTTTTGCCAAGTTTTGGCTAAAAAGGGGGAGAATGGTTTTCTGATGTTGTTTGGGATTGGGTACATTCCTGCAGTTGGTTTGCAAGAATGTTGGTTAAGCTGTTCTGACATCTTAACAATCTTTTCGTGTGTCTTGTGTCTTGTGATCTGAGTTGTGAAGCAAGTTGTGTCTTGTGACCTGAGTTACGCAATCTATACTCTCAGTGTTACGAAGCCTACAACTGCTGTTTCTTTTCTGGATGAGTCTTCTGGATCTCAAGACTTATCTTGAAAAGAAGGGGAATATGTTGAGGGGAGACTCTCTCAAACCTTAGCTCCAATCAATTCTCAAGATGAAAGAGTCTTGATGAAGGAGTCTTGCTGATTGCAGAAGAAAATGTTTTAGCCAAAATTTGTCAAAAGGGGGAGATTGAAAGCACCTGATGTTTGACTAAATTTTGTTAAAACATTCTGATGATAAACTTGAATAATCTGCAAAAGAAAAATATGTCAAAGGAAATGTCTCGACATCCTGACTGACTTAATAAGTTAGCAGATTGCAAGAATTAAGGAGAAGATCAAGGTATCACAGGAGAAAAGATTGAAAGCCCAAGACAACAGAAGACTATATAAGGAGACTTAGACCTAGGGTTAAAAATAGTACTTTTGTATCACTTATAACTTTGTAACCTTGCTTTCTTGCGTAAGAAACAAGGGTTTAGGGTTTTGAGAGTCGTTGGCTCTCTAGGTTGTAAGTCTCCCTTTGAATCAGTTGATACACTGTGGTAGATATAGGTGTCGTACAGATCCATAAGCCTTGAGGTATTGGATTGTGTATTATTCTTGGATGAAGCTTTTAAGCAAATCCGAGTTAGCTTGTTTGTCAAGAAAGCTTGACAGATTTCTGTATTGACAGGGATGATGTAGAAATCACAGTTGGTGATTAAGGGAAGTGAGTGGGGTATCTCATATCAGGGTAGTAAACGTTTGAGTTTAGCCTTGATAAAAATGTTCATTGGGTAGATGTTAGGATAAATTTGTAAACGGGGGAGTTTAGCTTTGTAACAGGTCTACAGATAGTGAAGTCTTCTTCCTAGATTGGTATCCCCCAGATGTAGTTGAGTTGCTCCGAACTGGGTTAACAATTACTGTGTTCCTTATCATTCTACAGATTTACATTTTCTGTTAGGGTTTATGATAAACATGTTGGATCAGATGTCGTGACATCTGTAAGTGTGTAGTTTTGATATTCAAGGTATCAGTCTGGTGTTGTGCCTCTGAGTTTAAATGATTAAGTAGCACAATGTCTTGACATGCGTTAGGACATCTGCTGTCTGTATAGGCCAGAATTTCATCTATTTTCACTTGTTTATATTGATACATGTATATGTTTACCATATGTGTGAATTTTATATGTTTTGCATACTTGTGAATATAGTATATATATTTGTTTCTCTTCAAGTTTGCCAAAATGTGGTTAGATGTGTAGTTCCAGTTAGAGCTCGAAGAGATGAGAGCAAAGGCGGGAGTGAAAGCATTTGGCCCATCCGAAGCAACATGGAGTAGCTTGTACGTAAATAAGGCGTCTAGCTAACGACGTGAAACAAGCGCTTGTTGGGAGGCAACCCAATGATTCTTGAGTTTGTATATTTTTATGTTCATTAGTATAGTTAATATAAAGTGACAATGAATGGAGTGAGAGAAAGAACCAATTTTGAAAAACAACATTTTCCTGCCCGCGCTTAGCGCGCGCAGAGGGCGCTTAGCGCGCCTTGTTTTGCAAAGAAAAATCTCTCATTTTCTATCCGCTTTCACCAATTTTGGTCTTTGTGTTTAGTTAGTTTTAATTCAATTTTGTTAGGTTGTTAGAATAAAATTTTGTGTTCTCTCTCAAGTTTGTTTTTGATTAGCTTGAGGATGCATTTTGTGATTTTCCAAGTTTGATCGTTTCGACTTGCGAATGTATGGTGTTTATATTGTTAAGTTTTGTACACGTCCAAGGTATGTGTTTATCGCTTTCTAGACTTTAGCATATTCATGATACTTAGGCTTTTTACAAACTTCCATGCCATTCATTCTTTTGTATACTTGTTCTTGATGTGAATCACTTTAGTTTCCACCCTTTTTTGTGAGGTAGCTTTCCATTGTTCATATATGCGCGGAGTACCAACATTCTTGTTCTAACTGGATTTTATTATGCTTAATCTTTTGTTTGTGTTGATTATACAAAAGCATGAAAAGGATCAAGGCATTTTGTTTCATTTTGAGCACAACTACCTAGCCAAATTGTCATTCACCTTGTGAGTGTGAGATCATTCGTAACCCCTTTGTGCCTTTCTATCATTATCCATGTTGTTTGAACTTAATGCTTGTCTATGAGTATTGAATTCACTTTTTGTATGGATTTTGATTGATTGCTTTTTTTTTAATCCTCAACTTTGTGTTGTTGTATGAATTTTTACCTTGCCTTAGAAAGTAGGGAGTATTCACATGATGATGTGGTTGAATTCAAGTTGGGAAGAGAATGATTGTTTACTCATTGGTTGGTTTCTATGAGGTTGAAAAAGAAAAGAAAAAAGAGGAAAATATGAAAAAGAAAAGAAAAAAAAAGAAAAAAAAAGAAAAAGAAAATCCTTAAGAAAGGAAACAAAAAGAGTTCAAATAATTGTGCTAAATAAGTATTGTGTTTTGTGTAACACTTGGGATTTTGGAAGAAGTTGATTGGAATTTTGTGTTTGAGTCTTTGTGAGTTGATCACTCCCTTAGGTTTAGGCAAGTTTTTGTTTCAATTACCTTTAGAAATTGCCCCTTGTTTGTTTACCAGACCACGCTACAACCTTGAAAGCCCTTGTGATTCTTGCTTTTATGTTTTCAATATGATTTTTGGATGATTGCATAATTTAGTTTTTTGTTTGCAAGATTGTTGTGTGAGTGAAAAGTACCTCATTTTGAGTTTTTCATCTACTGATGATTGTTTTTACTAGGTGTGATTCATGATTGAACTCGTGTTGTTTTGGAATGTTTGACATGATTTTTGTACGTAGTGTTTGTTTCGTGGTTATGTTATCGTTGTAGTTTAGTGGTAAGTTTTGCTTTGCATGTACGTTTTTGTGTTGGACCATACATTTGTTTTTGTTTTTCGAAACTTGTTGAGTCGTGATTGCTTGGTTGTTACTTTTGTTTCTTTGAGTTGTTTGATTCTTGTTTGAGGACAAACAAGTTTAAGTTGAGGAGAGTTGTTAAGTGCCAAATTGTGCATATTTTAGATAGTATTTTTGTGGCCCTTTTCTATGTTTCCTTGATATTTTAGTAGTAAGTCTATTAGTTTTAGTGTAAATATGCAAGTTTCTAATTTTATTGTAAATATTGTGAATATTGATCATTTTGACGCTCATCGACAGGTCTTCTTGCTTATATTTGATGATAGGAACAATTGGTGAAGGAAAGAAGGCCTAAAAGTTGATTTTTTTGAGAAGTCGTGTCGGTAACTCGTACTAAGAGAGCTTTCCAGCGTGGTATCAACGCGAATTTTCTGCCAGAGGCAGTTGCTAAGGTTCCTTGAATGCGCTTAGCATGGGCAGGACCGCGCTTAGTGCACTTTAAGGCGGTTTAAGTGTATATTAGGTGAGATCGCGCTTAGCGCGGTTGTAATAAAATTTAATTCTTTCTAATTTTAATTTATCTCATTTTTGTAGGTATTCAAGTAAATATATTTTGTCATTGTTGTATAGAGCATTGAATAAGCTTTCCAACGCTTCCGACGGTGCGTCAATCGGAGTTACGGTTCGAAAGTTATGAAGAAAATAAGAATTGTGATTTTGCTGATGGCGCTAAGCGCCCTCATAGCGCGCTTAGCGCGGTTCGCGTCTTTTTCAGCCCCTATTTAAGTCACTTTTCAGCATTTTTAGGGTATGGTTTGGGTATTTTTTGCTCCCACTTCATCAAACATCATTTTTCAGTAGGATTAGTTTAGAAAACAACATTGGAGCTTGCACACGGATGATCCTGGGTGGATTTCTCATCGATCGGCGCCAACAAACCGCGAGATGTTTGGTTTATTTCTCTTCTTCTTTGTGTATTTCTTGTTTTTTGGGTTGTTGTATATGTATTTACTTTGAACTCATGTATATTTGTCGCCCATAGCGTTGTATAAAATCCGCTTTACAAATCTTTATCGGTGATTGTCCTTGATTTTTACTTTATACTCGGGGTTTAGGTTGTGTTAGTGATAAACATCGAAAACTTTGATTAGGGATGATTATCTGTTAGTTTTTGGATGCTAGAGATAGATTTAGAGCTAACAATCTTTATGGGTGTCGAAGCTTAATGCCTCCGTATCTCGAGTCGGGTGCGAGAGCATCGATGAGGGTAACACGGTTGTTCTCTCAGCTCAGTGTGTCAGAGATGGACACTGTTGTGAGCGATGCTGGATGATATTGAGGAGTATTATAGGTTGAGTATAACTGGTCGATAGGTTTAAGTTTGTGACGAGTGGATTATATGCATGCCGAATAAGTTTCTTCTCTCTGAAAAATGAATTCTTTTTGTGTTAATATTTACTTTTCTGTTTCTATGTTTGAAACATTTTAAACCAAACTCAGAATTGAGGAAACTGTCGAACGGCAGTTTAATAGCACCGATCTCTGTGGACACAATAAATTCCCGAAAAAATACTTCCAAAAACTTTTGTTGCTTGCCACTTTACCACCTCAGCAGGTACCACGGCAGCTGAAGATGCCCCAGGGTAAAGCATTCCAGAATGAACATTCTGAACAATAGTTTGAGCAGCTTGGGATGAGACTGGAACATGAAAAGGAGGACCTCTATACACATGCTCTTCTTCATCAGGAGTTTCAATGTCAGCCAACCCAGGAGTCTGACGCGTCTGAACCTGAAGATTCTCATGATCATCATTCCCTATCGGAGGTGGAACCAGAGTACGCATACCCCACGAATATGCAACAGCATTTCCATTAGGCATGGGCACAACAAAAGGTTGATACGATACGAAGGCTCCATTATTTGCAATCTGAGGAGTGTAATTCGGAGGCATATCCCAAGGAAAAGCAGCAGGCATTTTGTTTAACCCGGATTGAGAATTTGGCGGATGCACAACAAGCTGAATAATAGGTTCAACCGACACTTCAACAGTAGCAGGAGAAGGAACAACAGCAGGAATAGTCGTAACAACAGGAGACATAGTCACAATAGGAGTGACAACGGTTGCATCGGTGGCAGTTGCAACAACAGTGGCAGCAACAACGACGTCCTTCTGAGCATGAAGGAGTTCCATAATAGCATCCATATTAGTCTGAAACTGATCCATCCGTCCTTGGAATTGAGCTAAAGTTTTCTTATAAGCAACGTTCTCAGCTTCGAAGTCAGCCATGATCTTGGATTTGCTTGAGCGAGTGAAATACCGATGTTGAGTCGTCGTCTTGCTACAAACGAAGACGGACAAGGTAAGCAAAGGTTTCCTGGATGAAGGACATGCATATGCGGGCATGACTAAATGCAATGTATGTAAAAATAAAGTTTTAAATGCATATGCAAAAATTAATTTGACATGATGAAATGATATGCAACACCAGAATCAAGAAGCCCGCACAGTCTGAATAAACAAATCTGGACAATCTGAACATCTGCAAAAGTAATTCTATATCGGTGCAAAAGTCTGACGCGGTTGGAAGAGTCTTGGTTTCCTGCAGAAAAACCTAATATCCCCCTCACAGGTATGATCTAGTCAAGAATTCCCAGTGGTCCTCAGCTTCTCAGGATCTCGGGTCGAGAGGTAATAATACGTTCACCATTTCTGGTTTGGCATTATTACTCCTCAAGGGGGCCTCCACCGATTCCCCTCAAAAGGGTCATCCTATGGCAAGTTCCCAGCTTCGGGTCCTCGGATCAAGAAGCGTAATGGGTTTTCCATTTCTGATCTACCATTATCGCCCCTTGGGAGGAGTGCCTCAATTGAGTTCTCGGGAATGGTCGCCAGAGTTCTCGGGTGCCTCATCTGCTCCAATGCGCAGGATAGAATATTACCAAAGAAAATCTCGTATGGATGTGGAATTTTCGTGTATACTAAGTCTGGCCAGACGCCACACAAGTCACACTACTTTTCACTCTAATCCTAGACGTATACTCAAGCCTGGGTATTGGGCTTATCTCTCAAGTAACAACCCAACCGACAACAGCAGAGAATATAGCAAATATCCAGAATATGCAGCATATGAGTATTTAAAGCAGTAAAGAAATGTAGTAAATAAACACAAAGCTAATAAAGCGTAAAGATAAAGTTAGTAAAGCGGAAAAGATAAACACCCAAACAAGCAAGAAAGCAAAAAAAACTAGGCGAGACCCCAACTTGCAGGAGCAAGGATTCCCCATCAAAGTCGCCAGCTGAAGATGGTTGGTTTATACCTGAGTGAATCACACACTCAAAGATATAACAGAGTCACCACCAAACTTTATTTAGTCCCAAAGGACAGGGAAAATATTGATAAACCCAAGGGGAAGAGAAACGGGAACGGGGGTCGGTTATGCAAAAGGAAGGTACTAGCACCTTACGCATCCGTCGTACTCGACGGGAGCCATTTCGCTTGCTTCTAGGCTTGGATGGGTTATCTATCTAACGGGTTCTAGCTAAAAGAAGAGAGGAGAGAAGAGAGAAAAGAAAAAATAAAGAAAGAAAGTGCTCGCGGAGGATTTGGGTCCTCGTGCCTACGTACCCTCATAGTGCAATGAGGAAATCCGAGCTCCGTAGTTCAAAGGAACCAGGGAAAAGAAAGGAGGAATGGAAGAAGATGGAAGGGTGCTCGCCGAGATCATCGCGATCTCGTGCCTACGTATCATACATTCGAATGAATGTAGAATCAGAGCTTCCGTAGTTCGAGGAACTAAGACGGAAAAGGAAAAGGAAAGCGGTGTCAAAACTAAGAGCTAAAGAAAAAAAGAAACTCCGTTGGGGATTCCTAAGAAAATGGTGTCAAAACCAAGAAAGAAATTCAAAAGGAAAGACAAAAGTTGTACTGAGCATAACGTGCAAGAGGAGTGTAGAAACCAAGAAGAAATAGAAAGGACTCCACTAGGGAGTAAGTGAATAAAGAATTGTGCTGGGGACCAGAGGGTAAGCGACCCTACTGAGGAACAAACAAAGGGATGGTGTCAAAACTAAAAGAAAAGGGAAACTCGGTATGTTAACTGACTGGCAGTGGTTAACCGAAGGGAAAGAGGTAAGGACTCGGGTGGGGATTAAGGTTTTAACAGATAGACTGTGATTAACCAGAAGAGAGAATACTGAACCAAAAGAAGGTATTTGACTCTGAAGGTTTGATATATTAACTGATAAACAGTGGTTAACCAAAGGAGAGGGTGTGGAACTAAGCAGAGGCCGTGACCCAAAGGACAGGTGTGGGACCGAGCGAAGGTCGTGACCCAAAGGGGATGTTGGTACTGACTGAACAAACAGTACTTGACTAACAAAAAAGGGTATTGAACCAAAAGAGGTTGCTAACCACTGAGAACTCGGTGTTAACAGAGAAACTATGATTAACCGAAAAGAAAAACGAATGATTAACCCAGAGAAGCTGGTTAACTCGAAAAAGGCTCAGTGTTCTAACAGGCAAGTTGTGGTTAACTAATAAAAAACGGGTGATTAACCAAGAGAAGGTAATTAACCCAAGAGGAACTCAGTGTGTTAACAGATAAACTGTGGTTAATTGAGAAGGAGTGTAAATTGGTGTTTTAACTGGCAAGCAGTGGTTAACCAAACAAAGGGAGAAGAACCAAGAGAAGGTTGCGAACTCCCGTGGATTCGGTGTTTAACAAGAGAACTGTGTTTAACCGAAGAAAAAAAAAGGATCTGAGGCTTTTCCGGGAAGTCAAATAGTAATGATCGACCCCAAGAAAAGGAGTAGTGTATTAGAATAATGATCTTAACCAAGAATGTGGTGATTGACCAAAAGAGATAGAAAAAGGTGTAGGAGTGTTCAGGGATTGACTCGACCAGGGAAGGAGAAACACTACAGCTTGAGGATAAAGGTGACTATTCTCAGCGAGAGGGCCAGATGCCCTTACCCAAGAAATAGTCAGAATGAGGGTCGGACAATTCCATCCTCATTCCTTCTCTAGCACTCAAAGTATAGTGCGGAAATTGAAACGGACAGCGCAACAACTCCAATTTGTACAGTGCTCTAGTGTGTTATGCGAATCTCCGACTCCGCGGGGAAATCGATAAAGAAAGCTCTAAAGGAAGCCTAAAGAGAAATGCCAGATGCAGGATCAATAATCGAAATGAAGTTTCGATTAATTAATCAAAAGGGAGGAGTATGCGAATAATTTTCCAAAATGAATTGAAACATTATTAAAGCAAAAGGGTGCATTATTGATTATACAAGATTAAGCTTATCCTTTGAAGAATAAACTTAATTCAAATATGAACGAAAGTGCAAAACAGTACCAAATGATACTCAAAATGCAACACAAAATCATGTTAATGTATGAACAAAAAATGTGCAAGAATAAGCATGTGCATGCAATGTCAAGAATGAACATAATTATGAAATTGAAAGATCGGAAAATTCACAATCATGCTTTAAACTGAAATGAAACAGCACCTAAAGCATCCATAGAAATCAATCATATTAATCCATGGAAGTTAGATGAGGAAAAGATGTCAAACAAGCTTGAAAAACACCAAAAAGGGCACTCTGTTACAGTGGTAACCGGTTACTTTAAAGTGAGTAACCGGTTACTTGCTTGAAAACAGTAAATCTGGGGAAAATTGTACAGAGTAACCGGTTATCCTATAATGAGTAACCGGTTACTTAGTTGAAAAAAATAGCGCTGGTGCAAAATTTGTGAAGAGTACTCGGTTATCCTATATTGAGTAACCGGTTACCACTATAACTGTGGCAAAAATAGCTTTTGAAAAAGCACTTAAAGCATCCAAATTACTTGTTCAAATTACCACATGCTAGGGTATGAATTTGTGCACGAAAATCAAGCTTAAAAAATAGCAAATAAACAATGATGGAATTAATTAACACATCAAGATCATGGATCAAGTAATGCAAAATCAATTCACACACAAAAAGTATTGAAACTACATCGCGAATGATAAGAAAATGTGCAAAACAGTAAAATGAGTGAGATCTACCAACCTACAAGCCGTAGATTTAGCTTGGTGATTGTTGCAAAGTGATCTTGATGAAGATAATCGAAAAAACCAGAGGAATCTTCAATTAGAGTCGAATCGTACCGAAACCGAGCAAATTGCGATGAAACTCCGAAAATACGAATTTGAACCGTTGAATCTTGAAATAAACACTTGAGATGAATCCAAAAGCTAGTAAAACTACAGAAATACAAGTATAATTGCAAGATGATGAAGGTTAAGCTCAAGAAATAATCACTTCCAATGTAGAAGTGATTAATCTTCAATGGTGAAGAGCTATAGTAAGGTTTGGGAAGAAAATTGAGATGAAGATGCAGAAAACTTCAGAGAGAATGTGAGAGAATTAAAAGTGAAGTGTGAGAGATTTGTGTGAAAACGGTTGAGAAATTATGGATCCTTTGAAAAGTGATTGAAAGTTTGTTTATATAGACTTTTGGTTTGGAGTGGGAGAGGTTTGGAATTAGGCTAGGAGCTAGCTACACTTGACTCATCGAGTCAAGCGGTTAATTCGGTTAGTTAGGAAGTTAACTCGGTAGCAATCCCAATGTAACCTTTAAATCCAAAGGTTCACATACTTGGAAATCAAGGAACACGATGCACTTAGTTTCAAGTGATGCATTGGAGTAAATGTAAAGGAAGTGTTTTGAATGGTCTTGAACTGTCTAGAAGGCTCCACATACTGCTAGAACTATGTAGAATCCAAGAACAAAGAGAGTGCAGAGTTGCTGTCCCAAAAATGCAGCAGGAATTGCAAATTTGTGCTGAGTAATCGGTTACCCTATATTGAGTAATCGGTTACTCTAGGCAAAATTTGCCCAGATTACTCAAAAACAAGTGCTGAAGTCCCGGTTTTGAATTTTCACCTCTTGTTTTGATGAATAGGCATGGACACCCTTATTGTGTGCTTATTTTGATGATGTGATGACCTTGTGAAGATTCGATTAATCGGGCTAAAAAACCTGAATATTCCTGCAACCAAAAACACAGAGAAAAAGTGCGGATGCGTATGCCAGCTATACGAATGCACATGCTTATACAAAAGGCAAAAGAGGGAGGTTAAATTTTGGGTTGCGACAAGGATGTTAGAAGAGGAGAGGGAAAAAAGGGAAAAAGATATGGAAAGGTTTCAAGAGTTATATTTGGTATGTGCTTTATTTGAGATATTAGTGTTTTATCGGAAATGTATGATATATATTGTGCTTATTTTTGTTTTATGTTCTAATTGAATATTATGATGTAGAGATTAAGTGAAAACCTCGAACAACGTACAAATGAAAAGAATGTTACTTAGCACAATTTCTTTGTTCGTAAGTATTTTTGTAATTGATGTTTAAGTATTCTATATTTAGTTTTGTTTTAGCAAATACTAATAATATATATGTTCGCGTTTATTCAGTGGTCATTGGAAATTGATCATCATATCATTTAAGACGAATACAGTAACTGTACTGTGTTCCTTGAATGATCCACTCGAAAAAAAATGAAAGACATTATTAATTCGTAAGTGTATGTTTAATTCATTTTCTTTGACATTGTAATTAGTTTATCATGTAATATGTTTAATTCATTTTCAATGTACAGTGTTGTGTAGCAAGTGAATATGATGAACAATGTTAGAAGAAAGCCCTCATGGATCTTTCCTAAAGTAAGTGGCCCGATTACCTGTTTCTTTCATTTACATTCATGTGTGGTTATATTCATGTAATTATTGCTTAAATTTGTAGACGATGAGACAAACCGGGACTTACGAGTGTGGGTATTATGTCATGAAACACATGTTAAACATTGTCCTTGCCGGTATTGTTGATTCACGGGATAAGGTATATATGTCATAAAATGTTTACATATATTAATATATAAGTTGACTATTGAATTATTATCATGCATGATAATCAATTTTTTGCTCTTTTTTATGTAGATGTTTAACGACGAAACCCCATTCCGCGTTGAGGACTTTGTAGATCTTCGTAGACATTGGACGTATATCTACAATGTACTTAAGGGTCTTGCTGATTGATTTATTGAGATGTGCTAATGAATTATTTTCTGTATTAATGATGTGAATATTACTTTTGACTTAAACATACTGTGTTTAATGTAAATATTAATTTTGGCTTTTGATGCACAATGTTAGTTGTTTTTTATGCTCTTTATACACGCTTAACAAAAATACAGGTTGTTGTAAATTCTCTGATTTGGTTATAATAGTTACATGATAAAAAATGTGAAGAATTTGAAAAGCAGAGAATTACATATTTAAAACAGAGGAAGTTTTGACAGCGATTTCTATCACAACAGTTATGTTAACTAACCGTTGTGATATGGCACGCGCTTTCTAGAATACAACAACGGTTTTTTGGAAAACCCGTTTTGATAGGGAGCGCGCTTTCCAGTTTATTACAACGGTTACTGGGCCGTGATTGTAAGTATCATATATACAACGACACTCTACATAACAACGCCTGGGCCCGCGTGATTACATATCTTTCCCAACCGTTGTTAAATGGGTTTTCCGTAGTAGTGAGTGTATGCTTTAATTCATCTGGTTTTATGTGTTGGATGCTTTTTTTAATATAAATAAAGGCGCCTTCTACCATTTACTTAACACCTGTTCTCATTTTCTTCTTAATCTTTTCTGCACTAGTTCTATCATGATTTTTAAAAGAAATGAGCATGTTTATTATTCAATAACCAAGCCTCCGATGAAGATGCATTTTTAGAACATCTAAATTTTCGAGCAACTTGGACGAGCTTGAAGCTTTGGTTAGACTGAGAGATTAATGATAATGAAAGAATAATAAGTATTGAGAGACTTGTTTTGTACATCTCTATTGCAGATGAAAATCATGATATGCAGCGTATGTGGATGCGAGTTAAAGATGACAATGATGTTAAATATATATGATGTCTACACCAGATGATATTGTTTTGATTGTTGTAATCTCTCTAACATGTTGTGGTGTTAAATCTTTTCATTTGTATTTTTGTTGTTGTTTTAGACGTGTTTATGTTGGTGTGTTGTTGTTTTAGGGTGGTTATGTTAATTTTATTGAAACCAAAAGTTGATATATATATATATATGTGTGTGTGTGTGTGTGTGTCAAGGTTATAAAAATTTACAAAATAAAATAAATTATCATGCAGAGCTAACATTGAGACAATATGTCCGATTGTATCCAGACTGACGACATATATCAAATAATATTACCAATCAGTTAGCCGAATCCATTTTAGTTCTAATACACCTGCTGTTGGGGAGACATATTTTCTTTCTTCATATATTTTTGTTGTGCCAAATTATGTTCATTGATATGTAGGCAAATATTCATCCATTGCTACCATCGGGAAGCTATTGTTGTGCACACTGAATACGTTTATGACTTCATAAACAACGACTAGATATTTCGAAGCGTCTTGATGAACATATGAACATGCCACAATGATATGGCACCAAGACATACAAAAGGCTTGAAACTTTGTGCAATCACACCAACCTCTATTTAGTTCAACCCGATAATATCCCTTTGACCTCGCCTCATTGTGGACCATTGTCTCCTCTACACTAAAAGTGTGTCTATGATCGTCAAAACATGTAACCACATGTGTGCTAGCTTTGCCAGTCGAATCTTAAATGAGTCTTAAATAACACTATCATGTCTACCGAATCTAAACCAATTAATAGTTATATGTATTGTTACACATCAATTTAAATAAGGTTTTTCTTCGAAGATATGTAGTTATACGACGCACACTAAACCACTTACACACAAGAAGCTTTAATGTCTAACCCCCAACAAAATTACCAGATAACTTACACACAACCCACTATCTAATAAAATTACCGACCCACAAACACTCAAACCCACAACTAATACATGTCAGACACTCAACCACAACACCAAGAGCATACCCCATACAACCACCAACAACATGGCCAAAAGACATCGTTTAACACCCAACAACCATATGCCCTCAACACATCATCCTGCCATAGCCAAAAATAGCCATGAAACTTTTAACACCAACATTTCCTCCTACCATAGCTAAAACGCAAAAAAATATGTCTACCAAACACCACAACAATCATTTCTTCTTTTCTCCAACAAATCATTTACACCAATGTCGCCATTAAATCGACCATGCCGCTCACCAATAACCCCATCAACACAACCCACCTACTTAGGCATGGGTCACAAACTCAGTTATATCAGTGCATCAATGCATACACAAGACTACTTAAAAATGCAAGAACTTATTAGGGAATCTAGTGATGGTGATGTTCATAGGACCTCAAATCCTCAAACACTTAGGGTGAATTAACAGTGAGCGCAACGAGTAAGTGTAGCTAGGAGGTGTGGAACCGGTGACATGCATGATCAACCTGTTCACCGTTAGTGTTAAAAATGTTATCGTACGTAATCATATTTAAATTAAATATTAATATTTTTTAGGGTTAAATAAGTATTAGGTCCCTGAAAATAACCCAACTTTGAGGTTTAGTCTCTAAAAAAATTTCCTTCAAACTTTGGTCCTCTAAAAGTTTTCCGTCCCTAACTCTAGTCCCTCCCGTTAGTTTCCACTAACGGAAGATGATGTGGCATGCCATGTGTATTATAATTTTTCCACATCAGAAATATTGTAAAATATTTGTTTTTCCACATCAGAAATATTGTAAAATATTCAACCCTAAATGCCTTTCAAACAAGGCAAACCCAACACACATTTAAACCCATTCTCAAAACCCAGAACCGAGAAAGGGAGAAGAAGAGAGAATTTGAGTAAAATCCCATAAGAACCTGGATCGAAATCGTTCCATGAACGAGAAGCAGATCGAGAGCGGAATGAGATTCGTAGAAAAGGTTGGATGAGATTTCTGTGTTACAACAACAAAGTTTCCATCATTCACCCTTCTTCTTCAATCTTCTTCTCTCCAAACAGATTCTCAAGCTTTCTACTTCACTACAATTACTCGTTGTCGTCGCCACTGACTCTACTTTCTGTAACTCCGACTCTCATTCTCCTCCTTTTTCGGTAAGTTCATCTTCCTCCTCTCTCTATGGATATTTTCATTTTTAGGGTTTTTATTTTCGTGTAGAAATGGTGCCTTTTCTAGTATTAAGGGTTGTTATTTTAAGGGTTGGCTTCATTGCAGGAAGCAGATTCAGGTGAATGTTTACATCGGCGTTGTTAAGATTCAAGTGAATCAATCTGATGTCTTTTAATGTTTAGATGATTAGTTCCTTTTACTTTGTTATTTCAGAAAATCTGATGATTTTTTTTTTTGAAAATTCTTCAAAATTTTACTTAGATCTAGTGTATTGTTCTGTGAATCTATTGTCTGTGAATCTGATGATTTTTTTTTGAAAATTCTTCAAAATTGTAATTATTTGACTTAGAATTTGGGTCCTAAGTAAGACAAATATTAAAATCCTGACTGATGCTATATACATAAAATTCTACATCACCACCTCTGGGGCACTGGACAACAAACTGAACTCCACTTAATTTTTTCTAAACAGCTCTGATCACGGACACTAGTCAAACCTAACAATCATTTTCCGTTGTAAAATGAGCTCCTACAATGTTATTGTTGAAGTTATGTACTAAGATGCTCTGTATATGCTAATTCCCTTAATATAGTCGTACGATATGGATTCTGTGCAGAAATTTGGGCTAGTGAGTAATCAAATTAAATGTTTGCACTATTGTATCATTTCCACATGTTGAAGGCCAATAATGATTACAACATTCTTGACACAACTGAATTTTGAAATTATATTAATAAATTGGTTTTGGCCAAATGTTTATTACCAAGCTTGTGCAAATTACACAAATTATTATTGCTGCCAAGAGAAAAGCTTGATGATGAACTAAGTGGAGAAGAGCATATTATTGCTGCAGTAGTAATAATGACCCACGGGTCTCCGGTCCCTGCTTTCTTTATATTCCTTTTTATTTAGTTTGATGCCATTTCCAGGCAATGAAGTCTCCATTGAAGTTAATTGGATATAATGATGGTATATCACATGTGGAGGCAAGATATCCAGCTATGCTTTTTAAACAACAACTAACTGCTTGTGTAGAGAAGATTTTTGGCCTAATACGTGATAATTTGAAAAAGGAACTTTCTCCACTTCTGGCATTATGTATTCAGGTGGGCTTTCTTACTCCTGGCTAATTTTTGTAAATTCATGTACTTTGTGACTAAATTTCTAAGTCACAATATGTGTGTCAAGGTGCCAATATTTGTTAGGAACCCAATTTAAGAGAGAAGAGAAAAGTATTCTTAATGAGAAAAAAGAAACTATTAGAGAGAATAAATTCCCTATAATCCTGAAATTAAGCTCCTGAAATTACTGTAGGGTGGATTGCTAGACTTGAGATAAGCAAGGATCATGAAGAATTTGGCAAAAAGTTTTCAAGTGCGAAGACATGGAACAAGGCATGGAATGGATTGGTCATGAAGAATTTGGCAAAAAGTTTTCAAGTTCTTCAAGAAGAGTGGCTCACACTCATTTTATGCTATTACTTTACGATTAATTATTATTGATTAATGTTATAAGATGACAGTAAAACTATGTTAGATAATTATAAGTGGTATTATGTTTTTGCAACACTTGGGTTATAATGAGAATCAATGAGTTGTGTATTACTAATATAATTGTGTGTTTAAATTAGCTAGAGATTGGCTATGAATTAGCTACAAAAATGGTGTGTTTAAATTAGCTAGAGATTAGCTACAAAAAAGATGTGTTTAAATTAGTTAGAGATTAGTTAGGAATTAGCTAGAAAGTAGCTGCAGATTAGCTACCATTTCTGAATTCAAATATGATATAAATATATAAAAAATTAAAATTGAAACAATTGTCACGTGGCATACATGTCAACAATTTTTGCCACGTTGGCATTGCCACATGTAAGCCACGTCATCAAAAAAATTTCCACATGACATGCCACATAAGCCACCGTTAGTGGAAACTAACGGGAGGGACTAAAGTTAGGGACGGAAAACTTTCAGAAGACCAAACCTTGCAGAAAATATTTATAGGGACTAAACTTGAATGTTGAGTTATTTTCAGGGACCTATTACTTATTTAATCCTATTTTTTATTAACTTTTTATATAAATTTATTGTTTTAATTAAAAAAAATTATTACACTCATGCGTTAGATGAATTGGCACCAACTATTAGCCTTTAAACACAGATGCCAATTGGATTGGTTAGATCCTTAAGAGGCGCAAATTCAATTTATGCCAACTCTTTTTTAAAGGGAGTCGTTAATTCATCTGACAAGACTTCCGTGTTCTCAATTTTTTTTAGTTTGAAAATATGTTATTTTAAGAATTAGTTGGAAAAGTAAATTATTTGAAGAATTATTTTGAAAATGTTGATTATTTAGATAAAAAAATTCTGAATTTGAAACCATATAAGTTTGCTCAGCTTATGGGCTAAAAAAACAAACACAGGCAGAGGTAGAGCTGTCAAAATGAGCTCTACCCACATGGGTCGGCCCGCCAGGCCTAAAAATCATAGGGCTTGGGCCTTAAAATTAGAGCTTATACTTTTTAGGGTTTTTTTAGTCCAGCCTTAAAAAACCCGCTGCTCATTAGGGCTAGCTCATATGAGCTGTGAGTAGCCTATTAGGCCTGCGTCGCTATAAATTTTAAAAAATTATATTAATACTTTTATTGTCTTACTCCAAAACAACACATTGATTTTTCTTATCTAACTAAATTTTATCTCTATTCTATTCAATCTTTCTCTTTTAAATATTATACATTAATATAATCAACATTTTTTTTTCGTATTTTATTAGTTTTTCTTATGTTAAATATTAGAGTATTATTTTATACAATATAGACATGTATTGTATGTAAAAACATATTATAGTATTTATAAAAGATAATATAGTACTTAAAAATGTATTACGTTTAAAATAATATAATTTTTAATTTTATTTATAATAAATATTATGGCATTTTTATTTATTTATTTTATTTAAAAAATGTTCATTTAAGGTCGGGTAGTCCGAAATCCATCTAGGACCGAGTTCGGGTAATAATCTTCGAGTCCATATTAGAAATGATCTTTTTTAACCCAGCCCTAAAAATCCCGAACCCACCAAGACCGGTCCGATTAAGACTGGGTAGCCCATTTTGACAAGCAGAGACACCTTTGCATGACTATAGAATTGTTGATAATATAGTTCCATGACTCCAATCAGTCAAATGCCATAATCAATTCAATTAGCTTCTTCTTTGATCTCTCAGTGAAGTGATATTGTAAGAGATGATTCTATAGGCCATTTTGCTTCTGATTTGACTTATTTTTCTTCCTTAATACTCCCTTAACCATTGAAAGATTTTATGTTGTCACCGTGAACCATACACTCACTCAAAGAGTCTCTTAGTGCATGAGTTTCATAGACACCATTAACTTTATGCAGCGAAACCTACAATCCCATAATTCCCATCAAAGTATAAGTAAATATAGAGGCATAATTCATTCACTAAACACAATGCAGAGCTTATTAATACAATTTCAACGAGAAACTACCTACATTATGATTTCAATGAACCATACTCACATCCGAGAGCCTAAAATAGCAATGTTTTATGACATGACAAGATTAACAACACCCAAAAATATTCAAACGTCTCCTCTACAACATTTTGCTAAATTAGAAAACATCAGTTTCCAAATTCAATATGTACATTGTATCAAATAATGATACTGATAATAACAACAATTCAGAACGGTGATACACATAATGATACATATGCTACATTGATATACTAAATTATTTAGCACAACACACTCCTCTTTCTTTTTTATTCTCTCTTTGGCAACAACATCTGACTAAGTTAACTGTAACAATTCATGGATAAATCTTAATCCATTATAGCTGAACACATACACAAGACTAATTCGAATTGAAATTTGAATCCAACCTTAACCTAATCATCATCATCATCACTCATTCAGTGTCACTATTATTGTTATGGTTGTTGTTGATGTTTTCATTGATGTTGTTGTTATGATGATTGCTAGGATTACCATTACCAGTGCCACTTTTTCTTCTTCCAAGCTTGAGCTGTGAAATCTCCAACTGTGTTTTCATGAAAAACTGCATTCTCTGCAACTCTAAATCCTTAGAAAACTTCATCCTCTGTTTCTCCATCTCCACTATCTGCTGCAACTTCGATGTCTCCGCTTGTTCATAAGCTTCACCGAATTTCACAATCGCCTGAGTCAATTCCCTCACCGCACTTCCCCAACCTTTTCCTTTGCTTCTCCCTTCTCCACCTGTTGGATTCACTTTCGCCCTCTTCCTCTCGTGGTTCTCCGGCGGTAAACTGTCACTTGAAACTGGCGATAACGCTTCTCTGTCCGATGAATTATCGGAATCCACCGCCGGAGCTCGCGGTCGGAGCTGAACCTTCTGGTAATTCAACTGAACCTGTGGCTGTGGCTGTTGCTGTTGCTTCTGATTTTTCTTTTGAGAATTATTAAACTGATTCGCAACACCGCCGGAGCGAAGATTTACCGGAATTCCAAACGGAACTTTTTGCTGTGGCAAATTACTGTTTCCGGAAGTGCTGGCACCTGTGACGCCGGTGACCTTGGCGGTTGGACCGATCAGGTGTTCTAATCGATCGTAAAACGGCCATTTACTGACTGCAACGCCGCCTCCGGCAGCGATCTTAGCTTTCTCCGATTTGTACTTCTTCTTAACCGTATCGATCCGATTCTTGCACTGGATATCAGTTTTCGGCGCCTTCAAATAATCCTCTCTCCCGTTAACGATCTCCGCCACCTCCTTCCAATGCTTTTGCTTCAGATTCCCTCTGCTCAATTCAAGATACCTCTCTCCCCACGCTTCGATCAGCACCGCCGTCGCGCCTTCGCTCCAGCAATCCTCCCTCCCTCCACCGTTGCTTCCTCTCGCCTGATTCTGAATGGGAAGCGCTAATGCATAGCTGTTCACCACCGGCTGTTCTTGCGGTGCAGGCGCCGCAACCGTCACCGAAATCCGACCAATTGCTCCCGGTGATGACACCGGAGATCCGCTCAACGGTGATGGATTGGAGTGGATCTCGTCGTCGTCGTCCATAACAACCTCACCGCCGATTCACCGAGAAAAAAAGAGAGAAAGTAGTTAGAGAGAGAAATAGTTTAGGGTTTTATTTATTTATTCATTTATTTATTTTTAAAATTTGGCCGGCGAGAATCAATATTACCGACGTCTTTTCGTGGTTTGTTACGTTTAATTTTGTTTTTGTATTTTATTTTTTCGATATTGGTAACGTTTTTTGACGGAAGAAGGTGAGTTGACGGTGACCGTCGACACGTGGGTGACGTTAAAGGAAGGAGTGTTGACGTGGAAGAATTTGATTGGATTGGTGAGGAAACTCCGTCACCGGCACAGTTGGTATCTGGTGTTACTTCACTGCCCTGGTTTTGTTCACGATAAACTCTACGTTAGTTACGTTTCTGTTTCCGAATTACCCATCAAAACTGCAATTTTTTTTCCGGAGATATTCCTAATTTATCCTTTCATTTATTTTGAGATATTCCTAATTAATCCCAGTTGTTATAAGTTAAATTGATTTTTCGAACTTTTAGGAGAGAGGGTAATATAGGAAACGAATCGTAGGTTTAGGAAATATGGCGTAGAGGGAAACATTTCGTGTTTAGTTGCTATGTAAATAAAAAATGAAAATTTTGTGTTGAGTAAACCGTGGGTATATCCAAAGGATGGGGCAGTATGGCGCTTGTATTTAGTTTCTTTCATGTCACAATCTCAAAATCTTAGAAGTGCATAGATTCATACAAATGGAGAGACGCTACTACAAATGGAATTCGTTGTGGTATGGTATGGACTCATACGAATTGAAGTTATATATTGTGTTGAGTTCTTCGTTTTGATTTAAATTGATAGGTCAATTTTATTTAGGGTTAATTGTGATTTACCCCCTGACATATGAGCGAATTTTGATTTACCCCCTACATGCCTTTAGACAACGGTTTTTTTGAAAAAATCGTTGTCAAAACCTGTCTATGGCAACGGTGGGAGGTAAAGCAAAACACGCTCATATGTCAGGGGGGTAAATCACAATTAACCCTTTTATTTATTGTTGACATGTAATGGTAAGAACTAAGAGGGTCTTAAGCTTCACAAATCCCTTGAAAAAACTCATAAAAATATTTTAGGATTTTAGAATATAAAATGGTTAAATCCTCAACAAACACACTTGATGTAAAAAAACTCCATTAAATCATATGTAATTCATCTGACAAACAATAGCAATAGTTAGAAATATAGATTAAATACAAAAAAAAATGATCACACATTAAATAAATTAGTTACTTGTTTCCCAAGCTCAAACATGGATGGACATCGTGATCTAATCAAATGTCTTATGATGTATCAAGCGTGAACATATAACATCGACTTATTTGATTAGAATATTGACTAACTTAATAAGCCACAATGAGCGGTAGTGGCCAAATATTATAAACATGGTTTTAACATCATTGTCGTTTTGTAGTTCCATGTTACTGAAGCAAACTCGCCCATCATCATCAACTGGGGAACATCGATACTCAATGTTGACTGATCATTTTTGTGTTATGGTGATTGAAATAGAGATTCATTTGGTCTAGTTGATGTTTGACATCAAACAATGTAACAGCGACATTGATTATGAACAAATAAGGGGAAGTTCCATTGTTGTAATCAACTGCACCTAAGTTATAGTTCATTCTAAAAAGGCATGGGTAAGAAGAGTTTATTATTTTTTTGATGTGAACTTTATATGAATTAAACACATCATTTTATACAAGTTCACGTGCATTCTAGTTCACATAAAGTGTCTGTGCAATCTAGACAACACAAAATAATCAAGTGACAAGTTACATGTAATACCTCATATCCTCATAAATGCTCATTTCTTTATTAACTGAGACAAATTGAATAATTAGTGTGTTAAGAAGAGATTAAACCTTAATCAAGTTTCTAATCCTTACTAATTAGTAAAGAGTGGTATTTGCATATTTGAAGGATTTAGCAAGGGTATTGTACATCCCGGATTTTTCCTGAGGCCGAGCTTATAGAAAATCGAGTACGAAGAGGCATGTAGGTCGGATAACCATAACCATACACAAGTCGGAGTATGGCTAGGGTTCACACGTCGGCAATATAAACATGTCGGTCTTGTAGCAGAACTCGGACAGTAGAAACAAGTCGGCTCTGACCATATGATCAGTGAAAAGAAGTCATATGAACAATCGCAAATGGACGGTTACGAAATGTTTCCAAGATGAAAGGGAGTTATAGAAGCTGAGATAAAAGACGTTATATGTTGATTATGAGAGGCGGCAAGCGTTATTCAGAGTTGTCTTAATGAGGGACACAAAGAAACACTCATTTAAGGGTCATTGATGGACGCATAAGTATAAAAGGAGACTTTCTCGTTGAGAAAAAAAGGATAAAAGAAACACAACAACAGACATTCAACCAATCATTTGAGGCTCTCCCTGATTAATCTCGGGGAAAATAGCCGTTTAGTGTTTTTAGCATGAACATGTATAATGGTAATTGCTAAAATTGGATCCACTAAAAGACAAAGAAGATGACTATATATCATTATCCACTCTTTTTTTCATTAGTTTTCCTCATTTTTGCCAAAGTTAGTAAAGAAAGAAAAGAGAGAATAGAGAAAGAAAAGGAATAAGAGGAAGAGATAGAAGAAGAAATTCATGGAGGAAGCACTTGAAGAAGATGAAGGAATTATCATCATTATCAACTCCATCTCTTAAAGCTCAACTCAAGGTTCTATTAAGGTGGGTTCTTAGTTAGCATTATCTTTGGGGATTTTTTTTTGCATGAAATTGGGTTTAGGGTTTTAATGAATTCTTGCTTGATTGTGAAATTGATCATTGAAACATGATTCTTGCTATGTCTTGTGTTATTGTTGCTAATCCATGACGATATGTTGTGTTGATGTTGTATGTTATGATGTGTTGTTGAGTATTGATATTGTGGTGATGTTGTGAGACTATGTATTGAAGTTATGTTGTTGTTGTTACATGATGTTAGAACTTGTTGATGACATGAGTTGTGTTGTTATGATTAGGAGTTATGATTGTGAATTCATTAGAGACTCACAAGAATAAAGTTGTTATGTGTGTCATGGTGTTAACACTACTACAAAAATCCCTTTTTTTATCTCATACACGAAATGCATAATACCTTGGCTAAATAATCGAGGTAACGAAGGGCGAAATGAAAACTCGCCACTTAAGGTAAAGTTATATGAACATGGGTTTGAGCCCCATCAGCCGCACTTTTATTATTTTCAAAATTAGCTTATCTTACCTTTCGGTTTACAAATAAAACCGAGGGGTAAGATTATTTCTTTTTTTAAAAGAAAATCGATATGATTTACCCAGAATATTACATTATTTATCCAGAATATTACATTGTTTATCCAAAATATTACATTGTTTACACAAAATATTATAATAAAAGTCAAATTCCCTATAGATCTAGATAAAAATCAAATTCCCTAGGTGGGTGAAGATCAAATGTTGGTGCAAATATATTCTCCAAGGTTTTAAATGCATTTGATTCTAAAGAAAAACAAAGTAAGGGTTAGATAAATAAAATAAATATTCAAATATACGATTTTGTGCTCATATAAATATTTAATAAAACAATCCTTAAACCCAAGTAATTTTCTACTCTTGCAATCCATCTTAGAGAACTTTTCCAAGCGTCTTTATGTTTCAAGCGCTTCATGTTCCATTTAGGTTAGATTTTCAATATTAAACATGCTTTTATAATGGATGTCCCTTAAGTTTCACACAGATCACTAATGACAGATTCTTAAGCGTTGATAAACATTAAATGGACGACAAAGATTTGTTTAAAGGCGTTGAATATAGTAAAAAAAACACTTAATTATTCCCTCGGTTACGAAAAAAACCAAGGTGAATAAGCTGTTTTTTAAATTATATTGTTTACACATAATATTAAAAATATACTGTAAAATGTGTTTCCCAATGAGAATTTTTATTTTCCATGTCCAGGTCTCATGCAAGATGCTAGAGATTTGTTTCCCTATGAGAATTTTTATTTTCTGCACTTGCAATCCATCCCAGAGATTTGTAGTAGCAACTCATGATCAAATGGATAATGGTGAATATTTTCTCTCTTTGGGACGACTACATACACTACAACAGATAAGACCTTAGACAGCGGTTTTTTTTGCCCTTAGACAGCGCTTTTAAGCGCTGTATAAACCTGCGCTGCTATAGGTTTAGACAGCGCTTTGGTTAATACCAAAAGCGCTGTCTAAAGGTGGGTATATTTAATGAAAAGCGTTGTCTATGGTACCTTTATATAAATTTTTTCGTATACCTTAGACAGCGCTTTTGGTGAAAGCGCTGTCTAAGCCCTACCTTGTTTGACTTTTTTGGTATACCTTAGACAGCGCTTTCACCCAAAGCGCTGTCTAAGGTATACCTTAGACAGCGCTTTTGGTAAAAGCGCTGTCTAAGGTATACGAAAAATTTTATATAAATTTTTTAAAACCTCAATTTTTACCAGGTTTTTTCAACCAGAATTTGACCTGTTTTTGACCTGTTCAGAAAAATACCACAATTTGGAGATTCAAATCAATCCAATTTATCCTATTTAAATGTACCAATTTACACCAAAATTATATATCCAAAACAATTGGCAATTCAAACCAATATATATATATATTTAAAATTACAAACCAAAATTATATACTAGTACAAATGCACATATCACTTATACTAGTACTTTTGCATCCAACCAAAGGTATGCTTCAAATCTACATTATAGGTCCTGAAAACACAAAGATTGTAATTCAATTAAAAGAATACATAAACAAAGTTACACATATTTAAATTCTCATCAATTAAAGTAAGAGTACAATATTATACCTTGTAAAATTCCGAGCTCCATAATGAATTGACACCAATCCTCTTTAATTTCATCCAATTGAGAAATTGAGTAATGAGCACACTTGCATTCTTCAAAGTACTACAAAATAATATAACATAGTTTGATTTAGTTTTAACTATTTCATTAGACATGAGAGATATGTGTTAATATTAAAATAACTCATAAGTTAGAAATACATACATCGGATGGAATCTCTATTCGATCCAACAAAAGAGTGTCTCTCATAAACCTCAACATGAAATAGCCGCAATCTATTTGATTGCGTTGCCGAGGACACTACAAATGGAAAGAAAATATGGATAAATCCTAAGTTTTATCAAGTAGCATCACTAATATAATAACACATGTGATAATTAATATACCTTCATTGTATTCCATGTAATAATGGGGTTGACTCTCCGCTGTGGTAGATGGCTAGCTCGTAGTGCTAGGAAAGCTTGTATAGCGCTAATAAAATATAAGTGAATATTTAGAAAAATTCACATAAATAAATAAACAAACAAATAAATATACACATTCATATTTAGAACAATCTCACTTACGTGTCAATACACTTCTTCAAATCCGGGTATGTTGTCCAATCATTTCCTAACGAATCCAGATAATACACCATTGCTCTGCTAGGATTAATTGCGACCAACAACCAATGTCCACTGTAAGATTAAACAAGTGTTATATGGAAACTTTCTACACGACGTCAAAATACAAAAAAAACTATAATAGATGAATTTAGAATGAAAATCTAACCCAGTATTAAACGGTAAAAAGAATAACTTTTCCATTTCTTGGTTGTCCATAAAGACGTCGCGTATATACGCCAGGACCTCATCTGGTTTATTGATTATTAAGGTTAAGTTGACAGACGCCGGGCATAGGAATGCAAATCTTTGCTGCAATCCGTGTGGGCGCATAACTCTGTCATACAGAAACCTTAAATAAAAACATCATTAACATTAGACTATTCATTTGAAACATAAAGTAAATAAGTTGTTCAATTAATGTACCAAAGTAGATCGGATATATACCTCACGTATGTATTGACAACAGTGCCGCCCAATTCTTCATGATTGAAAACTTGCTCGAAGTCTTCATTACTAATAATTTGGTCATGTTCAAAGCCATAGATACCTTTCTCCATATGTATAAGACGAACACCTCCGGTGATAATATCTGTCACTTGTAGATACGTCTGGAGGCACGACCTAAACTTGGAGATAGGTTGTTTTCTACCCCTGCTCTTCTTAGCACCAACATTTTTTTGCATTGAAATGTTGCTAATCTGTTTACCAGGCAGCTATATATCATATAATTTGTTAGATGAAGTATAAGATATCCAATTTAACATTTTCTATGCATAAATATCATATAATTGTGATGTACCTATTTTTTTGAAACAACGGACTCGGTATGCTCCGGAATCCGCTTATCCTTTGTTTTGGATTTTGTTGGAGTCTAAATAACATTACCATGTAAAAAATGAAAATAAAATGCTCGTAAAATCTTTGAATCTACACATTAAGGTTAACAAAGGTTTATAACGGTTTTAAGCATACCTCATATCCTACGAGTATGAGGTTTGACGGCCATGCAACATACGACCCTATAGCATCTCGCACCAATGTTACATCCGAATCATCGTCAGGATAGGGTAATGGTGCTTCCTCCTCTATAGCAATATCAACTGATACTTTCAAACTTCCAGTAGGGAGGGATTTATTGTGAAGTAATTGTACCCCATTGTTATACACTTTTCCCTTTGCAACATTCCGATAAGTTGGTGAAGATAAGAAGAGCTGACATTGGGAAACGCCCTAAAACCAAAAATAAATATGCCATTGTTAATGTGTATATATGTCATTTAAATAATTTAAGCTACTAATTTAATTTCATAAATATATATATATATATATAAATACCTTTGGAATAATCGGATGAAAGCTGCAGTTGATACTATCTTTCTCCGATCCATCTCTAACACATGAAGCGTTATCCCTTTCTTTTTCCTTTCGTAATTCCCGAACCTCAGCTTCTAGTGCTTCCAATTTAGCTTGAAGTTCTGCATTACTAGCAACCTTTCCCTTTTTTAATATTCAAGGAGGTCGGGGTGATCTAATGCCCGACTAAGTATGCTCCTGGTATCGTCTGGAGATACAGACTGAGATAACGTCTCCTGAAAATCAGATGAATATCGAATATTTGTCAAATATTTGTTAATAAAGTTTTGATTTAATTAAAGAAATATTGTTATACTTACACATTTCTCAAATACTTGTAGAACCTCTACTGCAACAACTCCAGACTTGCCCACACAGACTTCCTTCCACAAGACATGTGCAGGAAGAGTTGTTTCAGAGCTATTCGCCTGTTGTAACTACATATAAAGCCAAATAATATGATCAACTATAACTCATGATGAACAATTATTATAGCATTGCAATATATTGATACTTACCAAAGATTGCTCCAAACGTCCATATCCAACACGTCCTTTCCTGTATTTATACTTGGGAGCTGATGCTCTTTCCCGATTAATTGCACTTAATCGCGTAAATTCTGGGGTTTGCCGTTTGGATTTAAACGTTACCCATTCTTGTGGTGAAATCAAACTTGCATATTTAGATGGATACTCTCCATCAACAAAGTTATCGTCAGCATCCCTAAGATAGGTGCGGTTTAAATATGTCCTAAACCCTCTTAGGAGCTTCCCTGCCAATCTCATCAAAAAAGCTTTTCTTTCTTCCTCGACGTTGAAGCACCTCTAAAAAAACCATACACATTGGTTAGTACAAATAATTTGAAGGACATAATTAGTTGGCATAATTAAAGACATAATTATGGTACCTTTATCTCATTCCAAATTTTTTCTTTGGTTTCCTTCAACTGTTTGGATCTCCAATCATCACAAGTAATAGGAACCGCATTCCTTACAAGTGCACCAATGAAACTTGTCAAAGTATGACCGTTAGGCTCAATAAGTGTATTCTGGGCGCTCCAATGCACATTATAAGTGATGCCTTGATCTCTAGCACGGATCACTCTCTTCATAATGGTTATTCCTCTTCTAATCTCTGCTTCCATAGATCTGTTACTTCCAACCTGAATATCGGGATCATCATCATGTAGGTGATCATCATCATGTGGGTGATCATCATCATGTGGGTGATCATTGTTAGTAGCCATCTAACCTGTAATAAATAAATTAAGGATATCAAATATAATATATAACAAATATAATAAAGAAATCAAGGATATCAAATATAACAAATATGACATAATATATAACAAATATAAGAAAGAAATCAAGTATATAACAAATTTTACCTCTTTAGCTATAATGGCTAAAGAGTTGGATATGTTTTAAAATAAAAGTTTTTTAGAAGATTTAATAAAACTAAACTAAACTATTTAGAAGATGTTTTAAACAAAATTTCATTAAACAAAACTTCATTAAACTAAACTTCATTAAACTAAACTATTTAGAAGATGTTTTAAACAAAACTTCATTAAACTAAACTAAACTAAACTAAACTAAACTAAACTAAACTAAACTAAACGATTTAACAAATATAATAAAATATGTTTTAAACAAAAATACTTGGAGTTAGCTCACTAAAACTAACCTAAACTAGCATGTTAACAATTCAAATTCCAACAACATTCCAACTAATTTCGACCTAAACAATAACTTCATTAACAAAACTCATCAAACATACTCATCAAACATACACATTCACTACAAAACTTCATTAACAAATCTTCATTAACAAAACTCATTAACAAACTCATCAAATATACTCATTCACTACAAAACTTCATTAACAAAACTTCAAACATACTCATTCACTACAAAACTTCATTAATAAAACAGTCCAACATAACTTCATTAACAAAACTCATCAAAGAGCAGAAAGAACGAAAACTCATTTTCATTAACGTCATTAACAAAACTCATTTTCATTAACTTCATTAACAAAACTTAACAAAACACAACAACGACGTACCTTTAACGACGGTAACAACGGCAATGCAAGAACGAAATGTATCAAAGAGCAGAAACGGACAGACGACGGCAATGAGCAGAAACGAACGACGACGGAAATCAGCAGAAACGGACGGACGGCAAGGTTTTTCGGTGAAGGTTTACGGTTGACGGACGGTTGACGGTGAAGGTTTTTCGGTGAAGGGTTTTGAGCTCTGTTCGCATGCAGGGGAGAAGAAAGAGCGGAAATATGAAAATGAATACTGACTATTCATATATTTTAATTTTATTATACCTTAGACAGCGCTTTTAATAAAAGCGCTTTCTAAGCTGGACCTTAGACAGCACTTTTAAAAGCGCTTTCAAAGGTTGGCCTTAGACAGCGCTTTTGATTTTATTTTTTTTAATTTTTAAGACCTTAGAAAGCGCTTTTAACTAAAGCGCTGTCTAATATTTTCCATTAATTTTTTTTTTAAAATTGATAAGACCTTATAAAGCGCTTTTGACCAAAGCGCTGTCTAAGGTCTTATATTTTTTTGCGCTTTTACTTTTTTAAATGGCTAGTTTCCTTGTTTTTAACTTATAGCAGCGCTTTTGTATTAAAGCGCTGTCTAAGGTGCGATGTTATAACTTACTTTTGTTGTAGTGATATAAGTTAGTCTTAGGGTAAAATCTATCTAACGAGTCACAAAATATGATTATTAAACACCTCAGTTTTATTATAAACCGAGTTTTTTATATTCTCCTTTTAACTATCACCTCAGTGATGACGAAAAAAGAGGTGAATAATTCTTTTGTTTTTGTTTTGAAATTACATTGTTTGCACAAATATTAAAAAAAATTGTTTACAACAAATCTTTGCTCTTATTAATGAATATCTTCGTTGATATCCAGATTCAGTTGCATTCCCTTTTTTGTTCAAAGGTTAAGTTTCATTCCTTGTTGGTTAAGCGCCCTTATTTGTTGGTTAAACTCCCTTCTCTATGTAACCTTTCGAAGGTTGAGCTCATTTCTTTGTGTAACTTGAAGCAAGAATGATTTTTTGCACTTGCAATCTATCAACTGAGTACTCTTCAAAGGTTAAGCTCCCTTCATTAATTAAGAGTTATTCAAAAAATACGACAACAACATCATCAACACAATTATGTGAGATAGATTGTAAGGGCCGAAAAAATGTTTTGTTCAAGATAGAAGAACATTGAAGATTTTTTTGTCTTGCAATCTATCCCAAAGAAAGATGCTTGTGAGTTTGGGGACACTTCATATTATTAAGGACTAGGGTAAAATCAGTTTAATGAGTGTTTTTATAGTAGAATCTTATTATTTTATTCCTCGATTAAATAGAAAACTGAAGGGTAAGAACATTTTGTTTACACTTATAAACAAATAAAATCATAAACTGCGATAGTTAGGAATTGAAGCTTGTACTGAGTTATTTTTTTACCTCGATGTTATGCAAAACCGAGGGAATGTATGGTTTTTTATTTTTTTTAAATAATAAAAAATAGCACGCCTTGGCTTTATACCTCGGTTTTCTATTATTCGAGGTGAAAGATGTAACACCCCATTTAATTATTTAGTCGTTTATGATTTATTTTATGTGTTGTTTGTGATTTTATTGATTTAATTAGAGGTATGTGTGTAGGACGGGTGTGAGAGCTTAGTACGAGGACTTAATTGGAATTAAAGGTTAGGACATCATAGTAATAATAATATAATAAGGAGACATTTTATTAATGTTAATGTTAGTTGTATTAATATTAATATTATTGTTATTATAATTATTAATATTAGTATTGTTATAATTATTAACATTATTATTATTGGGATTATTAGTGGAATTATTATTATTATTATTATTATTATTATTATTATTATTATTATTATTATTAAGATGATTATTAAAACATAATTAGAGGGATTAGTGGAAAGGTTAGCACAATCAGGTCAGTTACGTGAAAAGAGAAAAGAAGAGAAAGGACAAGGGAGAACTAGGGCAAAAAGCGATTCCACCATTGTTGAAGGGTTTGAAGCTCAAATTCAGGTAAGGGGGGAGAATGGGGTTCAATATAGGTGATCTGAACATAAGAGGGTAGTGAGGAGTCCTTTCCCTCTTATGATTTTGTATATTTTTCATCTTCTTGATCTGTTGCATGATTGTATGACTGTTGCTGCACTTTCGTATTTGGGTATTGTCGGATGTGAATCCGTGTGTGTACTGATGTTGATGTAGAATTCGTGTGAAAATGCCTGTTGTTACTATGGTTACTATGAAATTGGACCTAGAAAAATTATGGGATTTGAGGGTTAACGAAAGTAGGATCTAAACTGTATAAAACCTAAGAAAATGGTAGAATAATGAGATACAATTAAGATTTGAAATGGATTTGAATTAAAATTGGTTTTGGGTCTGATTTAGAATGCTTGAAAGTGCTCCAATCTGGAAAATTTTGCACTGATGCGAGATCTGGAAATTTTGACATGCTCTCTGGCCATACGCGTATGGGGGGAGACCATACGCGTATGGGGGACACTCCCAGGGGCCGTACGAGTAGCATACGTTCCTTGTCCCCAAGCCAGCACGGCCTTCTTGCCATACGCGTAAGGGAAACGAGGCAGTACGCGTATGAGCATGCCATTATGCGTACGATTGAAACATTTTGAGAGGAAAAATAACCCTCTGGTCATACGCGTATGATATGCGTAAGGGATAGGCTCATACGCGTATGGGGGTAGTGTTACGCATATGGTGAGTTCATGATGGGAATTCTGAGGGAAATGGTCTTTGGCCATACGCGTAAGGCCTAGGGCAATACGCGTATGGATGGCCTGGGAAGCTGGCCCTATGCGTATGATACGCATGCCTGGGGCATAGGGAGAAGTCCATACGCGTATGGGGCAGGGCCATACGCATATGGGTAGAGTTGTGGTGCAAATTCCCTGTTTTTGCAATTTCGGTCTCGATTTCTCGTGTAAATGCAATTCCCCTTGATCCGTAAGACTAGGATGGTATAATTGAACATAGGAGGAACTAGTAATAACATTAAATGGAATAAAATGTGGGTTTTTGTGAGAATTTATAGTTGAGACGTGTTTGATGTGTGTGAGCCAAGATTGTCGTGTGGGGACGGTCTTGTGCTGTTGGGGTAATTCCAGAGAGAATTACGGTGAACATGTGGCTCGTGTGTGATCATTGAGGATCGTGGAATTATGCTTGATTAATTACTACATTATGCATAATTGTGTCATGCATTCATATCATGTTATGTGGAGATGAGCTAGGTGGGACTCCATGATGGATGCCTAGTCTTGTCCGGACTCTATATGGGAGTCGTGTGGAGATAAGTTGTAGTTCAGAGGAACGTATACGACTTATCCGGATTCCTACGGGAATCGGGTTCTAGGGTGAACCATATGTGATTGTGATGGTACCGCATGCATTGTGTCGTGTCAGTTGAGTCACATTGCATATGTATGATTGAGTGTGGGCTGTTTATGCCGAATTATGATGTTGCACTTGTATGTGCGTGGTAATCGTATAATTGGTGTGTTTTGTGTGGACTACTCCTTAGCATGTGTTTTTCACCGTTTATTTATTGAATGTAGTTCTCACCCTTTTTCTGTTTGTTGTGTCTGTGCTCCTTAGGGAGTACAGATGACCAGGTACCTGAGTAGTGCTTGGAGCTTTGTGTTGCTATTTGATCAAGTCTTAGGAGTCGCTATGATACGTAACATGGGAAGGATGGGGATTTTGTCATGTTTTTATATTATTTGTTCTTGGTTGATTGTTACGTATATGTTTTTGATCAGTTGCTGTTGAACCACGTGTAATGTGGAGGATTGATGTATTTTAGAGCTTATTGCTAAATCGTTTGATTTATTTTCGCTCTTTAGTCAAATTACTTATTTTTATGAAATAATAAAATGTGAAGCGAATTGATGCTTCACTTTGATGTTGTTTTTGGTAATGTGACATCCTACGTGTATAAACTCTGATTTTATTCCACAATGTTTTTGTATTTTTTCTATTTTTTATACGAATGGGTAGAGTAGGGTGTTATAAAAGATTTGTCATGAAAAGCGCTACTTGTTGTAGTGTGAATTGAAATGGTTTGATGTATTATATGATGATATAATGAGTTGGATTGTTAGAGATTTATGATGATGAAACATGGTTGTACATATATTTGTGTATGATGCTAATTCATGGTATGAAATGTTTGAATATGTTGTAACCTGATTGGATATGGGTTGGAATGGTTAAAGGTTGAAGAAGATGAGTTTATAAGTGAGATTTTTGGAAATTTTCTAGATGACAATCGATTGTCATCTGACACCAAATGATTTTCATGTTGCTTCGGGTGAAAATTTTTGTTCATAACATTCGATTGTTCCCCATGACAATCGATTGTTTCTGCTGTATTAACCATAAAACGAGTTTCGTAACTCTTTTGGGGTGTGGTCGGATGCGTTAGAAAGCTAGTTCAATGCTCTACCAGTTGGTGAAGTAAAATCATGCTTGTATGCCTTAGTTCTAGTAGTAATATTGGAATGTTACAAATTCTAATTGATCAAATTATATGATAATGAATGAGATTAAACATAGGATTATAGCTAGGCGAAGATGATTAGTAAAGATAAACTTAGGTTATGATTGTACATGCCAAATATATTTGATGTCGAGTTTCATAGTCGGATAAGAGTAAACACAGACTAGACTATGGTAGCAGGAAAGGTCATACAATGTAGAGAGCTAGACAAGCATCATACACAACCCGGGCCGGTAAGGGAGCCCGACTCCCATCGACCGAGTTCCTACGAGGCCGGGTACTATACCCCATCAACCTGGCACCGACGCCGGTCATGAGCTCAACAAGTTCCACTCCAACAGTTGTAATGGAGGCAGCGTATCAATGCAGATGTTACCCTGACTTCAAAGCATGCATTCATGAAGAGGAGTTACGGCAATGATGGCCAGGCAACGTCAGAAGGCCAAAAGGCTTCTCTTAATGGCATAACTTAAATGAAGATGGAAGAAGGCTATAAAAGGGGCTCCCGCATGAGGGTTAAGCAAGACACATTCATCTTGAGACAATATACAACACCTGTATAGCTCTCAAATCCCCAAAGATACTCACACAGTATGGACATCATAGTCTTCTCTGCTCTAAAGAAGAAGACTAGCACTTTTGGTGTATCTAACCATTTTTGGCTAGAACATTTGGCGCCCACCGTGGGGTCTAGGTAAAAATCTCCCGGGCCACACCTTACACTAACAACATATCCTCTGAAGAAGATCCTCCAGACATGGCTCAACTGCTAGCCATGATGGAGACCATGCGACAGTAGAATGAGACGCTGCAAGGCAACATACAAGTTCTGCAGCAACAAAGTCAGGCTGACGGTGACAGTGAGGAGGAGGTTCTCAGGCCTCAACCTCTTTCTCAAGAGATTTAGGACGACCATGTCCCATAAAACTACAAAGCACCATCATTAACCCCATATGATGGGAGGACGGACCCTCAGGAGCATGTTATTGCCATTAACAATTAGATGGCCATAGTTGCCCCTTCGGATTCACTGAAGTGCAAACTCATGGCTGAAACCTTTAAGGATGCAGCTCTAAGATGGTACATGAGCCTTTCTTGGCTCTCCATCGTAAGCTACCAGGACTTAACTAAGAAGTTAGTACAACACTTCTCGACAAGCAAACACCGGAAGGTGTCCATGACCGCATTGTTCAGTGTTCGACAGAAAGAATCTGAGTTGCTACGTGAGTACCTGGCTCGATTCAATGAGGAAACCCTCAAAGTATCTCATCCAAACTAGGAACTGTTGGTGGGGGCTTTTCAGCATGGATTACGAGCGGGGCAATTCAATGAGTCGTTGGCTCAGAGGTTGGCTATCAGCATGGACGAGATCATGACTCGGGCTGAATGCTACATCAAAGGAGAAGAAAGTAACCAAGAGAAAAGAGCCCGGGACAACAATGAAAAAACAAAGAGCAAGGAAAAGGCGTCAAATAGGAGGAAGGAGCATCCTCGGGGAGCTGCACGTGAGCGACATGCTCCCAGACCATACAGACAGCCATACGAGCCGGACAGAGACCTCACCCCACTAAATACAAGCAGGGGAGATATCCTTAAAGAAGCCGGTCATATGAATCTGTTATCGGAGCCTCATCGTCCCAAAAGAACCAACGCAATCATGGGAAGGAAGCCTAAGGCTTGGTGTAATTACCACCGTGTACGGGGACACCACACAGAGGACTGTCAGCACCTAAAAAAAGAAATTGAAGCTTTAATCCAAAGGGGACATCTCTTGGCATATGTGAAGGATTCTAGACCACAAAATAACAAGAGAAGTCCTTGCCGAGATGATTAGGGACCAGAAAAGTCATCCTGGAAGAAGAGTTCAGATGCTGAAGAAGGTCACAAGACAAAGGCAGCTCGACACACACTAAACACAATTTCTGGAGGTTTCGCTGGTGGTGGAGAGACAAGTTCAGCCAGAAAGAGATATGCTAGGGCAGTCATACATATCGACCAGAGATCCCCAGAGAAACCGGAAGGAAACTTAGATGCTGTAACATTCTCCAAACAAGACGCCATAGGGGTCCTAGCTCATGAAAATGATCGTATGGTTATCAAAGTACAGATAAGAGACTGGAGCGTGAAAAGGGTATTGATAGACCCCGGAAGCTCAGTCGACGTCTTGTATTGGGACGCTTTCAGAGGAATGGGGCTTGATGCGACTGAGTTATTACCATTCAAAGGTAGTCAAGTAGGATTCTCAGGAGAACAGGTTCAGGTGCCCGAACATCTAGCGTTGCCGACTACCTTTGGTAACACAACTAACGCGAAGACCGTCCGAGTAAGGTACTTGATAGTCAATACTGCTTCACCCTATAACATCATTATAGGCCGGCCATCATTCAACGCCCTGGAAGCTTCGCTTTCAACTCTATATTTGACCATGAAATTCCCACTCAGAGATGGTCAGGTTGGGATTGTCAAAGGCGACGAGGGGCTAGCGAAAAAGTGTTATAAGGATAGCTTGAAGTTGAAAAGAAAGGAACCCGAAGAAGAAGCAGATCCCAAGAATTCCCTCAAAGTCCACCTGGTTGACATAGACCTACGTGATGATTCAGTTGAAGACAACATAGTTCCTAACGAAGAAACAAGGCAAGTCCAGATTGGGCATCTACCATCCCATGTTACATACACCGGAGTTAACATATCACTCAAAGAGGAGAAAGAGATCGTCCAAGCGCTAAAAGACAACGTGGACCTTTTCGCCTGGAAGCTTTCAGACATGCCAGGGATAGATCCCAATTTCATGTGCCATCACTTAGCAATCGATCCAGATATCAAGCCAATTTCTCAAAGGAAAAGAAAGGGTGGCGATGAAAAGAGGAAGGCAATTGCAGAGGAAGTCGAGAAGCTGTTACAGACCGGGTTCATCAAGGAAATCAAGTACCTGACCTAGTTATGCAACATGGTGATGGTAAAAAAGAAATCCAGAAAATGGCGAATGTGTGTGGACTTTACGGACCTCAACAAAGCATGTCCTAAAGATCCGTATCCACTGCCAAACATTGACCGGCTGATAGATGCTACATCAGGTTTCCGTTTGCTCAATTTTATGGATGCATACTCCGAGTACAACGAGATCCACATGAATCTAATAGACAAACCAAAAACTGCTTTCATGACCCATCAGAGCAATTACTATTATGTGGTCATGCCCTTTGGACTCAAAAATGTTGGGGCTACTTACCAGAGGCTAATGGATAAGGTGTTTGCTACTCAGATAGGTCAGAATCTGGAGGTATATGTAGATGACATGGTGATCAAGACAAGTGCAAACCGGTCACATGTGAAGGATCTAACTGAAACCTTCAAATCCATTAGAAGCTACAACATGAGACTCAGCCCGGACAAGTGTACCTTTGGAGTACAAGCCGGGAAGTTCCTCGGATTCATGCTCACTTACCGGGGAATAGAAGCAAACCCGGACAAATGCCAAGCTATAATAGATATGAGAAGTCTAGCGATGAAAAAGGAGGTCCAACAGCTGACAGGGAGGCTAGCTGCATTCATAATTTTTATCATGTGCAGGAGACAAGTCAATACATTTCTTTGCAGCCATAAGAAAGTCTAAGGAGTTTGAATGGACAAAGGCATGTGAAGATGCTTTTCAAGAAGTAAAGTGTTTTCTATCCTCGCATCCTATCCTAGTAAGGCCCAAGGAGAACACACCTCTATTCTTATACCTGTTGGTCACGGATAAAGCTTTTAGCTCGGTTTTAGTACAAGACGGAGAAGATGGAGAGTGACCCGTATACTTTATCAGCAAAGTTCTAAAAGGGACAAAGCTAAGGTACCAGAAGATTGAACGTTTGGTGCTGGCAGTAGTTATCACAGCCCAGAAACTGAGACATTATTTTCAAGGTCACCCCCATCACAATAAAGACGAATTACCCAATCAAACAAATACTAAGAAAGCTCAACTTAGCAGGACGGATGGTCAAGTGGGCAGTAGAGCTCTCCGAATATGACATCAACTTTTTACCCATGAACAGTATTAAGTCACAGACACTGGCTGATTTTGTGGTCGAATTAAGTGCACCGACTGAAGAAGAAATCTCAAACAGATGGATCCTTTATATAGATGGATCTTCAAATCTCAAGGAAAGCGGAGCCAGAATAATTTTAGAAGGACCCGCAAATCTAACATTAGAATACTCTTTATGTTTCAATTTTTAGGTTAGCAACAACCAGGCAAAGTATGAAGCCTTGATTGTCGGGATGAAGTTGGCAAGAGAAGTCAGAGTAACACACTTGCTAGTGAAAACCGACTCCCAGTTAGTGGTCGAACAGATGAATAACGAGTACCAGACAAAGGATTCCACCCTGATAAAGTACCTTCAGAAAGCCTCAGGAATGTCCAAAGCGTTCTCAGAATTCGAAGTCGTCCACATCCCAAGAGAAGATAATGCCTGGGCCGACCTCCTAGCCCGGATAGCAAGCTCAAAGAATTCAGGAATGAATAAAATCGTGATTCAAGAAGTTCTCAAAGCACCCAACATTCAGTCAGAAGAAGTGTTAACCATAGAGGATGTACAAGGGTGGATGAGACCCATTATTAGCTATTTGACTCAAGAAGTATTACCTGAAGACGTCAATGAAGCCCTGAAGATTAAAAGGATAGCTTCCCGGTACATTATAATCTCAGACACGCTGTACAAGATGGTAGGTCAACACCTATGCTCAAATGTGTGTCAGAATTTGAGATTGAACTGGTAATTAAAGAGGTTCACGAAGGAGCTTGTGGTAGCCACATCGGTGGAAGGGAACTATCCAAAAAGATCCTAAGAGCCGTGTACTACTGGCCACATATGATGCGAGATTGTATCGAATACGTTAGCAAGTGTGAAAAGTGCCAAGTATTCGCTCCATTTAAACATTTGCCGACCGAGTCGCTCCATCTGATTACATCTACATGGTCGTTCCATCAGTGGGGAGCAGACATCCTATGGCCCTTTCCAGTTGCTTCAGGACAACTCAAGTTCCTAATTGTTGCAGTTGATTATTTTACAAAATGGGTGAAAGCAGAAACTGTTGCTCGGATCTCTGCCGAGAAGGTTCACAAATTTTATTGGAGGAACATTATATGCTGGTTTGGCTTGTCGGGAATCATAGTCTCGGACAATGGAGCTCAATTTGCAAGCACTTCCGTCGTAGACTTTTGCAGGGATTATGGAATATAAAACAGGTTCACATCAGTAGAGCACCCTCAAACCAATGGCCAAGCAGAAGCTGCCAACAAGGTTATCCTAGGTGGAATAAAAAAGAAGTTGGAGGAAGCAAAGGGAATGTGGGCCGAGTACTTACTAGAGATCTTGTGGTCGTACCATACAATACCACATTCTACCACTCAAGAAACACCCTTCAGGATGGTATATAGAGCTGATGCAATGATACCGGTGGAAATCAACACTCCGACTTGGAGGCGTGAACACTTTGATGAAATCACCAACATGGATAATTTGAACATCTCGGCTGACCAGATAGATGAAGTAAGAGAGACAACACGGATCAGAGAAGCTGCTGTAAAACAGAGGTTGGCAAGAAAATACAACCTGAAAGTCCGGCAGAGCGAGTTCCAAGAAGGCGACCTGGTCTTGAAGAAAATCACAGACCCAAAAAACAAGGGAAAGCTCGCCCCCAATTGGGAAGGCCCATTCAGGGTACTTCGAAAGCAAAACAACGAAGCATACAAGCTGGAAACATTAGAAGGAGTAGAAATACCTAGGATATGGAATGTATCCAATCTTAGGCAGTATTTAAGCTAAATATCATGTAATTCAATAATGAATAAAGGATTCGGGTTGTACTATTTTCCCTTTCAAGGGCAGGGGTTTTTAACGAGGCACCTGGACTTAAAAAATTGTTATGTATTATTTATAGGTATTCGGATGGAGATGATGAGTTATAACTCGGAAAACTCCTATAAACGTGTTGACTTGCTCTGCGTAAATAGGTCGCCCATGAATGAGTTGATTAAACTCCTTTAAACGTGCCGACTTGCTCCGCGTACATAGGTCGCCCATGAACGAGTTGATTAAACTCCTATAAACGCGTCGACTTGCTCCGCGTACATAGGTCTCCCATGAACGGGTTGATTAAACTCCTATAAACGTGTCGACTTGCTCCACGTACATAGGTCGCCCATGAACGGGTTGATTAAACTCCTATAAACATGCCGACTTACGCCGCGTACATAGGTCACCCATGAACGGGTTGATTAAACTCCTATAAACGTGTCGTCTTTCTCTGCGTACATAGGTCGCCCATGAACAGGTTGATTAAACTCCTATAAACGTGTCGACTTGCTCTGCGTACATAGGTCGCCCATGAACGGATTGATTAAACTCTTATAAATGTGTCGACTTGCTCCGCGTACATAGGTCGCCCATGAACGGGTTGATTAAACTCATATAAACGTGTCGACTTGCTCCGCGTACATAGGTTGCCCATGAACGGGTTGATTAAAATCCTATAAACATGTCGACTTGCTCCGCGTACATAGGTCGCCCATGAACGGGTTGATTAAACTCTTATAAACGTGCTCTGTATACATATGTCGCCCAAAAACGCTCCGCGTACACGGGTTGAACAAACATGTTTACTAGCTCCATGCGCACAGGCCGAACAATCAAATATAAAAATGGTGAAACATCCAAGCCCAAAACACGTCAAAAGATACTTGGGGCTTGAAAGTAAAAGATTCATACATGGCAAACTGCCAAAGGATAATAAGAAATGAGCAAATCTCTGTTGAAAAGACACCCGAGTTCATACCATAGTCGGCACCTAAGCCTACAAGAGTACATGACTCTCAAAAGTGGGAAGACTATACACACAAGATAGCTAAAAGCTGCTTAATAATTAGTTTCACGGTGAGCTATCTGAAAAGTCTTGGAAATCAAACACAAGCAAAGTAAAAATAATACTCGGAAACCTATAATCGGACACCTTAAGTCAATCTAACTTAGTGCCCGAGGGGCTAGATATATGAACGAGATTATTTTGCAAAGGAATAAACACGATAAACAGAAATGACATAAACGAAAAAGCCTCCGAAGAGCCAAACATTGTATGTTACAAAGGCTGAAGGCTAAAAAGTCATGAGCATGAGGGGGGACAACACCACACTCCTTCGCCAAAATGTAAAAGAGCATCCAAAAGGATGACTAACTAAAATAAAAAAACATCAAGCAGCCGAAGTATCATTGGCAACATCATTTTGGGTCGGGTTCACATTCTCGTCAGTGTCATTGAACGGGACTTGAGATTTCTCCGGGCTATCCTTCTCCAGCTCGCCAAGGTCCACAAAACGGCCATCCTGCACCACCTTAAAGTAATCCATCTCCGACAAATCCAAGTCAGGATGGAGACAGAGAATTTGATCTTTGGCTCTATTAAAGGCTTCGTCACCAACAGACAAGATATCGATCCGAGCTTTCTTCAGAGATTCTTTAAGATCGCTATTGGATGATAAGAGCTCGGCATTGGAGGCCTCAGATATCTTCAACTGGTCAGTAAGTTTGGCCAAGGCCGACTTGTGATCGGACTCCAAAGTCTCTTTTTCCTTCCTCGCATTAGCTAAATCCTTCTCCAAGATGGAAAGCTTCTTGGACTGAGACTCATGGGAGCTCTTCAACTGAACGAATTCATCCTTAAATTTTGACTCAATCTTTTCAGAGTCATCAGATAATTCAAACAAGCCTCGGGCGAGGACAACACATCTCATCAGATAAGAACTAAGGTTCTGGGTAATCTTCTGCTGACCAATGGATTTAACTTTATTAACATCCTCAGTAGCATTGAGATGATCACGCAGATATCTGAAGCCATCAAAATCATTGGGATAAAACTTGAATTCCCCAGACGCGGAATCCTCCCCTGGGCCTCTCATGAGGGAGTTAATCTCCATTTCAGCTTGATGAATATTCTCATTCATTAGAACCTTCAGCCTCTTCGGGTCACCTTAAGAGATCTCGTCTTGAGCAGGAAGAATAGCAGGCTGATGTTCACCTTTACTCGGAACGGCTTTAGTACTCGTTCCCCTGGGTCGTTTTGGTGCCTGGACCTTTAAACCACCTAAATCAGAGTTGGATGCAGACGCACCTCCAGCTCCTCTCTGGGCTTCCTGGGCTGCCTGCATCAATTTCTTTTGCCCAGCTAGAGATAGATCAGTAATCTTGTCTGCAAACAAACAACATAAGGTTAGAGTAAAAGGAAGACGAGAAATATTTAAGACAAAAAATAATAATTACCCAGAAAGGTAAGAAGTCGGTCGTCATCTAAGGGCAACAATTCTTTAATCCTCATCATACGAAATGAGTCAAGAATAGCCAGGGACTAGAGTTCCAAATCATTCAGTTTTTCATAGTTAAAACCAGTAATCGACATGGGATCTTTGGTTCAGTAGTGAGGAAAGTGCGGATGATCATCTAAGGCATATAACACCTGTGGACATCTCGGACCACATCGGACCCTAAAAAAACGATCTTTATAATTCTTATAATTTGAGGTATAGGCCTGAAGGAAACTTCGGTCAGGCATTCCACTAATTTGAACCCAGCTCCTGTTATCAACTCCTTTTACCTCAAAGAAGGAAAAGTTAAAGCCTATGGTCGGAACAATGTTCAAAACCTCGCAAACCCTCTCAAAGGCCTTTATAAATCCCCAACCGTTGAGACGGAGTTGGGAAGGTCCTATGTTGACGGTCTTCAACGCATCCACCTCGAAATCGGAAAAAGGGATACATATGTTGAAATCTTCCAAAATACTAGTATAAAAGTAGAAGAATTCTTCAGGAACATCTTTTGGCAGGCGTATACACACTCTTTCTTTGGGGCCACATGGTTCTAGAATAACATCATCTTTGGAACCAGTAGAGGATATAATCCTCAGGGATCAGATTTTAGCAATTTCCAGGTCATCAGCAGTACTATTCTTATGGTTCATAACCTCAGAATCGAAGGGAGCAATAGTCTCCATTAGAATTTCTACAGAACCTAAAGAGTCAGAGTCAAAGTCACTTTCAGAAGTGAGAATTTCATTATAAAACTTATCCAAGACTCGCCTATACTCTTCTACCCCTATAGAATCCATCATCTCTTGCATGTTTTCTTCCCATAATCTTTTTCTCTCCTCGCCACTCTTATGAATAACCTTACCCCCGTCATCACATTCCCTAAGAACTACCATTTTTGTTAAAATAAAAAACAGAGGAAAATCAAGAGGGAAAGGAAAAACTACCTGAAATGAGGAACGCTTGAAGTTGGGACATATTCGTTTAAAGAAGAATAAGAACGTAGGAGTAGAAGAAAGAGAAGAATGACTTTAATAGAAGCTCAACGTTCAAAAAATGGCTGGAAAGTAGCCACTCATGATGTATTAAAGTCATCATAACGCTAGGGAATATTAGGGGACACGACCGTTTAAAGGTTGTTGACACGTAAGGACCTAAGATGGAAAGTCGACCTATAGCTCGACACCTAGCAAATATATCCGGGCACATGTTACTGCCGAGTATTATACCCTTGTAAACGGGTATAGTACTCGGGGGGCTTATGTACATGCCAAATATATTTGATGCCGAGTTGCGTAGTCGGATGAGAGTAAGCACGGACTAGACTATGGTAGGAGGAAAGGTCATACAATATAGAGAGCTAGACAAGCATCATACACAACCCGGGCCGGTCAGGGAGCCCGACTCCCATCAGCTGAGTTCCTACGAGGCGGGTACTATACCCCATCAACCCGGAACCGACGCCGGTCGTGAGCTCAACAAGTGCCACTCCAACAGTTGTAATGGCGGCGACGTATCAATGCAGAAGTTACTATGTCTTCAAAGCATGCATTCATGAATAGGAGTTGCGACAATGATGGCCAAGCAAAGTCAGAAGGCCAAGAGGCTTCTCTTAATGGCATAACTTAAATGAAGATGGAAGAAGGCTATAAAAGGGGCTCCCACACGAGAGTTAAGCAAGACACGTTCATCTTGAGACAATATACAACACCGGTATAGCTCTCAAATCCCCAAAGATACCCACACAATATAGACAACATAGTCTTCTCTGCTCTAAAGGAGAAGACTAGCACTTTTGGTGTATCTAACCATTTTTGGCTAGAATAATGATGAATAACTTAGGTTGTGATGCTCGATTATGAAAGGTACCTCAGTGTGTACCCAATAACGAGTAGTCACTTGAGATGAATCGTTCCATCTACGAGAGTTCTCGTATGACATGGATGGTGAATGGTAGTATATTTGCGCATTAATGGGCTTTGTATGGAAAAATATTATCAAAATGTGATTGTTGAGAATAATCACATGGTGATTGTTGAGTATGATCACACAATAATTAATGAGAATAATCACGTATTCGAGAATAACCCCTATTTGTAACCTCAAAGTGGGTTAGATTTCCATAGAGGAGTAAAACTCAAAGTGAGTTAGAGTCCCATAGAGGAATGAACCTCAAAGAGGGTTAGAGTCCCATAGAGGAGTGAACCTCAAAGTGGGTTAGAGTTCCATAGAGGAATGAACCTCAAAGTGGGTTAGAGTCGTGAACCTTAAAGTGGGTTAGAATCCCAAAGAGGAGTGAACGTCACAGTGGGTTAGAGTCCCATGGAGGAGCGAACTTCACAGTGGAAACTATAAACCATTGAGATGGATACCATAACTTGTGTCTTGACCCATGCAAGAGGTGTTTGTTGGGGAAAGTTGTAGTTGCATGTCTTTACTATCCTGTTATTTTGTTGCTTGTCATATCACTTTCATTTGTGTTTTTTATTTTGATTCATTGAGTCTCCTTCATGATTGCATTTCTCATGTTTTGCATGCGTAAAACCTTGGTTAGATTGAATCTGGATCTAAATGCTATTTGATAAATAGCATATGATAGTGAAATGAAGTCACCTTGTGTTTTTGAATAAAATTTGATTCAAGGTAAAAACTCAAAAAGCTCTTGAAAACTTGAAATTTTGATATTTTGCAAGATTGATTCGAATCAGACAATTTTACATTGAATTCATGATTTTGATCAAATTGGGCAATAGTTTAACTTAGCAATTTGATCCTGATCACTTTTCTATGAACAAATTTTGTCTAATTTGATTCGAATAAGAATTTGTTCTTGATCTGAATCAATTTCATTTTTCACAAATCATGGTTGATTCTGCTTGATTTGATTTGAATTAAACTTTCAACATGATCTGAATCAAATTATTTTTTCTAAAATCCTGTCAGTTATAGGAAATTTGATTCAAATCAATTTTTGTTATTGATTCGAATAAAAAGGCTTATGATTCGAATCATGTATTCCTTGATTCAAATTAACTGACATATTATTCAAATTTTGAGTATTTTTTTTCATTTCACTTCATTTTTGCTCATTTGATTCAAATCATAATTTTCTTGATTCAAATCTAACTACCTTTTTTCAAACATTTTGTGTGCTTAATCTTAAGCATAAATAAATCATTTTCTGTCATCATTCAAACATAGCATACATTATTCTATTAATATTTTTTTTGTGAAAATTAATTTCCTCTGTTTTGAGTGTTCAAAGTCTTGCTACGAATTTCTCACATCTTCAACTTCAATTGAGTTCAGATCTTAATAACGAGAGTTCTAAGATTGATTTAAGAAGGCGCACACTTGAAACTAACCGTTCTTTGAGATCTTGTTGAGTTTTAAATTTGTTAGAAAGAAAGTGGTATTGTTAATGGAGGTGACAAATTTTATTGAAAAGAAGTAGGTTCTTCTCTCCAGCATTGGCTTAGTAGTAACGGTGTGGAAGGCTACAGATAGGACGAAGCTCTTCTCGGATCTTTGGGCAATATCACCGCTCAAGGAATTGGTAGGATCAAGTGGTTGATAGCTACACACAAAGGCTTAAAGCAAAATTGATGTTATTGGAAGGTTTAAGAAACATATTCGAGTAAAGATTATGTAGAAGAGTTTGGCTAGTTTTCTAGATACAAGTCAAGATCCAAATTATGAGATTTATTTTCTCAGCTGTAAATTGTGGATTGGTGATTGTATGAACACTTGGAAATATTTGTCAAATAACAAGGAACTATGCAGGTTCTAATGGGAAACCATTGAAGAATGCACGTAGGCCAAGCGAGGACGAACGTCGAAGCATTATAAATCTCGGTGTCATCTCTCTAACTCTACTCTTGCATTTATATTTCGTAATGATTACATGCTAGGTTTTTTCAATTTTGTCATATTATATCATTTTGTTGTTGATAGCGATTAATTACGTAAAGCTTAGGTTTTGTTGGAATTGGACAACTAGTCAAGCTAGTATTGTGATTAGGAAACCTGAAAATGAATTGAATTTAGTAATCCACATTGAATAAATTATGTACACTTCTTATGACTACATAACTTGAGTCAACTCATACCAAACGTTTCATTGTTTGTAATCTTGGATATTTGTGAAACGAATTGTGTGTTTGCTTAATCATAATTGATTGTATAATTTTCATTTTCGCTTCAAACCTTCCGCTCTTAACTCATTTTTAAAAATACTCTGATTATGGAAAACAACGGTTGCATTTTTTAATTTGGGTCAATTCACCCCATCTAGACCGTTTTTCTACTTTCATAATCACACCCAACAAAAACATTCCGATTAATCGATATCGTGACCCGTGTTTTGACCCATGTAAAAGGTGCTTGCCGGGAAAAGTCACATTATTAATTCATTTTCTTCCCTTGTGACTTCTATATACTAGCTTCATACAATTGGTTCAAAGAGTTGGAGAAAAAATTATAAAAATATCTTATATTTTTATTAGTTTCATAAAGAGTAGTTGAGAAAGAGTTGTTAAAGAGAGATACTAGAAAAGCCTTAATGGTTATCGATTTCCACATATTTTGGGCTGTTTAAATTTAATTTAATTACTTGATCACTTTAATTTGTTAATTCTTATTTTGTATTTAATTTTTAATGGTTTCTTTTTTTTTATAATTTTTTATTTTATGAATTCATAAAATTATTTATAAATATTTTTATTTTATATTCTAAAATTTTTAAATAATTAGAAATGATATAGTAAAAGAATTTTCCAAGTGGAATGTTACATGTCAGCATCTCTTTGAAAAATCATAAAAAATAACACCATAAATTTTGAAAGCATAAAATGGTTAGATAATCAAAACTATTTAAAAATATAATAGAGAGATTAATTTCACAAATGTACTAGAATAAGAATTTAATCTTCTTATTTAATCCAGTCCCTGATGGTAGTCAGAGAAGGCCATAAACGATCGGTTAATGTGTTTGTGATCGATTCAGGAAATGATGAAATGATCTGTTTATTTTTGGGATCCTTGGTTCTTACTCTCACCCAATTCTCCTTTATATGTTATTCATCCTCCCTCATTGGTCTCTAGGACCTCCTTATTTATACTATTATTCTACCTCTCCCCAAGATCCCAAGAGACTCACTCAATTATTATTATTTATGACATAAGTATGATTTTGATGGTCATTAATAGGATAGCAGTTACAGTCGTCTATTCATTGATGAATGTCATAACACTCCATGATTTATGGAAGAATGTTGTAACAGACAATTTCTAATTTCATAACCGGTGAATGACATTTGGCTATTCTTTCAAGAATCCAAAATAGATGCCTCCTGTCTGAGTATGCCATCCTGAACATATTGGAATCCGGGATATATATACCTTATAGTCGTTATACCGATTTGTACACACTGTAACACCCCAATTCCCATCACGAATACATCGTACATAAATAAAATCAGAGTAAATAAAAATTTATTTTTCCGACAGAAACAGGGATGCCACACTTAAAGAAATAGAACACAATCCCTGCTCATAAATTTGATACATAGCATAAAATAGAATACCCTCAAAGGGGAAACTTTTTCCACAATAAAGGAAATGTCAATTATGGAATAAAGCGGAAAGATCCATAACCGACTTGTTTTACAAATAAATGGTTTTAGAACATCAAAATATAAATACAAAATATATTCCACAATTATATACATATACAACATAATCGTTCCCCGACTCCCGTGCTACGTATCAGAGCAAACATCGAGACCTAAGCAAACGAAGATCTAACTCTTCCACTTGCCTCCACGCCTCTAAAGATGACAATCTGCACTATGCCATAAAAAGCATATTCCAGCAGAAGGGTGAGAAATAACAACTAAACCAAGATTGCATAATAATATGCAAAAACATAACAATTCATGCGCATAGTTATTCTCACCACATTTATCACACACCCATACATATAGCATGTCACAATTACATAACCTGTATCAATTATCCAACATAATCACGTATTTGCACGTAAGGCATACCAAGTCATAGCATTTATCACATATGCACATCAAATTACCAATGCTATCACAATCTCAACACATAACAAATCAATGCACAATTTCCACACATAATCAATCAAATCATGATTTTCCACACGTAATGCATCCATTCACAATTCTCACACATAATCACATATTCCAATCAAACATATACCATTCAATACAATTGCACATATTTCATCTCATCAATCACAATCACATTTCCATGCCAATTAATTCATGATTTATGCAAATGCGCAGAGACCGACACAACGACTCTATGCAAATGCCATGCGGTACCGACTCCTGGATTTCATATCCCATCACTAGTTCACTCAGGAACTCTGCTGGAACCATCGCTCGTTACATCACTGTAACTCCCCGTCGGGCCTACGATGTTCACCCGTCGCTTTAGGTCTCCTCATGAGCACACGACGTTTATGGATTGCTTTAGGTCCCCGCCTGGGCACACAACCCGATCGCTTTAAGTCCCCGCCTGGGCACACGATCGTCTATAACCATCGCTTTAGGGCCCCACCGGGGCACACGACGTTATAGAAGATTCCCTCTGGAATCGAACCGTCTCTCAGGACGTCATAACAATGCATATCATGATGCTTAACAAACAAGAACTCATGACAATTAATGCATCTTCCCACATATATGCAGTCACAAACATGCATATATAACAAAATACAACACATTGCATTTATTTGCCTTTCGGCCACAATTCATCACCACACATATCATCGCAAGCATTTTCATCACACAACAGCACATAGCATAATACACATCATAGTTCCTCACACAAGGGATTCACATATCAAATGCGACTCACAGCACCTCATTATCGCACGTTGAAATCAAAACCCAAAACACACATTTATTCCTCCATAACACCACAAACCATCATCACCAACACTTATCATATATATTCACATCATATACCAGCACACAAGCCATACGATACATATTAAAAGCATATAGCATAATAATACATCGATCGCACATCAATACGACGGTAAAAATCCGACAACCCAACACTTTTCCAAAACCACGACCTAAATAAATCATCTACTGACCTCCAACCCATTTTTAAAAGCAAGAACATTTCATAAGCTTTCTAATGCTTCGAACGGGGACCAAAACGGACTTACGGTTCAAAAGTTACGAATTTTCGAAGTTTCTTAAATTTTTCATCTGTCCAGACCTGCGCGCTGAGCGCGAAATCTGCTGTAAGTCCATCCTTAAAAACATCGTTTTTAGACTTCCGGACATCCGTTTTAGATTCCGTAAAAAGCTGCGAACTCAGAATTCAACGTACTACAATATTTTCATCATTTAAAGGCCATCCAACACATTTTCCGTCGTTGAAATATTTTGAAACATAGTTTTATCATTGAATTCTAAATCCGAACTCGATCGAAACCGCGAGAAAACACGCAAACCCCCATTCCCGATTAAACCCAAACCTATACCCACATTACCAGACATATCCAAACACTTTTACTCGATCACAACATCAATTGCACAAAAACATCAATATATATCAAAAACTCAACAGTTACGAATTCGACTCGATTCAATCAAACGATCACTCTAAATCACGACCCAACATCACACGACTCTGCTACGCGATTTATTCCGACTTTTGTCCGTGAAAACATCGCTTTCTATTCATTTTTCTCATTTCGACCTAGAATTGGAAACTAGAGAAAATAACCAAAACAATTAGGAAAACATACACATATACATATACAAGCAAGATATAATCGAAACTTCTCACCCTTACCCGATTATTCGCGCTCGAAACGGAGTATCTCTCGATTTTCCTCTTTTCTCTTCTTCTCTCTTTCTTTCTTCTCCTTTTCTCTTTTCCTTTTCTTTTCCTTTCTATTTCTCTCTTTTTCTCTCAACTTCTATTTATAAAAATAACTAACCCCACAAAATGACCAAAATACCCTTACACTCAATTATCTCGCAAACGCTCTCAAAACGTGATAAAACAAAATAACGGTGAAAAATAACATTTTGTCAAATAAAAGTCAATAATAAAATAATATAAAACCAAAACCAATTAAATCTACTCTATTAAATAAATCTAACAAAACTGGGGCGTTACACACACCGTCCGAGAACGTGCCTCTAAGATCCCTATGACCCGGACTGTTTTTATAAGTAGCAACTCGATTATCTTTTCAAGCACCCGACACGTCCAACCTTTATCTCTCGGACCTAGTGACTAATAACTCGGCTCTGAGAATTTTGGGGTGTACATAAGCCCCCCTATCACGAGTCCCAACGGGATAAAGTGTTCGAACTGTGAATCTTGGAATTCTTTACTCTTGAATGGTTATTATTTCCATCCAACTTGGTTTAATCCAGAGATCATCTCGTTCCCTGTTAACGTGTGATAGTGGGTTTTTTAGGGTAATGATGATGTCTTTCTTTTCAGATCACTTTTATCTCATTGTCATGATGACTTTTATGGAGAAGTCATTCATCATCACTGCTTTAAGTCGACATAGTTTCCAAACCGTTTTAAGACATAAGAAATTCGGAGAGTCCCAATGGGATCTTGGTTTGTTGGTGCCATAGAACTCGATAGGCTCTAGACATGGAGAAGTTGGCGAGCCCTAGTAGGATCTCGACTTATGGGCGTCGTAGAACTCAATAATTTCTAGACATGGAGAAGTCAGAGAGCCCCAGTGGTCTTTGACCAATTTAGTCATCGTAGAACTTGGTAAGTTCTAGACATGGAGAAGTCGGAGGCCCCTAATTGTCTTCGACCAATTTAGTCATTGTAGAACTTGGTAAGTTTCATACATGGAGAAGTCGGAGAGCCCTGGTGGGGTTTTGACCTATTGAAGCTCTATTTTAACCATTCTAATGCTTGGTCTTGTTCTTAAATTTGTAATACCCATGTAGGTTTCGAGTAATGTGGTAATCTAGGTTCTATTACCGGCTTCCCTCGTAGTACTCTGATTGAATGAGATCCGGTCGGCCCCAAACCATTGAAGTCGGGTTCACACACCCTGACTAGGATATATGTAGAATAATAATTCTTAACGAGTGAACGATTTGTTCTAATAGGTCTGCGGTGACTCCGATTTGACGCATGTATCATAACGCGTTCTTGAAGGTCCTAAGTACATTATCTTGACCTGACCAGAAGTATGTTGATTTGTTATTTTTAAAAGGATATAGGTTTTACTAACTTATCTGACGTTCAGAGCCCCATAGGGGTTGGCGTTAGATGGAGGTCAGAGGCATTTATTACGCATGACCAACATTCAGAGCCCCAAGGGGTTGATGTTAAATGCAGTCAGAGGCTTTTATTTTGCATGACCGATGTTCAGAGCCCCATGGGGGTTGACGTTAAATAGATTCAGAGGCTTCTGCATGACCGGCGTTCAGAGCCCCATGGGGGTTGATGCTAAATGGAGGTCAGAGGCTTTTATTTTGTATGACCAATGTTTAGAGCCCCATGGGGGTTGGCATTAAATGGATGTCAAAGGCTTTTATTTTGCATAACCGACGTTCAAAGCCCCATATGGGTTGACGTTAAATGGAGGTCAGAGGTTTTTATTTTCATGACCCGGCCACAGTCGATTATGCCAGAGGCTTCAAGTTGTTTGAACTTTAGTTAGGCCAGATGTTTTATTAAAAGTTACCCGATCGCAGCTGATTATGACATAAGCTTCAAGTGCTTAGAGTTCGGTTAGGCTAGAGGTTTTATTAAACGTTACCCGGCTGCAGGCGATTATGTGGAAGGTTCTTGACCTTTGAATGATTACTCACCAGCTTTGGGCTTAATCTTGGGTCATTATGTGACGTCTTGATTTCCTTTGAACATGATGTTTTCTTCGAGCTCCTCGATAGGACGTAGTTTCTTTTGACTTTTAAGAGTTAAAAAAGAGGAGGTGCCTCCCACCCTCACAGAGATAATGAGAGACACCCATTGCCTAAAGTAAATTCTAAACTGATCCTTAATTAAAAACGAAAAAGTAATTAACTCGCCTTATCCAATAATAATAATAATTAATCTAAGTCATATACTTGTATTTTGACCAAACTCTTAGTTTTATCAGCGGTGTCGCTTGATAAATCTCTTTTCCTAAGCATAGTTCCGACGACTTGTATTTCAATACTCATGAGGTTGTTTTGAGGAAAATTTTAGGCAAAATACCATTTTTGGTCCTTTAACTTTACCTCGAGGTTCATTTTGCTCCCTTAACTTTAAAAAGTGTCATATTGGTCTCTTAACTTTTCAAAACGTTCCATATTAGTCATTTTGTCTTATTAGCGACGAATTTAGCGACGAATTTTTGAATTTTTCCGTCGCTAATAAGACGAAAATGACTAATATGATACGTTTTGAAGAGTTAAGAGACCAATATGACACTTTTTAAAGTTAAGGGACCAAAATGAACCCCGACATAAAGTTAAAGGACAAAAAAAAGTATTTTGCCAAAATTTTACCTCATACCTCTACCATTATCCCTCTACCCCTATATTTTTTAAAATATTCAAATTATACTCTTTTTACTTATCAAATAATTTTATTATTTAATATTTATTATTTTTCAGTATATATTTTTTCTTCATCAAATAACTTACAATCAAGTTTTCCGGTATGTATTTTTTCTTCACCAAATAACTTGCAATCAAGTTTTTTGGTATGTATTTTTTCTTCACCAAATAACTTGCAATTAAGTTTTCTAATATGTATTTTTTTCTTCACCAAATAACTTGCAATCATGTTTTTCGGTTTGTAATTTAACCGGTGAAGAAAAATTACGTACCGGAAAACTTGATTGCAAGTTATTTGGAAAAAAAAAATACATACCGAAAAATTTGATTGTAAGTTATTTGATGAATAAAAAATACATGTCGGAAAACTTGAATTTAAGTTATTTAGTGAAGAAAAAATACATACCAAAAAATAATAAATAATAAAATTATTTGATAAGTGAAAAGAGTAAAATTAAAATATTTTAAAAAATGTAGAGGTAGAGAGATAATGGTAGGATATAAAATAAAATTTTCAGTTTTGAGATGTTTCATTTTCTTATGGGCCGCATGTTTCTTTTAAACTTTATGGCCGACAACTTAGATATTTCTCATATTTATGGTTTACCATGCTTGTTTAGTACATTTTGATCATGTAAGCCTATAATATGCTCAAGAATAGGAACAATATTCTCAACCCCCGGAGCCAGTAAGCCTACATTTGCAACACAACAAATAGTTGCCATAATGGAACCCGCCATAAGATGCTTGCGGTTTAGTACCTCTGTTACCTATAACTCCAGCCATAGCTTGGGTTTTGTTCAACATTCTTCAACCAACACTTGACCAAATCAATCGTATTTGTAACACTAAAAGAGTTATCATTGATTCATGTTCAAGAAAGGATGAAGCATGTAGACAGGCTTTCTTTCTGACTATTCAATAAAATAGATTTCTCAGTTTCATAATGGCTTGCTGTCATATTGTAAAAACTGAATACTACTTTAGTATTGTAGTTAAAATATTTTTGGACACTTTTTACCCTATATTTCCACTGGTGGAAGTCTTACCTAAAAATTGCACTTTTTTTACTTTTCTGCTGCTAATGAAAATACAATCAAGTCTTTATATAGACCCAAAATTCTGCTATACTAGGAATTCTAAAAGATGCAATAAAATCTATTAATAGGCCACTAACATCTTGACCCTACCATTAACCTCTTGGCCTTTCAAACTTCTAAATTAAAAACACACTTATCATAACATTTAATGTTTATTCAACAAAACTCCCCTGTAAACTTAAATGTTTCTACCATCCATCATGCCTAATAACTTCCTGCCTCTGTCGAAAAGTTCTTTCTTTCACATCTCAAAATCCAGAAGCATTTGGTTTCTCTCATTTTGAGCTTTTTCAGCTAGGCTTGACTTTTCCAACTCTATTTCAGCAGCAAATGACTCTTTAGCCAACTTAAGATCTTCCAACTCCCTTTGTAGATAATCTTGTGTGGTCTGCTTCTCATTCTTCAACTTCTCTTCTTCATTTTGTTGTAGTTTTAGAATTTCTTCCTTCTGTTGAAGCAAAATTTTCAGCTCTTTCTCCACATCTGCTCTTTTCAGATCAAGCTCATCCCATTCTCCTTCGAAAGTCTCTTTATGCTGCCTCAAGTCATCGACTTTCTTCATCAGTAGTTCTTTCTGAAGCCTATACTTATCAATTTCATGCTTCAGTTGCGACTGCAAACGAAGATATTCAAACCTCTCCTCCTCGGTCACTTGAAGACGATTAGTCTCTTCTTTAATTTTCAGCAATTCTTCTTCATTGTTTGCTTTTAATTTCTCAACTTCAGCCTTGAGACTGAGCAACTCTTCTCTCTCACTTTCTATTTCACCCCTCTCCTTCCCTAAGTCTTTTTCCTCAGACTTAATAGACTTCTCCTGTTCCTTCAAAGCTTTGACTTTTACTTCATATTCTTTCTCTTTCTCCTTGAGTTTCTCTACTCGCTTTTATAAGACTTGCTCGTGTTTTGCAACCTTCTCCTCCATGTGATTGACCTCACCTTCTTTCTTTTCCACTTCTATCAATCTATTCTTTAATCCATCTTCAAATGACTTTCTTTTTTCATCCAATTCAACCTTAAACTCCTGCTTCTTCACATCGAGAATGACATTGTGCTCATCAACAAGCTTCTAAATCTCAACTTTTTCTCTGGCGTTGAGCTTTTCCTCCCATGTAGATAATTCTTTCTCTTTGAGATTCAAGTTCGATCTCATAGACTCACATTCCTTCTCATTCAGAGTTATAGTCGCCAGCCTGCTGTTTGCATCGTCTTCTTTGCTTCTCAATACTACATATGTCGTATCAATGTTCCTTTGTGCCTCTTCAAGGTCTTTCTCTTTCTGCCTACATATTTTGTCAACCTCATTAGCCCTCTGCTCTCTTTCATTGAGAATTCTTTGACCCTTGACTTGCAAACATCTTTCTCGAACGCTTTTCAAGTTCAGTTTGTACATTCGATTTTTCCCTATTTCAACTTGAGCGACCAGATGCCCTAGCTTATCCTTCAAGTGTAATATCCGATCTTTCATGAATATCGAATAACCTTTTTCCATGAGTTGCCCCAAACTTAAAATATTGGTCTTAAGGTCCGGTACATAATAAACATCTTGGATTGATCCAGTCAAGTCATCCCTCTTCAAGTAACAAATCGTACCTTTGCCTTCTACCTTCACTTTCGATGCATCTCCGAAAGACACATGACCATCATCGATCTTCTGCATTTCTTTAAACAGGTGTTTGTGACCACACATATGATTACTTGTCCCTGAGTCGAGATACCACATAGTGTCATTTTTCGCGTCTACTTCTTTTTTAGTCATCAGCAGAAATCCTTCATTCGCTTCATTTTCCAAAGCTAAATTGGTTGTTTCTTCTACTTTCTTTTCTAATTGACAGTCTTTTGCAAGATGTCTCACTTTACCACAGTTATAGCATTTGAAGGAGTTGCAATCCTTCGCATAATGGCCATGCTTGTTACACTTGTAACATTCGATGTTGGAGTAGTTCGACCGACCACCTCTTTGACCACGTCCTCTGCCACGCCAATTTTGCTGGCTCGACTGTCCTCTGTCGAAGTTGCTACCTAGACCACCTCGATCACTGTCACGACCTCCTTGGCCACGTCCTCTTCCTTGAAAGTTTTGAGAAAAGAGTACCTTTTCGTCTTTGACTGACTCCTTGTCTTGATGTGCTTCTTCGACTGCTTCCTCCTTCTTTTTCATCTTACGTTGTTCGTGTGCTTTGAGTGAACCCGCGAGCTCTTCGACTGAGAGCGCCGAAAGATCCTTCGACTCTTCTATTGCACACACAATTTTCTCAAATTTATCTGTTAAAGATCTCAGAATCTTCTCAACAACTCGAGCATCAGTCACTGCTTCGCCATTTCTAGTGAGTTGGTTCACCACTGTTTGTACATGCGTGATGTAGTCAGATACAGTTTATGACTCCTTCATCTGCATCCTCTCCAATTCTCCACGAAGGGTTTGGAGTCGAACTTGCTTCACTCGATCTGCTCCTTTGAACATTTTTTCTAACGTGTTCCATGATTCTTTTGACGTAGTCGAACCGGCGATTTTTTCAAAGCCAGATTCGTCAACTGCTCGGAACAGCATGTACAATGTTGTCTTATCCTTTGAACGTGTCTCTTTCAATGCCTTTTGTTGAGCCGTCGTATATTCTGTAGTATCTGCTGGTTCTGCGAACCCATCTTTGGTCACCTCCCACGCATCTAGAGATCCAAGAAGAGCTTTTATTTGAATACTCCAGTTTTCGTAATTCGCCTTCGTTAATCGTGGTAGCGACATTTGACTCATCGTATTCGCCATTAGCTCTGATGCCAATTTGTAAAAACTGAATACTACTTTAGTATTGTAGTTAAAATATTTTTGGACACTTTTTACATTATATTTCCACTGGTGGAAGTCTTACTTAAAAACTGCACTTTTTTTACTTTTCTGCTGCTAATGAAAATACAATCAAGTCTTTATATAGACCCAAAATTCTGCTATACTAGGAATTCTAAAAGATGCAATAAAATCTATTAATAGGCCACTAACATCTTGGCCCTACCACTAACCTCTTGGCCTTTCAAACTTCTAAATTAAAAACACACTGATCATAACATTTAATGTTTATTCAACACATATAACAGAAACGTCAAACGTTCACATAATACATACACAAGCCGAATTCAATAATCACACATATGTAAGGATAATTAGCTATAAGTAATAAATAATAACTTCTCTTTTCGATTTGTAATGAGCAAACCGGTATCCAATTTTATCGAATTACGGTTAGGATTCGACCCCTTCTTACTGAGAATGCTTCCACTGTTATCTAACAAAATCGAAGCATCACAACCTTTGACAAAACAATCATGGAAATGAAATCTCAGAAATATTGCCGCTATACGAGGCTCTTTTACAGCAGCATTTATCAATGATGAACTTAACAATATTCTGAGTTTGTGGACAGGAATAGTCATGAAATGGAAATGAAGCTTCACGAAGTGACATGTAATAGGCGTTCTTCATTGATGCTTGGAACTGCCATGGACCGAGCTAAATCTACATCGAAGACCATTCTGATCAGGACGTTGCCACGTTAACCCACTAGCTTACGCGAATTATCTTTAAGGGCGTCAGCGGCTTCCTGATTGTAAGGTATTAAACTCCCTTTGTCATACAAACCACTGAGTTTTGACAAAGCCTCTGATGCTCTTACGGCATGCATATTTTTTATAATTTGAACACTAACACTAACACCATGTGATTCTGTTCTATTAAATTCTCCTGCAGTAGGATCATACTGAAGCAGCTATGGCGAAAGGTACCATAAAACACCAGCCATCATTATGCAATTTAGAGGAAACAGAAACACTGACAATAGTCTAGAAAGAAGCATCAATTGCTATAGGTATATGCTCAAATTCAGTGCAATGCACCATGTCCTCAATTAATCCAGCAAACTCAAGGATCTCATCTATAGCAGCCTCAAACTGACTGAGAATCGAAAACGTTCCCATGATTTTGGCTTAAATGCAGTTTTGGTCCCCATAGTATCATTTTCCTAAACTTTTGATCCCCCTTTAAAAAAACCCAGGTTTTGGGTCCCTTGTTTTGATTTTTTTTGGGATTTTTTTGGTCCCCCCTCCAAATTAGGGTATGTGGCATATTTCTTGCTGATGTGGATTAGCTGACTAGGATTATGTATTATTTTATATTCATTGACATAATTAATATATAACTTTAATAAATAACCTAATTAATAAATAAAAAGTAAATCCCTAATTAATAATTATATTATTATTATTATGCTGAATATTTAATATAAGTACCAAATCCCTAATTGCAGCACTCCACCGTGACATTGTTGAAGAGGAAAACTCCCAGAAACATTGAACCCTAGACGAGCAAAAGCGTGAAGTTTTCTGAAGATTCCATGGAAAAACCTGGTCTTTCCAAGACGAGCAAAGGCGTGAAGTTTTGCCTCAGGTATGGGTTGTATCCTTTTCCCACGTTCTTCCCTTATTGCATTTCATTCTTAGTTTAATGGTTATGGTGGACCCCAAATGGTTTAGGGTTTTTTTCGTTGTATTTTACCATACTTGGTGGTCCCTTTTTCTGTTAGGGTTTCGAAAACTTTATGGTTTAGGGTTTTATGGTCCTACCATTTCTTCAATATTTAAGTCTTGTTTGCGTGGTCCCATTCTGACAATGATGTATAAATTGATACAGGCCAACCAAGTGTCAAACAATTAGGTTTAGGATTCACCATGGAGGTGCACTCGTTGAAACTCCTGTGAGACCGTATGTTGGTGGATTTGTTATAGAAATGGATTGGAAGTGGGATGTAGATTATTTGTCCTATATGGAGTTGTTTAAACTGATTAAGAAGGATAGATATGTAGACATTAAGTGTATCTGGTATTTGAACCCTAGGAAGAGTTTTACCCTTGGTCTTAGGCCACTGAACTGTGACAAAGATGTTTTGCAAATGATAAGAGATGTTGATGGCTATGAAACTGCTGACTTGTATATTGAACATAGCATTAATGAACCTGATATTGTAGATGAGGCAGAAATGGGTCATGAAGTATTCTTTGATGATGAGGTTGTTGAGGTGACTAATGAAGTGGGAATGGAAAAAGAAGCTGAGGTGAATGATGAAGAGGGATTGGGAAAGGAGGATGAGGTGAATGATGAAGAGGGAATTGAAAATGATGCTGAGATGAATGATGAAAAGGAAAGAGGAAAGGAGACTGAGATGAATGATGAAGAGGGAATTGAAAATGAGGCTGAGATGAATGAAGAAGAGGGAAGAGGAAAGGAGGCTGAGGTTAATGTGGAGGAGGCTATGGACAAGGATGATGAAATTGATGATGAATTAGAAGATGAAATGGATGCTGAATTTGAAGATGAAGTTAATGCCTTTGATTGGACAAGTGTATTACCTAAAGACAATGTTGAACCCATTGTGAATGATTTTAGCAATGGAGATGATTCTGACCTGCTTCAAACCCCAAATGAGAGTGAAAATGATGAGGAATATAAGAATTTCCCAACCTATGAAGTTGGTGAGGGAGTCAGATTTGAGTTAGGGATGAGATTTAATACAAAGGATCTGGTGAAGGAGGCTATAAAGGAGTATGCCATGGTGGAGAAAAAAATGTTTACTTGCATAAGAATGATGGAAAGAGGATGATGGTTAAGTGTATCACTGACTGCAAATTTTACATGAGGATTGAGAAGAGGGTATGCAATCAGTATTGGCAGGTTGTGTCTTTGTATGATGAACATACATGTCATAGGACTGCTCAGAATAGACAGGCTAAGACTGAATGGTTGGGGAAGCAGTTTAGCCATATTTTAAGGCATAATCCTGATTTGAAACCAGCTGGTTTAGTTGCCATGAGTTTTGAGAAGCGGGGAGTTAAATTGTCTATTGATCAAGCATACAGGGCTAAAAGAAGAGCTATGGAGATTATTCAAGGTGCTGGAAGGGACCAGTTTAGGCATTTAAGAACATATGCAAATGAGCTTCTTGCATCAAACCCTAATAGCAACATAGTCTTGCAATGCTCAGATTCTGCTGTTGGACCTGTGTTTGAAAGAATCTACATATGTTTAGAGGCATGTAAGGTAGGTTTTGCAAACTATTGTAGGCCACTCATTGGTCTTGATGCTTGTTTTTTGAAAGGGGATTTTGGTGGGCAGTTGATGTCAGCTGTAGGAAGGGATGGAAATAACCAAATATTTCCAATAGCATATGATGTAGTGGAGGCTGAAACAAAGGACTCTTGGGAGTGGTTCCTTGATTTGTTACTTGTTGACTTGCAAAAAATTAATCAAAGGGATTATGCTTTCATATCTGATCAACAGAAGGTAAATGACACTATATTTTTCTCAATTTCATTCTTTAACTTGTCAATAATTATTAACTGATATAAAACTATGAATTGCAGGGACTTGTTCCAGCTGTCCAAGGATTGAGTGAGCATGTGGAACAGAGGTTATGTGTCAAGCATCTGTATGGAAATTGGAAGAAAAAGTATGCTGGTATGGAATTGAAGGAAGTATTGTGGAGTGCTGCAAGGGCCACTACTGTGCAAGGGTGGGAGAGAGCAATGTTGAGGATGAAAGGTTTGAAAGAAGCTGCTTGGCAAGACATGAAACAGGTGCCAGCTGAATTTTGGAGTAGGTCTCATTTCAAGACTTACTCTAAGTGTGACCTTCAGGTAAACAACATGTGTGAAGCTTTTAATAGGGCTATTCTAGAATATAGGGATAAACCAATCATCACCCTTTTAGAAGGGATTAAGCATTACCTGGCCAAGAGGATTACACAACAAAAAGAATTGATGGTTAAATATGCTGGTGATCTTTGCCCAAGAATTCAAGTAGTTCTTGAGAAAAATAAGAGGTTTACTGAAAGATGGATTCCAACTTGGCATGGTGATGATGATATGGCAATATTTGGTGTGACTAATGGTATTGAAACATATTGTGTCAACCTTAAGGAGGGAACATGTGCTTGTAGGAAATGGAACCTCTCTGGTATACCTTGCAGTCATGCAATAGCATGCATGTGGCATAACAAAACACAACCAGAAGAATTCACTTCTGATTACTACAAGTATGATTAAACTATTACCATTTTTAGTGACTTTGTTTTTTATGTCATTTTATCAACTGAACTTAGTGCTATACTTCTGCAGGAAAGCTAATTTCCAGAAAACATATTCACATATCATCTTCCTAACTAATGGTTCTCAGTTGTGGCCTGTAAATGATGAGTTGGTAGTCAATCCACCTGTGATGAGGAGGGCAATTGGACGCCCAAAGAAAATGAGGAACAAAACCAATGATGAACCCAAAAATCCACATGTGCTACCAAGGAAATTCCAAACTGTGACATGTCACAAGTGTGGTTCCCTTGGCCATAACATGAGAACTTGCAAGGGGAAGAGAGCAGCTGATAGAGTGATGCCTAAGGGAGGGAACAAAAAGCAAAAAACTGTCTGTAAGTAGAAGAAGCATAAAGATGGAAAGGGTGTAAAGGCAAAGAAGGCAAATAAGCAAAAGAAGCAAAAGAAACAAAATAAGTCAACTCAAGAGATTGGATCATGTTCTCTAAGATGTCATTTTGTAATTGTCATGACATAGGCTGTCATTTTGGATTAAGTACTTTGTTATGCTGAATTAAGTATTTTGTAACTTTCATGACCTAAGTGTTATGTTGACTTATGTAGCCATTACTGGCTGTACTGAAATTTGATTAAGTATTTTGTTATGAAGCTAGCATTTTGTTATATTGAATTAATGTTTGGAATTGCAAAGCTGATATTGATATTTACAAAGCTATCATTTAGTATATGATGTACTAATGAAGCTATCATTCTGTTATTGCTGTACTAATGTTACAAAGCTTTATAGGTCTGTTAATTATAGGTCTGTACTAATATTTACGAAGCTATGCATGCAAAAATTATAGGTCTGGTAATTCAACCAAAAATTATAGGTCTGTTATTGCAGGTCATTATAGGTCATTATCTCTGTTAATTTAACCAAACATTACATGTCATTATAGGTATGATATTAACATGGTTTTAAAGGTATATGTTTGTTACTTCAACCAAACATTACAGGTCATTGTTGTACTGATATATGCACCAAATACATAAGAAGCACAAACATAATAATCAAACACAAACAAATACACGACAGGTCTGGTTGCAAGTTAACATTTTCATTATACATTACAGGTCTGAGATTACAAACTACTTAACATTTTGTTTGAGATTACAACCAAACCTAACACTTAACCATTACAAACTACTTTGTTACATTAGATACAACCCATCCAATCAACACCACTATTGTCATTCCCATAATAACTTTGTTCAACATCTTCAAATATTTGATCTCTAACTTGAGCTCTTCTTCTCTAACAGTAGCTTCAATAAGCTTAACCTTTTCTTGGTTCAATTTTTGATGCAGAGAAGATATAACTTCCTTGGCCCGTTGAGACATTTCTTCATCAAACCAGACAAAGTGAGAACATCTCTTGTATCCATGACTCTAGCAAAATAGATGAAGAAATTAGTGATTTACTTGATTATAATACAAACAATGGAAGAAATTAGGGATTTCACGACAAACCTTGTACATCCCACAACCAAAAAAACGACGACCTGGGTTTTGATCCGTCCAGGCAATCATCAATGGCGACAAAATCCCACACTTGCATTCAACGTCAATGGAGCGAGACACAGTGCGCTTGCTTGTAGAAGAATACGCAGACATCCTGGTGAGGGTTGAATGGTGAGGATTGAAACGAAATCACTAATTTGCAAATGATTATAGATTTAGGGTTTCTGAAATTTGAAGATTGGGGAAGAACAAGAGATTTAGGGTTACTGAGTTTTCCTCTTCAACAATGTCACGGTGGAGTGTTGCAATTAGGGATTTGGTACTTATATTAAATATTCAGCATAATAATAATAATATAATTATTAATTAGGTTATTTATTAATGTTATATATTAATTATGTCAATGAATATAAAATAATACATAATCCTAGTCAGCTAATCCACATCAGCAAGAAATATGCCGCATACCCTAATTTGGAGGGGGGCCAAAAAAATCCAAAAAAAAATCAAAACAAGGGACCCAAAACCTGGGTTTTTTAAAGGGGGATCAAAAGTTTAGAAAAATGATACTCTGGGGACCAAAAGTGCATTTAAGCCCATGATTTTTGTAACAATAATGGCAGATGGTTCATGTCTCAGACTGACTAATAAGAAAATAGCTTTATTTGATGAGTAGCTTTTAGATGATTGTGATTAAAGTATATTGATTCATTTGCTTATCATTATTATCGATTGGTTTTCGTATACACATATCCAAGCTTTTCAATAGTGTTTCGGTTTAGACAATTCAATTCGAGTTATTTTTGCTAGCCGTTAATTTTTCAAAACAGATGTTAAAAGTAATTTTTTTAAAGTAGGGATCTATTCACCCCCTCTAAAGAAGTTGCATTCGTCTAACAGCTACATCCCTATGTTTGTGGGTATGAAATAAATTAAAAAAATTAAAAGGTAAACTGTGTGTATAAGATAAATCACACAAATTAAAAGGCTATATAGGGATGCAGGATACCGAACCCCACACCTCTCATGTTCAATGAGAGCGCTCTACCATGTAAGTTTCATCCCCATGTTGTGCGTAAGAGATAAATCACACAAAATAAAAGTTAAATTGCCCGAATGAGATTAATCACACAAATTAAAATGTGACTTGTGTATAAGAGATAAATCATACAAATTATAATACTAAAATGGAGACGCAGAGTATCGAACCTCCGTACTACACATGTACAAAGTAGGTTCTCTACCATGTAACATAGGTTGTGCGTATGAGATAAATAGAACAAATTAAAAGGTCAATTGTGTGTATGAGAGAAACCAGACAAATTAAAAGGCTAATAAAATGGATATGCAGGGTATCAAACCCCTGTACTAATCAGGTGCAAAGTGGGATATCTACCAGGTAAGCTACATCCCCATGTTATGTACTCCCTCCGGTCACAAATATAAGCAAAAAAAACATACTAAATCTTGGTCACAATTATAAGCAAAAGTAATTTATTTTTACATCATTTAATAATATTATTCCTAATTTACCCCTCATTAAACATTTCTTTGAATTTTTAATTCTATTGATAAAAATTGCATTTTTTATGGGAAAGCTAAAAAGGCACGTACAGAGTTAGTGTACTTTTTCCATAAAAATCCACTTTTCCATGTACTCCCGCTAAAGTTTTTCCCGCTGGATTTTTGGAGTAACCCATTTTGCAAACTGTATAAAAGTAAACAAATTGTTCATTTTTTTGCAGTACAGTATTTACTCTTTCTTTTTTTTGAAGAAAACAAATTGTTTCTTTCTTCTCAAAAAATGGCGGTACCACCAAACCGTTACTTCTTGTTGTTGTTGCTTCTTGTTGTTGCAATGATTGTATGGCAGCAAAAAATCCCAAATCCGATACATTTAAATCGGGAGAATTTGGCCGTTGACAAATTAAACGAATGTCAAACCCCCCATCAGACGCTGCTCTACAAAATTCTTCATCATCTACTGAAACATGGCACGGTGCATTATCTTGTTGTATGTAAATTGTTTCGTGTGCATGCTCTCGTGGCCATTTTTCTTTAATGGCCGGCAAAATCTTGTTTATTAAGAACAGTCGACTAACTTCTTTGGTAATAGAAGAAATCGGTTTTGTTTCAAGTGTCCCAGAAGCTCTATTGACACTTGACCTTTTTGCCGGTACTTTGGTGACTAGAGGAAACACACCGATTTTTCCTGAGAATGTCTCTTTACCTTCATGATCAAATCTTGGCCTAGCCACAGCAACTAAGAACATGACCCTACCAATGTAGTTTTTGTTCTTACATGTACGGTACGGTTCCTCCTCATTTGCGAGAAGATAATAGTTTGACGATTTTTTAGATAGAAAAAACCATTTTTTATCTATGTGAACAATGTTATACATAGACTTAAATCTTGGATCATGAGGAATGCTTCTTTCATCAAGCATAGACAAGCAAAATTCAAGACGAGCTTTCATATTACCAATTGTCAAGTGTGGCTTTAGGATATTCGAATGACGACGTAAAACCCCTTCCTTTACATATTTCACCAATGTTGTCTTGGTTTTAATGCCTAAAGCACGTTGTAAAGATCGAAGAGTGCCACGCTTATTTAATGGAACATCACACACTTTTTCAAAATCAATTTGAATTCTTTTTCGACCACAATTTCTTGTTTTCTTATGGCATGCATCACCTGTAGTTTTTGTTTGTCTCCAAATTCGATAAATGACGTCTAAAGAGACCGAATATAATGTTGCCACCCTTTTCATAAGCATATTGTTAAGTGTTCCATGATTGCTTGATTTCAACAGGAAATCCGAAATAATTTGTCGTTGAGTGTTGTCCAAAAAAATGCGTTTTTTTAGTTGGTGTATCATCACCAACATTTACTTCTGCATTAAGAACCAAATATGAAAAGCAGTAGCAAATAACTCTAAAAGTTTATCCTCAATCATGATCTTAAAATATGAAAAGCAATAGCAACATTTACTTTTGCATTAAGAACCAAATATGAAAGGCAGTAGCAAATAACTCTAAAAGATTACTTCTGCACTAATCACCTTCTTCTATTTGATTTTTAAACGATCATAACCCTATAAACATATGCATATTTCTGTCAAGCAAATTATAGCCCTATAAGCATAAGCATATGATTTTTTGTGAAGAATTTCCTTTGAGTATTTTCTTAGAACACATGCATACATGAGTTACAGTAATAAGAAAACTTATTGAAGAACTAAAAGTTTTAATCAATTGTGGTACCTTCACTTAATGGATCCATATCTTCATTTTTCCATTGCTTGCATAGATATCATCAACTGCATCTTCAAAGAGATCATCAGCATTGTTCTCCGTATTATTAGAAGCAAAGGCATCATCAACCTCATTTTGAGACTCTTCTTCGTATGGAGGACAAGTATTCAAGTCAAACACCTCTTCAATGGAAGGACACACATTTAAGTTGATGGGTGTTGGAGCTCTATTTTCGTTTAGTGTCGGCATACCCTCAGAGACTGCAGAATTATTGAAAGGTTCATTCAAATCAATATCTAAAACCATTTTGAATAATTAAACAGAATGTCAGTACCAGTTGAAAATGTGTTTAAATAAAATGGTGAAATTGGTTGTTACTACTTGGGCTTTTATATTACTGTAGAAAAATTGTTTTAAATAAATTGGTGGCAGAGTTAAAAAGATGTAGAAAAATTAACCAAAATAAATTGGCGGCAGAGTTAAAAAGATGGTGGCAATTTTTTTAAAATTAGATTCATGGAATGTTATTCAAACAGTGGTGTTACGATACAATATCACACAAAAGCAAAGCTTGAAACCGAATCATCATTACCATTCATTAATGTCTTAATATAAAATTGTGCATTGGAATACTAGCATGCAGTAATGAATGTCTTAATATAAAATTGTGCATTGGAATACTAGCATGCAGTAATTAGTTTTCTTATTTCAACGTAAAAGTAAATTTTAAAAAGGATAGTTTAGAAAATTTTATCTGAGTTTTTAATGAAATTTAAAAAAATAACACTACTTAACCAATTTTCTTAATTACCGTGAAAACGGTTATTTCAGCTTATATATGTGACCGGAGGGAGTATATGTGATATATCACACAAATTAAAAGGTGAATTGTGCATATGATGGAAATCACATAAATTAAAAGGCTAAAATGGGATGTGGGACACCAAAGCCCATACATCTCGGGTGCAAAGCGAGTGATATGACATATAAGCTATATCCCCATGTTGTGCAAATGAGGTAAATCAAACAAATTAAAAGGTAAACTGTGCGTATGAGATATATTACAAAATTAAAAGGCTAAAATAGGGATGCAGGGAATCAAACCTCGTACCTCTCGAGTGTAGAGTGAACATTGTACCATAAAAGCTACGCCCCCATGTTGTGGGTATGAGATAAATAAATAAAAAATAAAAGTTAAATTGTTTGTATGGGATAAATCACACAAATTAAAAAGCTAAAATGGAGATGCAAAGTATCGAACCCCCGTACTACTCAGGTGAAAAGCGGGATCTCTACCATGATAGCTACATCCACATGATGTGTGTATGAGATATATCACACAAATTAAAAGGTGAATTGTTCGTATAAGATGTATCACACAAATCAAAATGATAAATGCGAATGCAAGTAATTGAACCTGTACTGCTTAGGTTAAGGATGAATGCTCTACATATAAGCTACATCCCCATGTTTTGTGTATGAGATAAATCACATAAATTAAAATGTGAATTGTGTGTATGAGATAAATCAAACAACTTAAATGGTAAAAATGGAGAAGCATGATAGTGAACCTCGTACCTCTCAGATGCAAAGCAAGCGCTTTACCATGTAAGCTACATCCCCATGTTGTGCTTATGAGAAAAATCACATAAATTAAAAGTTCAATTATGCGTATGAGAGAAATCATACAAATTAAACATGAATTGTGCTTCTAAGATAAATCACACAAATTAAAAGGCTAAAATGGATATGAAGGGTATCGAACCCCCGTACTACTTAGGGGCAAAGCTAGATCTCTACCATGTAAGCCCATCCCCATGTTGTGCGTATGCGATATATCATACAAATTAAAAAGGCCAGTTGTCTGCATGAGATAAATCACACAAATTAAAAGGCTAAAATGGAAATGCGAGGAATCGAACCCCGTACGTCTCGAAAGAAGAGTGAGTGTTTTACCATAAAATTTATATACAAATTAAAAGGTCAAATGTATGCATGAGATAAATCACACATATTAAAAGGTGAATTATTCCTATGAGATAATCACACAATATAAAAGGTTAAATGGGGATGCAAGGTATCAAACCCCATACCTTTCGGGTGCAAGGCGAGCGCTCTACCATGTAAGCTACATCCCTAATATGTGCGAATGAGATAAATCACACTAATTAAAAGGTGAAATAATATATGTATGAGACAAATCACACAAATTAAAATGTCAACTATGCTTATGAGATAAGTCACACAAATTAAAAGGTGAATTGTGCGTATGCGATAGATCACACAAATTAAAAGGTGAATTGTGCGTATGAGAAAATCACACATGTTAAAAGGATAAAATGGGGATGTGGGGTATCAAAGTCCATACTTCTCAGGTTCAAAGTGAGTGCTCTACCATGTAACCTACATCCCCATGTTATGCGTATGAGATAAATCACACAAATTAAAAGGTGAATTGGGCATAAGAGAAAAATCACACAAATTATAAGGTAAATTATGCATATGAGAGAAATAACACAAATTAAAAGGTGAATTGTGTGTTTGAGATAAATCACACAGATTAAAAGACAAAACTCGAGATGCAGGATATCAAACCCATGTACTACTCAGGTGCAAAGCGGGCACTCTACCAAGTAAGCTACATCCCCATGTTATGCATATGAGATATATTACATAAATTAAAATGTCAATTGTGAATATGATATAAATCAACCCTATTAAAAGGGTAAATGGATATGTGGGGAATCAAACCTTGTACCTTTCGAATACAGAGCGAGTGATGTACCATAAAAAATGCATCCCTATGTTATGCGTATGATATAAGTCACACAAAATGAAAGGTGTATTGTGTGTATGAGATAAATCACACAAATTAAAAATCTAAATAGGGATGTAGGGTATCAAACCTTGTAATACTTGGGTGCAAGGCGAGCGCTCTACCATGTAAGCAACATCCCCACTAAGTGTGTATGAGATAAATCAAACAAATCAAAATGTGAGTTGTGCGTATGAGATAAATCACACAAATTAAAATTATAAAATAAGGATGCATGGTATCAAAACCAATACCTCTCAAGTTCAAAGCTAGTGTTATACCATTTAGGCTACATCCCTATGTTGTGCGTATGAGATAAACAACAGAAATTAAAAGATGCATTGTGCGAATTAGATAAATCACACAAATTAAAAAGTGAATTGCGTGTATGAGAAAATCACACAAATTAAAAGGCTAAATGGGGATGTAGGGTATCAAAGCCCATACTTCTCGAGTGTAAAGCGGGTGCTCTACCATGTAAGCTACACCCCCCAGGTTGTGCGTATGAGATAAATCACACAAATTAAAATGTGAATTATGCGTATGAGAGAAATCAAAAAAATTAAAAGGCCAAGATGGGGATGCGGGGTATCAAAGCTCATACCTCTCGAATGCAAATCGAGTGCTCTACCATGTAATTTATATCCCCGGGTTGTACGTATGAGATAAATCACACAAATTAAAAAAATGAATTGTGTCTATGAGAGAAATCACACAAATTAAAAGGAGAATTGTGTGTATGAGATAAATCACACAAATTTAAAGGCTAAAAGGGAGATGTAATGTATCCAACCCCCGTACTACTCGGGTGCAAAGCGAACGCTTTACCATGAAAGTAACTTCCCTATGTTGTGTGTAGGTGATTTATCACATAAATTAAAAGGTTAATTATGCGCATCAGATAAAATACACAAATTAAAAGGCTAAATGGGGATGCATAGTATCGAACCACGTACCTCTCAGGTGCAAGGTGAGCGCTCTGAAATGTAAGCTACATCTCCATGTTTGTGCGTATGAGATAAGTCACACAAATTTACAGGTAAGTTATGCGTATGAGATACATCAAACAAATTAAAAGGTTAAAATAGGTATGTGGAGTATCAAACCTCGTATCTCTCGGGTGCAAAGCGAGTGCTCTACCATGTAAGCTACATCGCCACATCGTGCGTATGATATAAATCACACAAATTAATAGGTGAATTGTGCGTATGAGATAAATTACACATATTAAAAGGTGAATTCTACGTATAAAATAAATCACACAAATTAAAAGGTGGAATATGCGTATAAGACAAATCACAAAAACTAAAAAGTTAAAATGGGGTTACAATGTATCAAACCCAATACCTCTCAAGTGCAGAGCTAGCGTCTACTATGTAATTACATTCCTATATTGTACATATGAGATAAATCACACAAGTTAAAATGTGAATTGTGCATATGAGATAAATCAGACAAATTAAAAGGTGAAATGTGTCTTTAAATTAAAAACACAAATTAAAAAGTCTAAGATGGATATGAAGTGTATCAAACCCTATACCTCTCATATGCAAAACGAACGCTCTACTATTTATGCTACATCTCCATGTTTAAATTTTCGATGTTTTAAATTATTAAATTTTAACGTAAGCAAACCAACTTAATTCTAAGCTTGCAGTATTAAACACAACTAAGCAAAATAGATTTATCAACAATACCAAAAACATAATAAAATTCAAGCTTCGTTGAGTTCCACACAGAGTACAGAATCCATATTTACAATAGTCACCACCCAAAAACTCATCAAATAAAAAACATATATACAAAAGACACTTCTAGTGACTTTCTTTGTACTCCTTCACTCCCTCAAAATCTCTTGAAGCACTGACCACTAATTTATAGCCTATATGTACTTTATATTACACATAGTAATATACATTATATACACAATATATACAATATATAAAAATAGCAACTATATGCTATATGATTCTTCTTATAAATTAAAAAATCAATGTTAATTATATCCCAAATGACGACGTTCAATGCAAAACACCTTACTTCCTTTCTCTCTAACAACGATCCAAAGCACTCATAAAATCACCCTGCAAAAAAAAAAACCGTAAAACTATTAGAAATGTTAGACATTAAAAAAATCATGAAAAACTTAAAGTTCATATGAGTAATTTCTCATGGTAGAATTAATAAATAACCAATTGGAAATAGTCGGACTTCGATGATCGGGGCTCTCTTGATCAATCTGCAGTTTTCTTCTTGTGAATTTCTTAAAATTGCCGCCTGGTGTCTCCGCTGTAAAATAAAAAAATTCATACAATCGTAAGAGTCAGAGTTTAAACTCTCGTGATAGAGTCTAATTTAACAATATCGATATTTTCGTCAGTTGAGTTAGAATTTTCAAATGAATATTATTACGTGATAAAGGGGTGCGAGGGGATATAGGTGCAGAAGAACAAGGAGAAACAGGTTCCGAAACGGTGCCTCTACCGAAGTTAGAATGACTTTTAATAATCATAATGCTACGAGTAATAGGAACGTCTTTCTTCACCGGCAGCGGCGACCGGAAACCAGAGCTTGCAGAGAAAGAGTTATACTTTCGAAGTTTACCCAAACCCGATTCAGGTAAGGGACCCGCCAACGTTTCGTCCCAAAGTTTGTCAAGAAATCCCATAATGATTATAATTAATGTTACAACTCAAACACAAATTAAGGTTTAAAGATCGAAGGGACGAAACGACAGAGACAAATATATTTTTTTTGGTTTTTTAATTTTTTTTTGTTTGTTTCTTTTTGGTGAAAGTGTGAGGGTATTTATAATGATGACAAGATGTAGGATTAGGATGAAGATATGATAAGGTTAATTATTATTTGTGGCTAATTGAGCTTAGCTCCGACTAATTTGGATTTGTTTATTTGTAACCATTAAATTGATTTACTTATTGCTATTTTTAATGCAAAATATTTTATTTATCTCTTTTTCTATATTGGATACTTGCTAAATTTATATATTTTTCTTTTTGCGTATATCTAGTAGTTGCTTTTTTTAATGGATAAATCTAGTTGTAGTTGAAATTAGAGTTTTGAGATTTTCTTTATGACTATAGGATGTGTCATATTTCTTTATTCTTTTTTTCGAATAATAATGAATATTTCTATCATTAGACTTTGAAAAGAAAAATGCGGATTTGGATATTCACCAATTTTATGGTTAAACTATCTATCTTTTTTTAATCCAATGGTTGATAAGATCCATAAAAAATAATAATTCATAAGAAATAAATAAATAAAGTAAATGAATGGCTAGGATTTGACTATCAACTGAAATTGTTCATTGAAATCGAAGGTTTTATCAACAATGAATTTTGGGCACTATTCAAACCTATCTAAACAGAAGACCTCTGGAATTTTTGTTTCCAATGTATACACAAGCTCAAATTTACAATGGAAACCTATTTTTCACTATGGAGACATGAATGATCTTTGCAAGGCATCAACCATTATGAATTTTCAAAAATAATTTTGGGGTTGTCGATATTTTAAGGTAAGAAAGATTTTGAAATTTTTGTACTTTGCAATATCAACTAATATAAACCATTTGCTTAGTTTACACAAGGTTCTACGCAAGCTGGGTGTGGATTTTTTATTTGTTCTATGAGGATGTGGTAGATGAGAATGACTAATTGTTGTAAATGTGCCTTAAAATCTTTGTTGATGAAGAGAAAGAAAACATATTTTGGAGATTACATTTACCGGGAAAATTGGAAGTTTTAGAAAGTCTGACGAAAAGTCGAGGGAAAAAAATCGTACGGTGAATAGTGATATTCGTACGGTGAATAGTATTGTCCCTATGGTGAATAGCGTTTTCGAGTTTTCAGACTTTTTCGATTCGGTCCATGGATCCATGTGATTTTGGGCTTTGTTTCTTGGGTATTTGCTATTATAAATATGTATCTCTTATATGCTTGGTGTGTGACAATCTTAGAGTTTACACCAACAAGGGAGAGCAAGGGTTTAAAGGTATAGCATAGGGTTTTAGCTATTCACAAGGAAAACCTTAGAAAAGCAAAAGTTTAGGGAAACCTTTGGAGTTGTTTAAGGTTATTGTGAAACACTATTACACCTTGCGTTTGAGTGATTCATATATTGAGAGTTGGAGAGGTTGAGAAACACTTGGGTAGAAAATAGGGTTGTTCTTAGGAACCTGAAGGCGAAGGCTATTTTCTTTTAACTCATCTGTAATCTCTTGTAACAACTTTCTGAGTATAGTGAATTGGAGAGTTGCTCTCTCCCCCAGAGTAGATCATTTGATCGAACTGGGTAAACAAGCCTTCGGTTTTTCTTGCCTTATTCTGTTATATTATCTATGTACGAATTATTATTGTTGAAAACCATTTATTTTGGTTGCTATTGTTCTTTGCCTCACAAATTGATATTGAATTTTGTCGTAATTCACAACAAGATTCATAACAAGTGGTGCGATGAGCATGGAGCAAAGAGATATTGTTGAAAAGTGAGCACCATGGTTAGTAGATGGCAGATTGAGAAATTTTCTGGTAACAACGACTTCGAGTTGTGGAAAATTAAGATGCAAGCAATTTTAATTCAAGAGAATTGTATCGATGCTTTGAAGAGCGAAGCATTGATGCCTGCAGGGCTTACACAGGTACAGAAGACCGAGATGGTGGATAAGTCCAGGAGTGCCATTATCTTGTGCCTCGGGGATAAAGTTCTAAAAGAAGTCGCTATGGAGCAAACTGCAGTTGCTATGTGGGCAAAACTTGAATCATTGTATATGACAAAGTCTTTGGCTCACAGGTTGTATCTAAAACAACAACTTTATTCATTCTGAATGGTGGAGAACAAATCCATAGTTGACCAGCTCATAGAATTTCACAATCTTATCGATGATATTGAGAATATTGAAGTGAAGATTGATGATGAGGGCAAGACTTTGCTCCTGTTGAGTTCATTACCCAGATCATTTGAGAACTTTAAGGATGCTCTTCTTTATGGTAAGGAAAGTACTATTACTTTGGATGGAGTCCAGACGGTGGTGAAATCCAAAGAATTTTCAAACTCTAAAGAGTTGAAGATTGAAGATAGTGGTGATGTGTCAAGAGGAGGAGGTGAGTGTAAAGGAATGTCCAAATCAAAGAGGTCTGACAAGTCAAAGGTAAAATGTTTTAATTGTCAGAAAATCTGTCACTTTACAAGGGATTGTCCTTAAAGAAAGGTCAATGAAGATTTTGTTCAAGCTGTAGTTGCATTGGGTGAGGAAAGTTATGAGGATGCCGAAGCACTAGTGGTATCGAGTTTGGAAACTGAAGATAGTTAGGTCATTGACTCGGGTTGCTCTTATCACATGTGTCCAAGAATAAAATACTTTGAAACTTTGAAAATGGTGCAAGGCGGAGTAGTTCACCTTGGTAATAATAAGGCATGCAATGTTCATGGTATTAGTATAGTCAGATTTAAAATGTTTAATGATCGTGAACTTCTTATTCACAATGTGAGGTATGTTCCAGAACTCAAGCGAAAATTGTTATATATAAGTATCTTTGATGATCTAGGTTATTGTACTAGAGTTGAACGTGGAGTGTTGAAGATTTTGCGTGATAAATTAATTATTGCTAAAGGGTCTAAAATATGTGGTCTATATATTTTAGAAGGTTCAAATGTTATTATTCATTCATCGTTAACTAGTGGAGGCTTTCATGACAGGGAAGAGCTATGGGATTTGAGTTTAAGGCGTTATGAATGCCATGAGAAAGTTTCAGAGGAGTACAATGAATTTTACAGAAATCAAGGGATAAAAATGCATGTTACCGCTGAGTTGTTATTGAGGTTTTGGGGAAGAGCTGAGGTTAAAACAACTTACTTGGTTGGTAAAGAATTTCTTCAGAATAAGAATAGTGAAAACCAAGGGGGAAACCTGGGAGAAACTATAACGGAGAAAACTCAGTTTGAGGTGGAGTTTCCTACTATGGATGATAGCAGTTGTGAGGGAACGGTTATAGAGATCTCTGATTATCATTTGACTCATGATAAGTTAAGGAGGGTTATTGTAGCATCTCAAAGGGACGGTTATGCTAGCCTTAGATATTACTCCATCTGTCTCATAAAAAGTGTCTTATTTGAGCAATGCGCGGTTCTTAAGAAAATGATTAGATGTGTTGGTTGTAGTGAAAAAGTTAATGTCATTTACTAAAATACCCCTATTAAATGTAGTTGATAAAGTAGTTGAATAAAAGGAAATTTAATGAATAAGGGTATAGTAGTGGAAAAATAATAATAATTACAACATTGGTAATGTAAATGGACAATTATTTTGAGACAAAGAAAATGTGTAAATGAGACACTTTTTATGAGACGGAGGGAGTATGTTTTTAATGTGGCTGAAGGACTGCAAAATAAAAGAAGAAAACCCTTCAAGGAGGCATTTGAAAACAGGTGGAGTCAAGGGTGGTTGAAAAATCATACTTGTAGGCTTGTTAAATTACCTAGGCAGAAAAGGGTAATTGGGAACAAGTGGATGCAAGTTGCGAGATCAAGATTCAAGGGTTGCTTGAAGTTGATCAAAGTTATTGATTAAAGTTTCAACTTGGTAGAGAACAACAATATTGTTGAATTTTAAATTAGTATCAACACAGTTTAAAGTCAAGGTGGAGATTGTTGAAAATGTGCCTTAAAACCTTTGTTGATGAAGAGAAAGAAAATATATTTTGGAGATTGCATTTACCGCGAAAATCGGAAGTTTTAGAAAGTCGAACGAAAAGTCGAGGGAAAAAATCATGCGGTGAATAGTGTTGTTCGTACGGTGAATAGTGTTGTTCGTACGGTGAATAGTGTTGTGCGTATGGTGAATAATGTTTTTGAGTTTTCGGGCTTTTTCGATTTGGTCCATGGATCCATGTGATTTTGGGCTTTGTTTCTTAGGTATTTGCTATTATAAATATGTATCTCTTATATGCTTGGTGTGTGACAATCTTAGAGTTTACACCAACAGGGGAGAGCAAGGGTTTAAAGGTATATCATAGGGTTTTAGCTATTCACAAGGAAAATCTTAGAAAAGCAAAGGTTTAGGGAAACCTTTGGAGTTATTCAAGGTTATTGTGAAACACTGTTACACCTTGGGTTTGAGTGATTCATATATTGAGAGTTGGAGAGGTTGGGAAACACTTGGGTAGAAAATAGGGTTGTTCTTGGGAACCTGAAGACGAAGGCTATTTTCTTGTAACTCATCTGTAATCTCTTGTAACAACTTTCTGAGTATAGTGAATTGGAGAGCTGCTCTCTCCCCCAAAGTAGATCGTTTGATAGAACTAGGTAAACAAGCCTTCAGTTTTTTCTTGCCTTATTCTTTTATATTATCTGTGTATGGATCATTATTGTTGAAAACCATTTATTTTGGTTTCTATTGTTCTTTGCCTCACAAATTGATATTAAATTTTGTCATAATTCACAACAAGATTTATAACACCAATGTATGATGAAGCAAACATGTGGGTTGGAGATGCTAGCAAAAGAAGTTGATACAGCAAAAATGGAGGCCGAAATCTTAGGGTTACAAATGAGGAACATAAGCAAGAGTTGAGGGAACTTCAAATTAAAATGAAAAAGATGGTTAACTGGAAAAATTTGTGGAAGATTATGTTTTGTATTGTTTTCTCTTTGTTGGTATTTAGGATGTTGTAAGAACATGTAATTGTTTTTAGATAATCATTTTATGTTAGGTTGGATCTGTTTGTATCAACTTGTAACATTTGAACCAGATAATGTTTGTATCAGTGGTTATCAGTTTGAATGGAAAAAATGTATCAGTTAATTTTTACAAATTGAATGTTATATATCAATTAGTATAAGTTTGAATGATATATATTAGTTTGAATGGTTTACAAATTAATGTGAATAACAAATTATACCAGTTGAAACTAATTAGTTAATTTTATGTTAGGTTGCATCTGTCTGTATCAACTTGTAACATTTGAACCAGATAATGTTTGTATCGGTGGTTATCAGTTTGAATGGAAAAAGTTTATCAGTTAATTTTTACAAATTGAATGGTTTATATCAGTTAGTATAAGTTTGAATGATATAGACCAATTTGAATGGTCTACAAATTAAGTTGAATAAAATTAATACCACTTGACACTAATTGTTTGGTTTATTATACATTATACATATTGACACTAACACTACTACAAAATACGCCTTCGATAACATTAATTCTACTACGGTTATGCATTCCACTGTTGTAATATCGCAAACTGGATGCGCCTAATATATATTTTATTTATTTGAAAGTTATTTAATCACGGTCGATATAAACAACTATGGTGATAAAGTAATAGTTACAAGCTTCGAATCCTATAAACTATATTTTTTTCCAATTTTACTATTACAAAAAGCGTGTGTCACTTAAGTTCAGAAATAAATAAAAAATTGAACACTTTAACCACGATTTTAGTCTACAATCATTGTAATAATATCTACATTTCAGTGCGGTTGTAAATATCAACTGTGATTAAAGTTTTTCCTGATAAATTTAAAACAAAATAGATTCATTATTTCCTTCATAACACGCCCTAAGCAAACAAGCGAACCAGCGAACCAGAGGCGACAGCGATAGCAAAATCTTCATCTTCACAATTTTTGTTCATTTGAATCTTCATTCTTGATAATCTTCACTATCTTCATTCTTGGTCTCTTCGAAGTACGATATGTTTCGTGCAAACTTCACTCTCTTCCTCATCTTCCTAATTCTTAATAATCTTCACCATCTTAATTCTTGTTTGATTTTGTGGTTTGTTTCTTGCAAAGCTCATATGCTTTATCCATATGCTTAAGATTTAGAGTTGTATTATTGTATTGAATATGATTTATGTTTTGTTGTTGGAATTTGTGGTCTGTTTCTTGCAAAGTTCATATGCTTTATCCATATGTTTAAGATTTAGAGTTGTATTATTGTACTGAATATGATTTAGTTTTTCGACATGCTTTAGGTTTAGATTTTGTTGTGCCATTCACAATATTGTTTTGATATAAATTTTAGAATTTATTATGGATCGTAGTTAGATGAAAGCTGATAGATTAGGTCCGATATATGAAAAATGAGCTCTTGAATTCCTTGAATATGCTGATCAAAATCTTCCTGACAATAATGGTATATTTTATTGTCTTTGTTTTAATTGCGGGAATATAGAGAAAGGTACAAAGGATGAGATATTCCATCACCTATGTTGTGATGGTATATGTCAAAATTATACAATATGGACGTGGCATGGTGAGGTGGAAAAAAATTGAAACCTTGCGTCACAAAGTCACAAAGTTGATGAAGATGAATATATGGATGATCGTCTAGAAGATATGTTCTGTGATATTGGAGAATCTTCTTTTAAGAAAGCCCGTATTTATGATACTTTATGTATTGATAAGGACACCCCTTTATATAAGGGGGCACAAGTTTTACACGATTGTCTGCAATTTTAAAATTGTTTAATCCAAAAGCAAAAAATGTGTGGTCGGATAAAAGTTTCACGTAATTGCTTCATTTGCTAAAACAAATGCTACTAGAAGATAACAATTTGCCTAATCGTTGTTATGATGCCAAGAACATATTGTGTCCAATGGGTTAGGAGTATATCAAAATACATGCATGCCCTAATGACTGCATATTATACAGGAAAGAGTATGAAAATTTTGATCAATGTCCAGAATATGGGGTGTCGCGTTACAAGCTGAAGGACAACAATGGTGATGACAATGACAATGTTAGTAGGAAGAGTTCTCTTGCTAAAGTGTTATGGTACTTGCCAATAATTTCAAGATTCAAGAGATTTTTTGCTAATGCGGATGACGCAAAGAATATTAGATGGCATGCAGATAAAAGAAAATGTGATGGAAATATACGCCATGTAGCTGATTCTTTGCAATGGAAGAAAATTGATTCGTTGTTTCTGAATTTTGGCACTGAGCCTGAAACATTAGGCTTAGGCTTGCCACCGATGGAATGAACCCCTTTGGTAATATGTGTACTAACCATTCTTCGTGGCCTGTTCTTCTCACAATTTATAATCTATCTCCTTGGTTATGCATTGTAGCGCGATTTTCGTGACCGCCCACATCCGTTTGCGGATGGGATTAGATGCTACTTTCTGATTTCTTATTTATCCTATGAAGCTGGAAAGGAAAGGGAAGCTATCTCAAACTAACCTTGCACGCAAATGTTTTCTTTAACAAATGCTAAGAGATTGGGGAGTTCGGGGTCAGGTTATACAATGGGGAGTTGTCAATTACCCATCCTATACATGGTTATCCATGGGTTGATAGCAATTTTCTACTGTTCTACTATTTTCTACTTAATGATGTTTATATGTCGTAAATGGGAAAGTTTCTCCTTTGGGAAGGTTGAGAGATGTTGAAAAGATATTTTTATTGTTTTCGAGTTTTCCGATGTTTTTGGTAAGGTACTGGACCTAAGGGTTTTTGTTTAGTGTAGTCGCTAAGATTTCGCAATCTTATGCCTACGTATTCCCGTTAAAGAAAATAGGGAAATCATCGCAATCGTAGTTCCTCCTATTTTATGGGAGGAAGAGATGTTTGGTGTCTTGTTTAAAGCCCAAGATTGAAGCTAAAAGGTTTGACTGAAAGAGAATTTGTCATCTCTAGCTGGAGAAGCTTTAAAGTAAGAGTTTAAAGATTGAGTTTTGAAACCTTTGGATGTTTTAACTCTGTCGGAAATTGATGAAATTATCAGGGTTTTTTCCTGTTCTTTAAGGAGATAAAAAGGGTTTTTTGAAATCTAAGAGGAAATGAGACTATCCAAGTCTACTGGTATGAGAAGGTTGATCTTTGACTGAATGATGGTCTTTGTATGATTCCCAAGAGGAGGCTGATGTTTTAAGAGATGAGAATCAACCCTAAACTGGTGAGAGGTTTTGACTCTAGAAAACCGCTCTAACGAGTGATGACTAGGTTCTGTCCTATACCTGTAGGAGGTCTCTAGGGTCCTTGTATTAAGCCCAAGAGAAGGTATTAGAACTTCTAAGAAGCCGGAGGGTCCTTGTACAAAGCCCGGGAGGAGGCGTGGATGCTTTTAGGAAGCCTGTGGGTCCCAAACCTAAGAAGAGTTCAAGAAAGGTTTCACCGAGAATTAATCCTTTAGTGAACAGTTCTAGGGTTTGAAGAAATTCAAGAGAGGTTTCACCGAGAATTAATCCTCTCTGGGGAAATGAACTTCTTTGACAATTTCTAATAGTGACAGTCTGAGAAAAGTTTCACCGGGAATAATGCCTTTCTCTTTGTCCCATATTGTTTAAGCCCAAGAGAAGGCAAGTCTGTATCTGGAAATTCCTATGGGGAACTAGTTTTGACTGTATTCAAGAGTGACCAACTGGCTTTACCTAGATCTAGACCTAGTTGCCCGGGAAAACTCTAAGCAGATATACAAGTATATATACAGTTGATATATGACAAGTATTTAAAAGGATATGAAAGAAGGACTTACAGGTGAGCAAGCTTCCAGCAATACAGTTATATATATATGACATGTATTTAAAAGAGAGGAAAGAAAGACTTACTGGTGAGCAATCTTCCAGAAATACAGTTATATATATATATATATATATATATATATATATATATATATATGAAAGCATGTAAAGAAAGCTGATAAAAACTTACAGGCGAGCAAGCTTCCATTGTAACAGTTGTATGGTTAGTTATTCAAGAATTGAAGAAAGTTTTGATAACAAATTATGAATTTGAATCTAAATCACAAGGAAAGTTGTTTTTAAAAGAAGCGATATGAGTATCCGGGAAAACATCGGATTGCAAGAGAAACGTAAAAAAAAAATGAAAAGGTTGCAGATATGAATATCCGGGAAAGCATCAGATAAAAATAAAGAAAAGAGTGAAGATGCGAATATCCGGAAAAACGTCAGATTGAAAGAGATAAAAAATAAGAGGTTGAAAATAAGAATATCCTGGAAAACGTCGGATGTAAAGAGACGATATAAAAAAGAAAAGGTTGCTCGCTAAGACTTTACAGTCTTATGCCTACGTATTCTCAATGGGGTCTTGAGAAATCAGAGCGGTCGTAGTACACCCCTAAAGGGGCACGAACTACAGAAAATAAAGTTTAAATCACACGGCGGCGAGAGGGAAAATCTATCCTAAAATTATCATGCTTGGTTGAATATCCTAATGTCTATCTTATTTCAAACCTAATCGAAAATTAAATTTGAACTAAGAGATCCTAAGGGAACATGCATACGTGGCAAAACATCACGGAATAAATAAATACATGGCATAGCATCGTGGCAAATAAAATATAAACGGCAAAACATCGTGAGGCACAGAGAAAAATACAATCATGGAAAAAACATCGTGAAATAATCAAGGCACAACATCAGGATTTAATCGAGGAAACAAGCAAGTCACGAAATAAAATCGGGCAACAAGAAGAATTATCAATTAATTTAAATATTAATATTTAATAAGATTAACTAATAATTTAATTAATCAATATTAAATAAAAATATCTAAATCAATTAATAATTAAACAATATTTTTTACATTTTTTAAATATTTATTAATCTAATTAAAACTAGAAATAAGAAAATTAAAATTAAATAATAGAGAAATATGAAAGAGAGAAATATATGTGTGAGAGAGAATTGAGAAAACAGTGTGAGGTATTGTTTTGGTGTAAATTATGAAGTGAAAAATCCTCTCTATTTATAGATATTTGAAACTTGGTGATCAAACAAATGATGCATGCCATGACATATGAGGTTTGAATATTGGAGTTCATGTTGGAATTGAGTTGGAATAATTTTGTGAAAAAATGTTATAATATGTAAATGTTTGAAAAATGAAAAGTGGTTATGTGATGGTAGTAATAAAATATGAAAAGAAAAGAAAAGTTACATAGAGTGAGAGAGAAAGAGGCGTGGGATTTTATGTAGTATGGGAGGAAAATTGTGAATTTGAGAAACTAGTAGTGTAAAAGAAAGACTAGTAGTGTAAAAATAATAAAACAAAAATTATATTATATATTATAATAATATACTTAATATAATAAACAAATTTAATATAATAAAAAAATTTAATAAAAATTAAGTTATTAAAATCTTGATTAATTAATTAATTAATTAAAATTGGAACCGAACCGGTAAAAAACGATAAAAACTGTCTGTATCGAAGTGTCTGAAAAATTAAAATGAACACACTAAAACGATCAGCCAGAAAAAATATGTATTGAAAAAATACACCATTTTGTCAAATTTTGAAATTGATTTTACCCGCTAAAAAGGCTCAGACGTGTCAGAAACATGATGACCGAAAAGTCAAAAAAATAAAATAAGCACACCGGGTTAAAGTACGTGAAAAATAATTAAAAAATGATGTCTGAAAGTTCAATTTTAAAAATTGTCCGGATACCGACTTTTTGCACTGTTGACTTTTCAGTTTGACCAAAAATACCTAAAAATTTAACACGTTAATTCCGGCTAATAATTCAAAAATATTCATGAAGAAAATATATGATATTATATGCAGACGACACACTATAAAAACATAGACACATGAAATGAGAAAAAATAAAAACGTCTGGCCAAAATTTAGGGTATGACAGATGTCCCTATTTAATCTTCTTAGACCTCCTGAATGTATGAATAGCAAAGAGTTTTAGCATTCAAGGTATAAGAGGATTAAATATCAGAGTACCTAGAATTTTGACCGTGAATACAGATGAAATGATACGTGATGAAAGAAAGACTTTTGAATACTGTGGGGAATGATGCCACAGGAGACAGATCAACAAAATTTTCTTGGGGAAGTAAGATATTGTGAAAATTTGCCGAGGCGACAAAGAGTATTGAATAGTATTTGGAAAGAGATGGATAAACCCAGGAATAGAGATTCAGACATCCAGAAAAGCATCAGATGTGAAAGAAGTGTCATACTCTGGAAAATATATCAGAAACATCTAGAAAAACATTAGATGTGGAATGAGACCAGATCTGAGAATATGTCAGAGACTTCAGAGGAAGCGGTTTAATTTTATTGCGGAATACACGGGAACATCCAGAAAGTGAGGGTAACTTTACTGGGAAAAAGGTTACAGTCATCAGAGATTTTCAGACATGTATTGAAAAACCCTATAAAAGAACAGTAATAACCGTAAAAGACAATCAGAAGAACATTGAATGAGGTTTTGGAACATAAGCATACATGATTATCAGAGACATTCAGAAGAGCATTGAATGGAATCTGGAAAAATAGTAAATATTTAGAGCTATCAAAAAAATCAATCAGAGACATTCAGGAGAGCATTGAATGAAGTCTGAAAAATAAATCAGGCACATCCAGAAAAATATTGGATGAATGAGAAACAAACTCGAAGGCATCCAGGAAAGCATTGGACCGAGTTGTTGACCAAACTTGAAGATATATTAATGACATCCAGAAAAGCGTTGGAATGTATTAAAAATAACTTTGAGTGTAAATCCGAAACATTTAGAAAAGCGTTAAATGTACAGGAAAATTTTTTAGAAGACTGGCAGAATTATGGACATATCCGGAAAAGCATCAGATAAGTACATCTGGACGAAAGTTACATCTGGAAAAACATCAGATGAGAAAAAGTCATATCCGGGAGAGCATCAGATAGATATGAAAGGAGTTTCTGGAAGAGCATCAGAATAAAATAGACATATCCGGAAGAGCGTCGGGTGAACACAAAGAAAGTTTTGGAAAAGCATCATAACAGACAGACATATCCGAAAGAGCGTCGGATAGAAACAAAGAAAGTTCTGCTAAACATCAGAACGAGTTTTGGAAAAACCTCAAAACCAAAAGATACATCCGAAAGAACATCGGGTAGACACAGAGAAACGTTCTAGAAAAGCATCAGAACAGATAGACATATCCGGAAGGACATCGGATAGAAACAAAGTTATATCTGGAAGAACATCAAATAAGACATAAAAGTATAGGTGCCAGATAAGTTGGACTTTGTAGAAAGGTAAGATGTTGATAATAACACGACAACTGATGAATGCAAATGAGGATTAAAACACTCTTGAATGCGTAGCATATGAAAATGTTATGATGTATGATTAAATGTATGTAATGCAAATGAAAATGCTGACAACAAGTTTAGACTCTTTGAGGGGTGAAAATCAACAAGTTTATACTCTTTTGGGGAGTGACAGACAAAACCGATTCCTCAACACAGAGATCACTGCCATTGCTTAGGGACTGAAAATGTTGTTTGTTAAACACATCTTTGCCATAATAATAAATTGTATCGAGTTGATAGTCCTTGGAGGAAGGCTGGATAGCTGCTTGGGGATTTTTCCAAATAAATTGCCCTAGACTTGCTGACTGTTGTAGATGAACTGATCGTTGCTTCAGCTTGAATGATAATGACTGTATGTTGTATACTAGGAAGGCTTGCCCCAGTAATGAGTCTTGAAGAATCTGCTGAATAAACCAATTCTGAAAAGGACTTGCACTGAACAAATCTTGAACTGATTCCTAACAGGATCTGGAAAGAACTTGCCCCTGATAGGATCACTGACTAAGTTTCTAAACCGTTTTAAAAATTCCTTGAGAGGAAAGCTAGTTTGCAATAAAAAATGTTTATTTAAACATGGCAAATTTAATGTAAAGTTCATGTAAAATTTTGAAAACAAAATCATTGTTTTAGAAAAAATATAGTAATATGGATTACTGGTTAAAAACACGGTGGTTTAAAACATTTTGAAGGAAAAGTAAAACAGAGGTATGATACCAAAACAAATGATTTGCAAAAAATGATTTTGGAGTCAATTTACGCAACCTTGTTGTAGTATACTTTCAAAATAACTTTACTTCAATTAGGTCTTTTGAGGGTTATAACGTGGCCTGGTTCACGGTTTATGAAAGAAAGATAAACGCTCAAAATTTGTTTGTGCCCACCCCAACTTCGTGATGTTCTCCAATCCTATGCTCAGTTAAACTTAAATTGTGCATTCAGGTTCCAAAAGGTTTCGGAATTGTACTGATGATAGTGATGACAATGGTTTAGAAGTCTTGAGACGGCAGCTACTACTTCTTTACAATATTTAGTTGTTTTTCGTCTTTGTGGACTTTTTTGAAGATCGAGGATTTAAGGGCCTCTTCTCTTATTATCCCTAACTTTTGCCTGAACTATTTCTTTTGAAATTTATAGTCAGCGGGATGCCCTAGTTTTTGGCTAAGCTTTTTTTTTACTTAGCGGCCTTTTTCTTTTTTATTTCTTCTTAGAAAGAAAGTGACTGCTTGATTTGATGATTACGACGGACCATCACTGGCTTTTGATTTGAAAGACGTTTTCAGCATCTGCTTGTTGTATGTAAACTTTCTGAACTTGAATACACAACCCAAATTAAACTGAGAACTACCCTGCCCATGGTTAAAATTGCAGGTTTTTTATAAAGAAAGAAACTCCTACTTCAAGGCTCAAAGAGATTAACGAGGGATTATCTTCCTTATATCTCCAGAGTTTAAGAATTGAAAAAAATGTCTTACATCGTCAGCAAAGTTTATTCGAAAGCATACCGACAGCAATTATGAGTATTACATTTTCGTCATCCTCCCACAAATATTTGCATAGTCAAATTTTTGAAAAAGAGGTGTATATATATTTTTTAAAAGTTTTTGTTTTTTGAAAGAGAAAACATAAAGGTGCAAATAAACAGATGATTTGAACAAAATATTGTACATGCTCATTTCATTAAAACTGAAATTTAAAGATAAACAAGCTTGAAAGCAAATATGATACAAACAAGGAAAATGCAAAGTAGACAGAAACAAGGTCAGTGACTAATCAAACACAAGGATGAGCTGTCCTGTCTTTGGGAAGTAACTAAGCTGAAGTTGATTGAAGTTTCAATTCTGTATCAGTGATGAGGAATCAGTTTGACGATTTACAGATGACTGAAAGATAGATAGTTGGAATGAATTGACGATGACCTGGACGTATGTATGACTTATGCAAATAATATGCAATGCTTATGCAACACAGGAAACAGTTCACATTTAAAATATTTGAAAAGGTTTAAAGAACGCACGGACGTATAAACACAAGCAAAATTACAAACATGGAGTTCAAAGGTTCGACGTCACGAGCATGGAGTCAATGGCTCTACCCATCCCCAAAGGTTGTACTATGGTGAATTTTCGTACCTGTTCTCAAAATCATTGACCCCCCTTGGGATAACAACAACAGGCTGGTTCACCCGAGCGAGCTGTAGCATCTTAGGGTAATCTCAATTGAGTGTAGTATCGCGTGTCAACTATTTCCGATAGCTACCGCACTACTAAATAGCCACATAGTTACTATCTACTAAATCCTCAGTTTCATGGATACCACAATCGAACAATCTGCTTTCACAATCGAAGTCGTTAGACATTGAATCCGCAAAGGGTATCTCCACTAATTTGATGGTCTACCGGGACAGCTTATTTGGGATTCACTCCCTATAAGACCGCCCGTCTCTGCCATCACCTATCTTATGGTTCTCTCAAACTTTCCACATACGTATTAATCGTATTCCCATTGATAGTAAAATAAACACGGATATCAAGTAGGAAAAGCAGTATATATATAGTATATAGTATATAGAAAAATTTCTAACAACCTAGACCTCTTAGGAATTCTAATCCTAGTTTGTATCCCCAGCAAAGTCGCCATTTTTCTGTAGCGCAGTTTTCGTGACCCCCCGCATCCGTCTGCGGATGGGATTGGATGCTAGTTTCTGATTTCTTATTTATCCTATGAAGCTGGAAAGGAAAGGGAAGCTATCTCAAACTAACCTTGCACGCAAATGTTTTCTTTAACAAATGCTAAGAGATTGGGGAGTTTGGGGTCAGGTTATACAATGGAGAGTTGTCAATTACCCATCCTATACATGGTTATCCATAGGTTGATAGCAATTTTCTATTGTTCTACTGTTTTCTACTTGATGATGTTTATTTGTCGTAAATGGGAAATTTTCTCCTTTGGGAAGGTTGAGAGATGTTGAAAAGATATTTTTGTTGTTTTCGAGTTTTTCGATGTTTTTGGTAAGGTACTGGACCTAAGGGTTTTTGTTTAGTGTGCTCGCTAAGATTTCGCAATCTTATGCCTACGTATTCCCGTTAAAGAAAACAGAGAAATCAGAGCAATCGTAGTTCCTCCTATTTTATGGGAGGAAGAGATGCTTGGTGTCTTGTTTAAAGCCTAAGATTGAAGCTAAAAGGTTTAACTGAAAGAGAATTTGTCATCTCTAGTTGGAGAAGTTTTAAAGTTAGAGTTTAAAGATTGAGTTTTGAAACCTTTGGAGGTTTTAACTCTGTCGGAAATTGATGAAATTATCAGGGTTTTTTTCCTATTCTTTAAGGAGATAAAAAGGGTTTTTTGAAATCCAAGAGGAAATGAGACTGTCCAAGTCTACTGGTATGAGAAGGTTGATCTTTGACTGAATGATGGTCTTTGTATGATTCCTAAGAGGAGGCTGGTGTTTTAAGGGATGAGAATCAACCATAAACTGGTGAGAGGTTTTGACTCTAGAAGACTGCTGTAACGAGTGATGACTAGTGTTCTGGACTGGGCCAACGGCCATGCGCGGCACAATCCATGATTGCTACAGTGACTGCCCAAACGCTTGGATCCAGTCCATTAAGGGGACAAAAGTACCCTTTTGCCCCTACAAACCGGTCACGGGCTACTCAGTCCTGCCCGAAATTATTACCCGTCACACACAGATTACAACTCCCCGACAGCTGACGAACAGACGCCCGCAAACTACCTTCCTGCCCGGTATAACGGCTAGTTTGGGCATCCTGCCCGTCATAACGGCTAGTTTGGGCAGTTACCTATTCTTCAGGAAAACGGTTATTTCGCCCTGAAAATAGGACCGTTGGCCACGCGCTGGGGAACATTATATAAACCCTCTCATTTGAGAGGGTCAGGTATCAAATATTCATCTTAAGAATACACTTTGTACTTGCCCATTTTCTCTGACCCTTTCTTACTTGAGCGTCGGAGTGCCTTGCAGGTACACCCTCTCCTCTCCTCATCAACATTCCGAGCACCTTGCCCATCTGACGACCAGCATACGTGGACCAGTTTAAATACTTCAGATCAGTGGCGCCATCTGTGGGAACTCCTTGTTCTCCCCTTCTTTATTTCCTCCTCGGAAACTAAAAGATCAAAACATACTTTCTTTGATCCGCCCACATATGGCCGCTCAGAACTCCACAAAAGGTGCTGACATTACGGTTCTCGTTCCCATCAACAAGATGGACGCTGACGGCATATCTTTGTTACTTTCTGATCCCCGTTTCCTTCGAGACGGGGCTACTGCGTCTCCAACTCCTCCTCCCACCGAGCAAGGAGACAAACAGCTACCGTCGGGTGAACGACCAATTCCTGGCCCTCCCAGCGCCGACCTGGCCGTTGCAGCTCTTTTGGAAGCTGTCAACTGCACAAACCTCCTTATCTTGCAGCAAGGAGAGAGAATAGGAGCTCTCGAGGAAGCATCTCTTCCAAGATCCTCTCCTTCAAAGAGTAAGCACCAAAAATCAAGAAGCCCGCCACCTAGGCATGGGGAAGACCATAGATCGAGGCATGAGTCTGAATCACAACACATTCGCAAGCGCGACCAGATCTCCCTGCGAGATCGATCATCACCAAGACACAAAAGAATGAGACAGGATAGGCATTCTCCACCGGTCAGACCTCGTGACCGGCTACGTTCACCATGGCCTCGCAGAGACCGCCGCCACGAGCGCAGACAACGGTCACCATCAGCTCCAAGTTCAGACAGTGATGACGAGCCTCGCGGCCCGTTGTCCCATAGGATCTTGGCCACCCGTCTCCCTAAAGGACTAGAGAACCCTCCGTCTCTAGGGACTTACGATGGAACCACTGACCCAGACGAGCACATAGAAAACATAGATGCTCTTTTGGACTACAGAGGGGTACGAGGAGCCATCAAATGCCGCCTGTTCCCGACCATGCTCTGGAAGGGAGCAATGACATGGTACAAGCAACTGCCAGAAGAATCCATTACATCCTGGAGGCAGCTGGGGAGGATTTTCTCCCGTCACTTTACTGCATCGCGACGTCATCCAAAGACCGAGGCATCCCTCAGAGCTGTCGTACAGGGAAGAGATGAGCCTCTTCGGGCTTACATTAAACGGTTCAACAAGGAGGCCGTCCAGGTGCCAACGACCGACGACATGAAGAAATTCCTGCTCGAGCAGGGATTACGTCCTGGCTCAGACTACGCGAAAGCCATCGGCCTCGATCCACCGCGAAACCTTAACGCCCTTCTCCTCCAAGCCCAGTCGCATATACAGTACGAAGAGAAGGTTGTTGCACACTCTGTCCGGGCCTCTCGACACCATGAAGGTGCCCGCTCGTCCAGAGCTGAAGAAACCTCGACATCCTGTCGAGGAGATAAAAGATGCGACGATGGGCCTCGCGATGCACGCGAGCAGAAGGGACCTTCTGGGCGGTTCCATGACTATACCCCCCTCACTGCCTCGAGGGAGAAAATCTTGTCCGAGTGTGCTAACTCGGAATTCAAGCAAGCGGGAGTCCATTTCCCCAAACAGCTGTCGGCCAGACCGGGTGTAGACAAATCCAAGTATTGCCGCTTCCACAAGAGTCACGGTCATACGACAGAAGAATGCATCCACCTCAGGGAAGCAATAGATGTCCTTATTCGCGACGGCCACCTGAAGCAGTTCGCGAAAAAGAAAGATCCTCCCCGACAGGAAACCCAGGAGAACAAAAAGGTTGCAGAAGAGACTCCGCCCTCTGATGACACCAACGTACAGGTCGCTATGTCCATAACTCGGCCAGAGGACTTCCGCATCCCTGATAGTCTGTCCGTCTCCACGTACCTCGCTGCTCACAGCCCGTGGGAGGCCTTCCCGTCAGCCATGGTCATTTCTGGTGGTGGATTCAACAAAATCACGGTCGGCTCCGTCAAGAGGAGATTCGATCAATTGATCAGCAAAAGCTCCAATGAAGTCACTACGCTGGACACCACTCACAAAGGATCCGTTCCTACTTCCTTCTACAAGGAAGAGCTCCCCGGCGGAGCACCGAACTCAAGTATTCCGCTACTTATCCGAGCAAAGATGGCAAACTTTGACATTCGCAGAATACTCGTGGACCAGGGCAGCTCGGTTGATATAATGTACAACCACCTGTTCGAAACGCTGCAGCTGAATGACTCTCACCTTACTCCATACATTGGATCCGACCTGCAAGGATTCAACGGAGCGGTGACAAAGCCCCGGGGTTACGTAGAGCTCATCGTAACCTTTGGTTCAGGAGAGACAACCCGAGCAATTAAAGCACAGTTTCTAGTAATTGAATGCCCGTCACTATACCAGTGCATTTTTGGAAGGCCAACCCTGGCAGAGTTGATTGTTGTACCTTCCACCGTACATCTCAAGATGAAGTACTACACTTCTAAAGGGATGGTCGGCACCCTCCACTGCGACACCGAAGCTGCCCGTCGATGCTTTGAAGCAGCATCCAAAGGACTAAGCACCATCTCAGCATGACCAAGGACTTCTGGTCGTTCCCCCCTGCCCAGCATCTCCGAGCAGCCAAAACCGCTCCCCCAGGTCAAATCTATAGACTTGGACAGCCGTTTCAATGAGGAAGATCACGCCAAGGACCTAACGACTTCGAGAAGCCAGTCCAACAACAGCGGCCATCTCCTACGCCCCGTCCCAGATGGCAACTTCGAGATCGTTCTGTTCGGAGAAGACCCCTAACGGGGAGTAAAGATCGGAGCAGACCTCCCCGACCTGGCCAGGAGACAACTAAAACCATGCCTTAGGGAGAACGCATACTTGTTCGCATGGAGCGCTGCTGAAATGCCAGGATTGGACCCATCCGTCACTTGCCACCAGCTTACAATTGACCTAGCCGTCAAAGCCGTTGCCCAGCACAGAAGGAAACAGTCCCCGGAAAAGATGGAAGCCGCGGAGAAAGCTGTCAAAGACCTTCTAGAAGCTAGGTTTATTTCTGAGGCCAAATACACTACATGGCTCTCAAACGTTGTACTTGTAAGAAAAAATAATGGCAAATGGAGGATGTGTGTTGACTATACCGATGTTAATAGGGCCTGTCCGAAGGACGCCTACCCCCTCCCCAATATCGATAAGCTCGTAGATAACTCAGCGGGTTTTAAGCTTTTATCGTTCCTCGATGCCTACTCGGGCTACAATCAAATCCCAATGGCCGCGAGTGATAAAACTTACACGGCCTTCATGACTGAATCGGGCAACTATTACTACAACGTAATGCCCTTCGGGCTGAAGAACGCCAGAGCTACGTACCAACGAATGATGAACAGAGTCTTCCAAGGACAAATAGGTGACATGCTCGAAGTATACATGGACGATATGATCTTCAAGTCCCACGAGGAACTAGATCATGTCACCCATCTTCGCAAAATCTTCGAGCAAGCAAGAAAGTATCGAATGCGTTTTAACCCAGAGAAGTGCACGTTTGGTGTACGGGCAGGTAAATTCTTTGGCTTCTACCTAACAGAACGAGGGATCGAAGCTAACCCCGAAAAGTTTCGGGCATTCTCTAAGTTCCCAACGCCCACGTCAAAGAAGAACATCCAATCCCTCAACGGGGTGCTTACTTCGTTGTCCCGCTTCGTGGCAAAATCTGCCCAACACGTCCTTCCTTTCTTCAAGCTCTTGCGGAAAGAAGCAGCGTTTGAATGGACCGAGGAATGTGAAACATCCCTCCTTCACTTGAAGCAAGCTCTGTCGAAACCGCCCGTATTATCACGACCAGATACTGGGGAAGTCTTGTTCCTATACCTCGCCGTCACTGCCGAGGCCGTTAGCGCCGTTCTCATTCGCGAGAATCCTGGCGGACAAAAGTCAATATACTTCACGAGCAAAGCATTCCAGGACCCAGAGTTGTGATATCAACAGATAGAGAAGGTAGCATTGGCCCTCGTCAACGCTGTCAGACGACTGAGACAATATTTCTTGGCTCACACGATCATGGTAAGAACGGATCAGCCCATAAAGTAATTACTGGGACGACCAGACATGCAGGCAGAATGCTCAAATGGTCATTGGAACTGTCCGAGTTCGACATCCAGTATGAAAGCAGGAAAGCTCTTAAGGCCCAAGCTCTGGCCGATTTCGTAGCGGAAATGACGTTTTCAGACTCCCCGGTCCACATAGCAAACAGATGGACCATCTATGAAGATGGAGCATCCAGCTCGACCAGCAGCGGGGCAGGGGAATTTTGGAGAACGACGAAGGGACCATAGTTGAGGCTTCTCTCACATTGTACTTTCCCACGTCGAACAACCAGGCCGAGTATGAAGCCTTCCTCGCCGGTTTGCGCATAGCCGAAGACCTAGGGGCTGAAGAAATCATCATCTGCACGGACTCTCAGCTCGTAGGCCTCCAGATATCAGGAGAATATCAGACCAAAAACGACAGTCTCTCTGAATACCTAACCCTGGTCAAGGGAAAAATGGCGAGGTTCAGAACGGTAGAAGTGAGACATGTTCCACGCGAACATAACGTGCGAGCAGACATCTTGTCCAAACTAGCAAGCACTAAGAGGAAAGGCGGAAATAGGTCAGTCATCCAAGAGATACTTCCCCGGTGCAGCATCGATAAGGGATCCTCGACCCTACACGTACACGCGATTAGGGACAGCGATTGTTGGATGACACCCATGTACAACTACCTCACCAGGGACGAGCTTCCGGATGACCCCAAGGAAGCCATCACTATCAGACGAAGAGCTTGCTCGTACGTCATCCTTGAAAACAAACTCTATCGACGAGGCTTCTCCATCCCACTGCTCAAATGCATAGAGGAGGAAGTTGTCCCTCACGTATTACGAGAAATCCACGAAGGCATTAACGCCCAGCACCTAGGAGGAAGATCCTTTGCCCACAAGGCCCTCCGAGCAGGGTATTATTGGCCAACCATGCAGCACGATGCCAAGGAACATGTGAAGAGATGCGACAAATGCCAACGGCACGAGGATATGCACCTAGCTCCACCTAATGAATTAAAAAGCATGACCTCCCCGTGGCCATTTGCCTGGTGGGGTCTAGACATCCTAGGACCCTTCGTGACGGGGTCCAGCCAAACAAAATACCTGATAGTGGGCGTAGACTATTTCACAAAGTGGATAGAAGCAGAAGCCTTAGTAAAGATAACAGCATTTAACATTCTGCGCTTCTACAAGCGGAATATCCTTGCCCGTTTTGGGATTCCCCAAGCAATTGTCACGGACAATGGAATGCAGTTCACGGACAAGAAGTTCGAAGACTTTGTCGCCCATCTCGGAACAAAGCAACATTTCGCTTCTGTAGAACATCCCCAGACCAACGGGCAGGCAGAAGCGGCCAATCGTGTCATTCTTCGTGGCCTCAAGCGAAGACTGGTTGAAACAAAGAAAGCCTGGGTCGAGGAGCTCCACATCATCTTATGGGCGTATTGCACCACTCCTCAGTCTACCACCGGGGAAACACCTTTCCGCTTAGCATACGGTACAGAGGCTGTTCTACCCATTGAAATTCACGTACCGTCCAGGAGGACCGAATCAACTCTAGACGAGGAAATGAATGACGAAGCAATAAGAGAGGAGCTCGACCTTGTCGAGGAAATCCGAACAGGAGCAGCCCTCCGCGAAGCATCTCTTAAGCAAAAAATAGCAATCAGGCACAACGCTAAAGTCTTACGACGAGAGTTCGATGTGGGTAGCCTTGTCATGCGAAGAAACCACAAGGACTCTCGCGAAGGTAAACTAGCAGCCAACTGGGAAAGGCCATACAGAGTCCGTGCCAGAACGGAGAATGGTGCCTACTTCCTCGAAACCCTCGACGGGGACGAAATCCCTCGACCATGGAACGCTGAAAAACTTAAGCAGTACTACAGCTAAAGTCACAATAGGATTCCTCGCGTCAAAGGACCACCTAACGGTCATCATGCTCGTTCAGGTACAAACGATGCATACGCACAAAGTGGAATCCCGCTCAAGTAAATGAGCAGGAGCTCTGCTCGTCGGCAGTCCTCAATCGAGCATCGCCTTCGCCTAGGTACCACGATTGGCAGAACCTCAGCTCGCGATGGGACGTTCACGCTGTTACACCCTGATTTTTAACAGCGCGAGTGTATTTTCAAAAGGTACTATTCCTCGAATAAAATGATAAATGGTTTTCTTTGTATGAAAAGAGAGGGTTTTTTTTTTAAAACACTACACTTCATTTTTATACATAGCTGCACCATTTTTAAAACATAAACACACTGTACATATATACAACGAAGCGTTAAATGAGATACAGATAGTGGTTATGTTACAGGACATAAAAACATAGATAAAGTCCTCGGCAGACACTCACCCAGGAGAGCTGTTCCAAGGAGAGGATTTCAAACCAGGTAGTCGTGTGATGAGAATTCGTCGTCCAGTACTAACTACTCCTATCAATTTAAGTATTTCCTTCCCTAACTAGGTTGATCGATCCCTAATGGCAACCATAGTAACCACCCGCACCAACTCCGCATAATCCATCGCAAGTGCTCGTCAAGGTGTGTTCAGATCCATCCCGGGCTCATACTCGTACTCGGAGGGGTCCTCCTCCTCAGTGTCATCCTCCTCTCCCTCACAGATGATGGCCTCGAGTGGCGGCACGTATGTTACATCAATAGGAGGAAGCTCGTCTAGGGAATAGACGTTAGGGGTGAAGGTCGGGGGTAATCCTAGTGACATCCCTAAGTCTAGAGGAGGCATGGGTATGTCAGGAAAGGTCGGCCATCCTCCCTCAACTGGGGCGTACGAGGGTCCAGGTGGGGCGTAAGGGTAGATCGGTAATCCGTAGCAATCAATCTCCCCTGAGAGGAAACTGGAAATGATCAACGAAGATGGAATCGGAAAAGTTATCGCTCGGCGTGACACGGTGGTCTTTGGATCCTGTCCCACGACAGCAGTGGTCTCCATCACGTTCCCGATGTATGACAGTTGTCCCAGGGTAGGGTTGAATTCCCAGGACGCGTCAGTCCCTGAATCAGGAAAGATAAATTATGTCGTCTTCGACAGTGGCATCTCCCCGGGTTCCGGAAGCGTCATAATCTATTGGCGTATAGGCCACACAATCCACTGAAAGGGTCATCAATCCGAAAATAACAAATATACAAGAGCGGAGCAAAAAGCATAAACCGAGGATACATTATACATGGCTAGAGATCTCATTCTAGCACATGTATATACACATTCATAACAATAATACATATAGCAGAATTAAGACTCATCCCTAATGCAATGTCTATTGTCTATGCTTATGATTCCGGAATATCAATCCCTTCGCAAAGGGTCGTGGTCTCGCTTCAGGATTTAGCACCACTAAGGTGATATGTATCGCAGACCCATCAATCAGACTCAATGATCCACTTCGGGAGAAGGTGGTTCTCTCACAGACGCACACCCCGTGCCACCTCTCCGGTGTACACCTCGTGACTCCTCTCCGGTAGCCACGTAACCATGAAATGAATGAGCATACAATTCCCAAATACACAGTTCAACATATGTGTAACATCACCATATGTAATAAATCATCTCATGCATCAAATCTTCGCACAGATATATAACAGGTATTCACCTTCACAATTAGGCACCTTCAAAATAACACATGATCAAAAACAGAGCAGGTATAAAATATATTTCTATTAGTGAAAAAGTATATAAAAATAGAAAGATGCCCTTACTGTCACAACAGTTGTGCGGATTGATATTTTGTCGGTCGGTCGATCGTACACCTTTATCCAAAATGAATTAAATTAGAACGAACTAATAAACTCGTAGTCATCCGATTTATTTTTCTACTTAATCAATAAATTAAGTTTTTTTTTTCATTATTACTAGATTTTTCTAAAAATAATGGATTATATTTTCTTTACTGAAATACCAAGTACGAAAGCGTTAACCCGACAAAATCGGTATTATTCTAAAATATATAAAAAAAATTAATAATAATTATAATTATTGTTATTATATATATACACCTAATATAATACTAATATATATATATATATATATATATATATATATATATATTTCAAAAATAAAATGAAGAAATAATAAAAAATATGGTACATTTTTTTTTCTTATGGTTACATATAATTTTAAATTATATATATATATATATATATATATATATATATATATATATATATATATATATATATATATATATATATATGTTTCAGTAACCATAAAAAAGAAAAATACAAAACAAAAAAAAATAAATAAATAAAAAGAAAAGTTTGGTACATATGTGGCTCTCGACACCAACTTGTGACGCTCGGCACAAGTCCTCTTTTTTTTTTTTTTTTTTTTACGTAAAACAATCTTTTTTTTTTCCAACAAATTTTTTTTTTTTTATTACATAAAAAAAATAGCGTTGGTTTTTTTTTTATTATGGCAATCCGGACATATTATCGAAAATTTTTCTCAAAACATTCAATAAGATGACATCAAATAATTATTTTTATCAACAAAAAAAAATTTAGGGAGAAAAGTTTTTACCTGAAATAACAGCAGTGGTAAAATTTTAACGAAGGGGTTTAGCTAAGGAATAATTATTTTAGAGAGAGTGAAGAGAATTTCGTTATCTGAGTGAGTGAGAAATACAGTGACAGACTTCAGTATTTATAGGCGTAAGGAAAAGGCCATGTGGTAAATTGAAATTGAAGACGTGGATGGATTCATCTAACACAGTCCATTTCTATCGTTCTCTTTAATTACCTGGTAAGAATATTCTCTGTTTAGAATATTCTAAATGATCCAAATATCAGATACGTATCTTCTTCCATATCTACTTCATATACAACTTTTGTCACATAAGTGCAATTTCCGGTGTCATGTGATACTAGTAAAAATTCCGAAATAATTTTTTTTTCCCGGTAATAAAACTTTTTTTTTCCGGTTATTCTATAAAAAAAAAATCAATCGAGAAAATATTTTTTTTTTTATATTAATATCTTTTCAATATACTTTTAAAAATAATTTTGTACCTCTATCGATAAAATTTCGTAACCATAAAAATAAAATAAAAAATTGTTTTCAAAAATTAAGACGGCTATTTTTTTTTCCGAGCATAAAAACTGAAAAGAGAGTTTTTAGAAAATTTCTGTCGTGGACCAAAAATAAAAATTCTAAATTATTTTGAGCGTAACTTGAACTTATTGATATAAATAATATTTAATTTATATCTGATCATGATAATATATTATAAGAGTATTTATTCTAAAATTACGGGTGTTACAATACTCCCCCTCTAAAATAGTTTCGTCCTCGAAACTAAGTGTCTGTGAACAAGTCTGGGTATTTCTCTCGGATTGCGCTCTCAAGTTCCCACGTTGCATCACTAGTGGTTTGGTTCCAAATTATTTTTACTAATGGAATTTCCTTATTCCTTAGCAGTTTCATCTTTCTATCCTCGATCCTAACGGGTACTTCTTCAAATGATAAGTTGTCTTTAAGTTGAATAGTGTCTGGTTTGATTACGTGAGAAGGGTCTGGAATGTATTTTCGTAGTTGTGAGACATGGAATACATCATGCATGCCAGACAAAAAGGGTGGTAACGTGATTCGGTAAGCCACGGGTCCAATCTTAGAAGTTATTTGATAGGGTCCAATAAACTTTGGAGTTAACTTCCGCGTCTTGATTGCTCTCCCCGCCCCAGTGGTGGGTGTGACACGGAGGAACACATGGTCTCCTTCTCCGAAATCCAATGGCCTACGTCTTTTGTCATCATAGCTTTTCTGGCGATCTTGTGAAGCTTTCATTTTTTCCTTAATGCTTTTAACCTTTTCTGTAGTCTGTTGAACCTATTCTGGACCTACCATCATACTCTCACCATCTTGATACCAGCATAACGACGTTTGACACTTTTCTCCATATAGAGCTTCAAATGGAGCCATTCCGATACTAGTATGAAAGTTGTTGTTGTAGGTGAATTCAATCAAAGGTAGTGTGTCATCCCAACTCCTTATATCATCCAATACGCATGCCCGTAGTAGATCCTCTAACGTCTGATTCGTTCGTTTTGTTTGTCCATCTGTTTGTGGATGATATGCCGAACTTAATCTGAGCTTTGTTCCAAGTTCCTCATGTAACGCACCCCAAAATTGTGTGGTGAAATTTGGGTCTCGATCCGACACGATGCTAGATGGCACCCCATGTACTCTAACAATCTCGGCAATGTAAGTTTCCGTATACTTGGCTACTTTATAGGTGGTCTTTACAGGTAAGAAATGAGAAGATTTGGCCAAACGATCGACAATTACCCAAATTGAATCATGCATATAGGCCCAGATTGCGAAATTGAAGGTACCATTTTAACTGCACTTTTTGATTCTGGGGCAACGCATTCATTCATATCCAAGGATTGCGTTGATCGTTTAAAAATGACAGTAACCCCGCTACCTTTTGACTTAGTAGTGTCTACCCCTGCTAAGGTTTTAACTGTGAACACTGCATGCTTGCTATGTAAGGTAGTGGTTCAAAATAGAGACTTTCTAGTTAATCTAATATGTTTACCCCTACAATCTCTCGAGATTATTCTCGAAATGGATTGGATGTCATTTCATTACGTTATGCTATATTGTGCTCGAAAGTTAGTTATTTTGCCTGAGCCGGGGGTTGTTAAATACCTATCAGCTAACCAACTCAAAGGTTCTATAAAGAAGGGAGCCTTTGACCTTGCCATACTTGCTAATACGGGGATGATGGAGGAAGTCAAGGTTGAAGACATGTTAGTTACTCAAGACTTTCAAGATGTGTTCCCCAATGAGATTCCTGGTTTACCACCTGTAAGAGACATTGAGTTCTTCATTGACTTACACCCGGGAACTGGACCCATTTCCATTGCACCATATCGGATGGCGCCAAAAGAACTCCAAGAACTTAAAGAACAATTGGAAGACTTGATGGAGAAAGGATTCATTAGGCAGAGTGTTTCCCCATGGGGAGCTCCAGTACTTTTGGTAAAGAAGAAGGACGGGCATTCCCGACTATGTGTGGACTACAGGCAACTTAACAAGGCGACCGTGAAGAATCGATACCCTTTACCTCGCATTGATGACTTGATGGATCAACTTACAGGAGCATCTATATTTTCTAAGATTGATCTCAAGTCTGGTTATCATCAGATCAGAGTAAGAGAAGAAGACATACCAAAGACTGCATTTAGGACTCGATATGGACATTATGAGTACCTAGTCATGCCATTTGGAGTGACTAATGCACCCGCTATTTTCATGGATTACATGAACCGAATTTTCCACCCATTTCTGGACAAATTCGTTGTTGTATTCATTGACGATATCCTTGTTTACTCTCGAAGTAAAGTAGAACACGAAGAACATCTACGTCAAGTGCTACAAATTCAGCGTGAAAAGAAGTTATATACTAATCCATCCAAATGTGAACTCTTGCTAGAAAAGGTGAATTTCCTGGGACACGTCATATCAAAGGAAGGAATTGCTGTAGATCCAGCAAAGATTGAAACCATGCTCGCATGGAAACAACCTCAGACAGTCACGGACATAAGAAGTTTCGTAGGATTGGCTGGATACTATCGACGATTCATTGAAGGATTCGCAAAGATAGTAGCTCCATTAACTCAACTAACTAGAAAGGATCAACCTTTTGCTTGGACTGAGAAATGTGAAGCTAATTTTCAGTTGTTGAAGAAGAAACTTACGACGTCGCCTATTTTGATTCTGCCGCAACCTGGGGAGCCATACGAAGTCTACTGCGATGCATCTCATCAAGGATTAGGATGCGTATTGATGCAGCACCGAAAGGCGGTAGCATATGGTTCGAGACAATTAAAGATTCATGAAAGGAATTATCCCACTCATGATTTGGAACTTGCAGCTGTAGTGTTTGCACTAAAGATTTGGCGTCATTATCTCTATGGATGTACATTCGTGATATTCAGCGACAATAAGAGCTTGAAGTATTTGTTTGATCAGAAGGAATTAAACATGAGACAGAGAAGATGGATGGAAACCTTGAAGGACTATGATTTCACATTACAATATCACCCAGGAAAAGCAAACGTGGTGGCAGATGCACTATGTAGAAAGGGTATCCTAGCAACAGCATCACTGATGGCCAAACAACAAGAACTACGGGAAACATTCAGAGACCTGCACCTAGACGTAAAACTTGGACATTTAACTCTTCAATGTGGAATGATCAAGATCTCAAATAGACTCTTGGAAGACATTCGAAACTGTCAGAACAATCCACTCTTGGAAGAGAAAAGAGAATTGATGGTACAAGGAAAAGCACCCGGTTTTAAGGTAGGACCAGATAATATCTTAAGGTGCAACGAGAGAATTTGTGAACCCAATGTTGCAGAGATAAGGAAGCTAATTTTAGAGGAGGCCCACAAGAGCAAACTCAGCATTCACCCTGGAGCCACAAAAATGTATAAAGATTTGAGACAAAACTATTGGTGGTCGGGAATGAAAAAGGAGGTGGCAGACTATGTAGCATCATGTTTGACTTGCCAGTAAGCGAAGATAGAACATCAAAGGCCAGCAGTAATGTTGCAACCTTTAGACATTCCCGAATGGAAATGGGATAGCATTTCAATGGATTTTATCACCGGATTGCCTAAAACTCGGAGAATGCATGATTCAATTTGGGTAATTGTCGATCGTTTGACTAAATCTTCTCATTTCTTACCTGTAAAGACCACATATAAAGTAGCCAAGTATACAGAAATTTACATTGTCGAGATTGTTAGACTACATGGGGTACCATCTAGCATCGTGTCGGATCAAGACCCAAAGTTCACCTCACAATTTTGGGGCGCGTTACATGAGGCACTTGGAACAAAGCTCAGATTAAGTTCGGCATATCATCCACAAACAGATGGACAAATAGAACGAACGAATCAGACGTTAGAGGATCTACTACGGGCATGCGTATTGGATGATATAGGGAGTTGGGATGACATACTACCTTTGATTGAATTCACCTACAACAACAGCTTTCATACTAGTATCGGAATGGCTCCGTTTGAAGCTCTATATGGAAGAAAGTGTCAAACGCCATTATGCTAGTATCAAGATGGTGAGAGTATGATGGTAGGTCCAGAATTGGTTCAACAGACTACAAAAAAGGTTAAAAGCATTAGTGAAAAAATGAAAGCTTCACAAGATCGCCAGAAAAGCTATGCTGACAAAAGACGTAGGCCATTGGATTTCGGAGAAGGAGACCATGTGTTCCTCCGTGTCACACCCCCCACTGGGGTGGGGAGAGCAATCAAGACGCAGAAGTTAACTCTAAAGTTTATTGGACCCTATCAAATAACTTCTAAGATTGGACCCGTGGCTTACCGAATCGCGTTACCACCCTTTTTGTCTGGCATGCATGATGTATTCCATGTCTCACAACTACGAAAATACATTCCAGACCCTTCTCACGTAATCAAACCAGACACTATTCAGCTTAAAGACAACTTATCATTTGAAGAAGTACCCGTTAGGATCGAGGATAGAAAGATGAAACTGCTAAGGAATAAGGAAATTCCATTAGTAAAAATAATTTGGAAGCAAACCACTGGTGATGCAACGTGGGAACTTGAGAGCGCAATCCGAGAGAAATACCCAGACTTGTTCACAGACACTTAGTTTCGAGAACGAAACTATTTTAGAGGGGGAGTATTGTAACACCCGTAATTTTAGAATAAATACTCTTATAATATATTATCATGATCAGATATAAATTAAATATTATTTATATCAATAAGTTCAAGTTACGCTCAAAATAATTTAGAATTTTTATTTTTGGTCCACGACAGAAATTTTCTAAAAACTCTCGTTTCAATTTTTATGCTCGGAAAAAAAAAATAGCCGTCTTAATTTTTGAAAACAATTTTTTTTTTATTTTATGGTTACGAAATTTTATCGATAGAGTCACAAAATTATTTTTAATAGTATATTGAAAAGATATTAGTATAAAAAAAATTATTTTCTCGATCGATTTTTTTTTTATAGAATAACCGGAAAAAAAAAGTTTTATTATCGGGAAAATTTGTTTTTTTCGGAATTTTTACTAGTATCACATGACACCGGAAATTGCACTTATGTGACAAAAGTGGTATATGAAGTAGATATGGATAAAGGAAGAAGATACGTATCTGAATATTCTGATCAGAGCATATTCTAACCAGGGTAATTAAATAGAATGATAGAAATGGACTGTGTTAGATGAATCCACTGATATTATCTGATGACCATGTCTTCAAATTACCACATGGCAATTTCCTCACGCCTATAAATACTGAAGCCTATCACTGTATTTCTCACTCACTCAGATAACGAAATTCTCTTCACTCTCTCTAAAATAATTATTCCTTAACTAAACCCCTTCGTTAAAATTTTACCACTGCTGTTATTTCAGGTAAAAACTATTCTCCCTAAATTTTTTTTGTTGATGAAAATTATTATTTGATGTCATCTTATTGAATGTTTTGAGACAAATTTTCGACAATAGGTCCGGATTGCCATAATAAAAAAAAAACCACCCCTATTTTTTTTATGTATTAAAAAAAAAAAATTTGTTTTCGTTGGAAAAAAAAATGATTTTTTTACGTCAAAAAAAAAAAAAAAAGAGGAATTGTGGCGAGCGCCACAAGTTGGTGGCGAGAGCCACATCTGTACCAAACTTTTTCTTTTTATTTTTTATTTTTTTGTTTTGTATTTTTCTTTTTGGTTACTGAAATATATATATATATATATATATATATATATATATATATATATATAAAATTGAGAATTATATGTAATCATAACAAAAAAACGTACCATATTTTTTTTTATTATTTCTTCATTTTATTTTATATATATATATATATATATATATATATATATATATATATTAGTATTATATTAGGTGTATATATATAATAATAATAATAATTATTATTATTATTAATTTATTTTTTTTAGAATAATACCGATTTTGTCGGGTTAACGCTTTCGTACTTGGTATTTCAGTAAAGAAAATATAATCCATTATTTTTAGAAAAATCTAGTAATAATGAAAAAAAACTTAATTTATTGATTAAGTAGAAAAATAAATCGGATAACTACGAGTTTATTAGTTCGTTCTAATTTAATTCATTTTGGATAAAGGTGTACGATCGACCGACCGACAAAATATCAATCCGCACAACTGTTGTGACAGTAAGGGCATCTTTCTATTTTTATATACTTTTTCACTAATAGAAATATATTTTATACCTGCTCTGTTTTTTATCATGTGTTATTTTGAGGGTGAATACCTGTTATATATCTGTGCGAAGATTTGATGCATGAGATGATTTATTACATATGGTGATGTTACACATATGTTGAACTGTGTATTTGGGAATTGTATGCTCATTCATTTCATAGTTACGTGGCTACCGGAGAGGAGTCACGAGATGTACACCGGAGAGGTGGCACGGGGTGTGTGTCTGTGAGAGAACCACCTTATCCCGAAGTGGATCATTGAGTCTGATTGATGGGTCTGCGATACCTATCACCTTAGTGGTGCTAAATCCTGAAGCGAGACCACGACCCTTTGCGAAGGGATTGATATTCCGGAATCATAAGCATTAACATATAGACATTGCATTAGGAATGAGTTTTAATTTTGCTATATGTATTATTGAATGTATATATACATGTGTTAGAATGAGATCTCTAGCCATGTATAATGTATCCTCTGTTTATGCTTTTTACTCCGCTCTTGGATATTTGTTATTTTCGGATTGATGACCCTTTCAGTGGATTGTGTGGGTTATACGCCAATAGATTATGACGCTTCCGGGACCCGGGGAGATGCCACCGTCGAAGACGACGGAATTTATCTTTCCTGATTTAGGGACTGACGCGTCCTGGGAATTCAACCCGACCCTGGGACAACTGTCATACATCGGGAACGTGATGGAGACCACTGCTGTCATGGGATAGGATCCCAAGACCACCATGTCACGCGGAGCGATAACTTTTCCGATTCCATCTTCGTTGATCATCTCCAGTTTCCTCTCAGGGGAGATTGATCGCTACGGATTACCGATCTACCCTTACGCCCTACCTGGACCCTCGTACGCCCCGATTGAGGGAGGATTGTCGACCTTTCCTGACATACCCATGCCTTCTCTAGACATAGGGATGTCACTAGGATTACCCCCGACCTTCACCCTTGACGTCTATTCCCTAGACGAGCTTCCTCCTATTGATCCAACATACGTGCCGCCACTCGAGGCCATCATCTGTGAGGGAGAGGAGGACGACACTGAGTAGGAGGACCCCTCCGAGTACGAGTATGAGCCCGGATACGATAGGGATGGATCCGAACACACCTTGACGAGCACTTGCGATGGATTATGCGGAGCTGGTGCGGGTGGTTACTGTGGTTGCCATTAGGGATCGATCAACCTAGTTAGGGAAGGAAATACTTAAATTGATAGGAGTAGTTAGTACTGGACGACGAATTCTCATCACATGACTACCTGGTTCGAAATCCTCTCCTTGGAGCAGCTCTCCTGCGTGAGTGTCTGCCGAGGACTGTATATATGTTTTTATGTCTTGTAACATAACCACTATCTGTATCTCGTTTAACGCTTCGTTGTTTATATGTACAGTATGTTATGTTTTATAAATGGTGCAGCTATGTATAAAAACGAATTGTAGTGTTTTTAAAAAAAAAAACCCTCTTTTCATACAAAGAAAACCATTTATCATTTTATTCGAGGAATAGTACCTTTTGAAAATACACTCGCGCTGTTAAAAGTCGGGGACATCCGATAAAATTAGAACGATACAGAGAAGATTAGCATGGGCCCTGCGCAAGGATGACACGCACAAATTGAGAAATGGTCCAAATTTTTATACAATATTACACCCCAATTTTTAACAGCGCGAGTGTATTTTCAAAAGGTACTATTCCTCAAATAAAATGATAAATGGTTTTCTTTGTATGAAAAGAGAGGGTTTTTTTTAAAAAAAAAACACTACAATTCGTTTTTATACATAGTTGCACCATTTTTAAAACATAAACATAATGTACATATAAACAACGAAGCGTTAAACGAGAAACAGATAGTGGTTATGTTACAAGACATAAAAACATATATACAGTCCTCCGCAGACACTCACGCAGGAGAGCTGCTCCAAGTAGAGGATTTCGAACTAGGTAGTCATGTGATGAGAATTTGTCGTCCAGTACTAACTACCCCTATCAATTTAAGTATTTCCTTCCCTAACTAGGTCGATCGATCCCTAATGGCAACCACAGTAACCACCCGCACCAGCTCCGCATAATCCATCGCAAGTGCTCGTCAAGGTGTGTTCGGATCCATCCCTATCGTATCCGGGCTCATACTCGTACTCGGAGGGGTCCTCCTCCTCAGTATCGTCCTCCTCTCCCTCACCGATGATGGCCTCGAGTGGCGGCATGTATGTTGGATCAATAGGAGGAAGCTCGTCTAGGGAATAGACGTCAGGGGTGAAGGTCGAGGGTAATCCTAGTGACATCCCTAAGTCTAGAGGAGGCATGGGTATGTCATGAAAGGTCGGCCATCCTCCCTCAACTGGGACGTACGAGGGTCCAGGTGGGGCATAAGGGTATATCCGTAATCCGTAGCAATCAATCTCCCCTGAGAGGAAACTGGAGATGATCAACGAAGATGGAATCGGAAAAGTTATCGCTCGGCGTGACATGGTGGTCTTTGGATCCAGTCCCACGACAGCAGTGGTCTCCATCACGTTCCCGATGTATGACAGTTGTCCCAGGGTCAGGTTGAATTCCCAAGACGCGTCAGTCCCTGAGTCAGGAAAGATAAATTCCGTCGTCTTCGACGGTGGCATCTCCCCGGGTCCCGGAAGCGTCATAATCTATTTGCGTATAGCCCACACAATCCACTAAAAGGGTCATCAATCCAAAAATAACAAATATACAAGAGCGGATCAAAAAGCATAAACAGAGGATACATTATACATGGCTTGAGATCTCATTCTAGCACGTGTATATACACATTCAATAATACATATAGCAGAATTAAAACTCATTCCTAATGCAATGTCTATATGTCAATGCTTATGATTCCTGAATATCAATCCCTTCGCAAAGGGTCGTGGTCTCGCTTCAGGATTTAGCACCACTAAGGTGATAGGTATCGCAGACCCATCAATCAGACTCAATGATCCACTTCGGGATAAGGTGGTTCTCTCACAGACACACACCCCGTGCCACCTTTCCGGTGTACACCTCGTGACTCCTCTCCGGTAGCCACGTAACCATGAAATGAATGAGCATACAATTCCCCAAATACACAGTTCAACATATGTGTAACATCACCATATGTAATAAATCATCTCATGCATCAAATCTTCGCACAGATATATAACATGTATTCACCTTCACAATTAGGCACCTTCAAAATAACACATGATCAAAAACAGAGCAGGTATAAAATATATTTCTATTAGTGAAAAAGTATATAAAAATAGAAAGATGCCCTTACTGTCACAACAGTTGTGCGGATTGATATTTTGTCGGTCGGTCGATCATACACCTTTATCCAAAATGAATTAAATTAGAACAAACTAATAAACTCGTAGTCATCCGATTTATTTTTCTACTTAATCAATAAATTAAGATTTTTTTTTCATTATTACTAGATATTTCTTAAAATAATGTATTATATTTTTTTTTACTTAAATACCAAGTACGAAAGCGTTAACCCGACAAAATCGGTATTATTCTAAAATATAAAAAAATTAATAATAATAATTATTATTATTATATATATACACCTAATATAATACTAATATATATATATATATATATATATATATATATATATATATATATATATATATATATATATATATATATATATATATATATATATCAAAAATAAAATGAAGAAATAATTAAAAAAAATATGGTACGTTTTTTTTTTATGATTACATATAATTCTAAATTATATATATATATTTATGCTAAAGTAAAAAAAAAAAATATATATATATATATATATATATATATATATATATATATATATATATATATATATATATATATATATATATATATATATATATATTTCAGTAACCAAAAAGAAAAATACAAAACAAAAAAATAAAAAAATAAAAAGGAAAAGTTTGGTACAGATGTGGCTCACGCCACCAACTTTTGGCGCTCACCACAAGTCCTCTTTTTTTTTGACGTAAAAAAGTCTTTTTGTTTTTTTTCCAACGAAAATTTTTTTTTTGTAATACATAAAAAAAATAGGGTTGGTTTTTTTTTATTATGGCAATTCGGACCTATTGTCGAAAATTTTTCTCAAAACACTCAATAAGATGACATCAAATAATTATTTTCATTAACAAAAAAAATTTAGGGAGAAAAGTTTTTACCTGAAATAACAGCAGTGGTAAAATTTTAACAAATGGGGTTTAGCTAAGGAATAATTATTTTAGAGAGAGTGAAGAGAATTTCGTTATCTGAGTAAGTGAGAAATACAGTGACAGACTTCAGTATTTATAGGCGTCCGAAAATTGCCATGTGGTAATTTGAAGACGTGGTCATCAGATAATATTAGTGGATTCATCTAACACAATCCATTTCTATCATTCTCTTTAATTACCCTGCTAAGAATATTCTCTGTTCAGAATATTCAGATACGTATCTTCTTCCTTTATCCATATCTCCTTCATATACCACTTTTGTCACATAAGTGCAATTTCCGGTGTCATGTGATACTAGTAAAAATTCCTAAAAAAAATTTTTTTCCCGATAATAAAACTTTTTTTTCCGGTTATTCTATAAAAAAAAATCGATCGAGAAAATAATTTTTTTTTATACTAATATCTTTTCAATATACTATTAAAAATAATTTTGTGACTCTATCGATAAAATTTCGTAACCATAAAAATAAATAAAAAATTGTTTTCAAAAATTAAGACGGCTATTTTTTTTTTCGAGCATAAAAACTGAAACGAGAGTTTTTAAAAAATTTCTGTCGTGGACTAAAAATTAAAATTCTAAATTATTTTGAGCGTAACTTGAACTTATTGATATAAATAATATTTAATTTATATCTGATCATGATAATATATTATAAGAGTATTTATTCTAAAATTACGGGTGTTACAATACTCCCCCCCTAAAATAGTTTCGTCCTCGAAACTAAGTGTCTGTGAACAAGTCTGGGTATTTCTCTCGGATTGCGCTCTCAAGTTCCCACGTTGCATCACCAGTGGTTTGGTTCCAAATTATTTTTACTAATGGAATTTCCTTATTCCTTAGCAGTTTCATCTTTCTATCCTCGATCCTAACGGGTACTTCTTCAAATGATAAGTTGTCTTTAAGCTGAATAGTGTCTGGTTTGATTACGTGAGAAGGGTCTGGAATGTATTTTCGTAGTTGTGAGACATGGAATACATCATGCATGCCAGACAAAAAGGGTGGCAACGCGATTCGGTAAGCCACGGGTCCAATCTTAGAAGTTATTTGATAGGGTCCAATAAACTTTGGAGTTAACTTCCGCGTTTTGATTGCTCTCCCCACCCCAGAGGTGGGTGTGACACGGAGGAACACATGGTCTCCTTCTCCGAAATCCAATTGCCTACGTCTTTTATCAGCATAGCTTTTCTGGCGATCTTGCGAAGCTTTCATTTTTTCCCTAATGCTTTTAACCTTTTTTGTTGTATGTTGATCCAATTCTGGACCTACCATCATACTCTCACCATCTTGATACCAGCATAACGGCGTTTGACACTTTCGTCCATATAGAGCTTCAAACGGAGCCATTCCGATACTAGTATGAAAGCTGTTGTTGTAGGTGAATTCAATCAAAGGTAGTATGTCATCCCAACTCCCTATATCATCCAATACACATGCCCGTAGTAGATCCTCTAACGTCTGATTCGTTCGTTCTATTTGTCCATCTGATTGTGGATGATATGCCGAACTTAATCTGAGCTTTGTTCCAAGTTCCTCATGTAACGCGCCCCAAAATTGTGTGGTGAACTTTGGGTCTCGATCCGACACGATGCTAGATGGCACCCCATGTACTCTAACAATCTCGGCAATGTAAATTTCCGTATACTTGGCTACTTTGTAGGTGGTCTTTACAGGTAAGAAATGAGAAGATTTGGTCAAACGATCGACAATTACCCAAATTGAATCATGCATTCTCTGAGTTTTAGGCAATCTGGTGATAAAATCCATTGAAATGCTATCCCATTTCCATTCGGGAATGTCTAAGGGTTGCAACATTCATGCTGGCCTTTGGTGTTCTATCTTCGCTTTCTGGCAAGTCAAACATGATACTACATAGTCTGCCACCTCCTTTTTCATTCCCGGCCACCAATAGTTTTGTCTCAAATCTTTATACATTTTTGTGGCTCCAGGGTGAATGCAGAGTTTGCTCTTGTGGGCCTCCTCTAAAATTAGCTTCCTTATCTCTGCAACATTGGGTACACAATTTCTCTCGTTGCACCTTAAGATATTATCTGGTCCTACCTTAAAACCGGGTGTTTTTCCTTGTACCATCAATTCTCTTTTCTCTTCCAAGAGTGGATTGTTCTGACAGTTTCGAATGTCTTCCAAGAGTCCATTTGAGATCTTGATCATTCCACATTGAAGAGTTTCATGTCCAAGTTTTACGTCTAGGTGCATGTCTCTGAATGTTTCCCGTAGTTCTTGTTGTTTGGCCATCAGTGATGTTGTTGCTAGGATACCATTTCTACTTAGCGCATCTGCCACCACGTTTGCTTTTCCTGGGTGATATTGTAATGTGAAATCATAGTCCTTCAAGGTTTCCATCCATCTTCTTTGTCTCATGTTTAATTCCTTCTGATCAAACAAATACTTCAAGCTCTTATGTCGCTGAATATCGTGAACGTACATCCATAGAGATAATGATGCCAAATCTTTAGTGCAAACACTACAGCTGCAAGTTGCAAATCATGAGTGGGATAATTCCTTTCGTGAGTCTTTAATTGTCTCGAAGCATATGTTATCGCCTTTCGGTGCTGCATCAATACGCATCCTAATCCTTGATGAGATGCATCGCAGTAGACTTCGCATGGCTCCCCAGGTTGCGGCAGAATCAAAATAGGCGACGTCGTAAGTTTCTTCTTCAACAACTGAAAATTAGCTTCACATTTCTCAGTCCAAGCAAAAGGTTGATCCTTTCTAGTTAGTTGAGTTAATGGAGCTACTATCTTTGCGAATCCTTCAATGAATCGTCGATAGTATCCAGCCAATCCTACGAAACTTCTTATGTCCGTGACTGTCTGAGGTTGTTTCCATGCGAGCACGGTTTCAATCTTTGCTGGATCTACAGCAATTCCTTCCTTTGATATGACGTGTCCCAGGAAATTCACCTTTTCTAGCCAGAATTCACATTTGGATGGATTAGCATATAACTTCTTTTCACGCAGAATTTGTAGCACTTGATGTAGATGTTCTTCGTGTTCTACTTTACTTCGAGAGTAAACAAGGATATCGTCAATGAATACAACAACGAATTTGTCCAGAAATGGGTGGAAAATTCGGTTCATGTAATCCATGAAAATAGCGGGTGCATTAGTCACTCCAAATGGCATGACTAGGTACTCATAATGTCTATATCGAGTCCTAAATGCAGTCTTTGGTATGTCTTCTTCTCTTACTCTGATCTGATGATAACCGGACTTGAGATCAATCTTAGAAAATACAGATGCTCCTGTAAGTTGATCCATCAAGTCATCAATGTGAGGTAAGGGGTATCGATTCTTCACGGTCGCCTTGTTAAGTTGCCTGTAGTCCACACATAGTCGGGAACACCCGTCCTTCTTCTTTACCAAAAGTACTGGAGCTCCCCATGGGGAAACACTCTGCCTAATAAATCCTTTCTCCATCAAGTCTTCCAATTGTTCTTTAAGTTCTTGGAGTTATTTTGGCGCCATCCGATATGGTGCAATGGAAATGGGTCCAGTTCCCGGGTGTAAGTCAATGAAGAACTCAATGTCTCTTACAGGTGGTAAACCAGGAATCTCATTGGGAAACACATCTTGAAAGTCTTGAGTAACTAATATGTCTTCAACCTTGACTTCCGCCATCATCCCCGTATTAGCAAGTATGGCAAGGTCAAAGGCTCCCTTCTTTATAGAACCTTTGAGTTGGTTAGCTGATAGATATTTAACAACCCCCGGCTCAGGCAAAATAACTAACTTTCGAGCACAATCTAACATAACGTAATGAAATGACATCCAATCCATTCCGAGAATAATCTCAAGAGATTGTAGGGGTAAACATATTAGATTAACTAGAAAGTCTCTATCTTGAACCACTACCTTACATAGCAAGCATGCAGTGTTCACAGTTAGAACCTTAGCAGGGGTAGACACTACCAAGTCAAAAGGGAGCGGGGTTACTGTCATTTTTAAACGATCAACGCAATCCTTGGATATGAATGAATACGTTGCCCCAGAATCAAAAAGTGCAGTTAAAATGGTACCTTCAATTTCGCAATTCCCCTGGATTAAGTTGTTGGACGAAGATCTTCCCTCTGCACCCATGCAATATACTCGCCCTTGGGCTGTTGGTCGGACATTCCTGGTAGTATTAACAACTAACTCCGCCTTTGGAGCTCTGCAATCCTTTGCTATATGCCCCTTCTTATTGCATTTGTAGCAGGTAGGGCCCTTATTAGGACATTCATTCGCATAATGCCCACTTTCTCCACACCCGTAACAACGTACCCCTAGGGTAGCTTTAGTTTCTCCACCCCTGGTGTTGTGGTTGTCTGGTCGTTGAGGTCCTCGATTGTTTTGGTGTGGTCGTTGGTATGGCCTCATCTGCTATTTATTACGTCCATGATTCTGAAAATTTGAACGGTTTGGCCCTCCAGAGTTCTGGACCACCCCGCGATTTGCCCTCCTGCTTTTCATGTCCTCCACTTCTCTGCATTTTTCCACCAATGGTTGAAAGCGTTGTATCCCTAGTGGTACCACTGAGTCTTGTAGTTCGTATTTAAGTCCTTCTTGGAAATGGTGACACATGTAAACTTCATCTACTCCTTCCCTGAAGAATCGGAAGTACCTGGACAAAGTTTCAAATTTGGCGGCGTACTCACCTACAGTCATACCCCCTTGTCAAAGTTTCAGAAAATCGTCGCCCAATTTGGTCCTTGCACTTATGGGAAAGTATTTGTCTAAGAATTTTGTTTTAAAGGCTTCCCAATTTATTTCTTCTTGTGCGCCTTCCATCATCAATCTAGTGCTCCTCCACCAGTACTTTGCATCTCCTAGGAGAAGATATGTGGCATACAACACCTTCACTCCTGGGGGACAATTGATTACCTCAAAGATCTTTTCAATCTCTTGTAACCATAAATCAGCCTTCTCGGGAGTAACATCCCCTTGAAATTTAGGTGGATCGTGGCGACGAAAATCAATTAGTCCTTTTGATTCTCTGGCTCTTATCTCTCTGTCCCGCTTCTCCAAATCTCGAAGGTTCTTAGCGGCAGTTTGAGCGGTAACAGCGGTTGCCATCTCAGTCATAGCCTGGGCCATTTGATCCACCTGATGGTTGTTCATCCCATCATTAGTATTGTCACGTCTTGGAGGCATAGCTTTCCTATAAAACCAATACCTAATTAGAATTCTCATTACCTGTTTCAAGAGAATTTCCAATATCTCATTTTCAAATCGTAAGTAGGTGTCAGATCTTAACTATCTTAAAAATGTTGATATAACTCTAAATTTTTCCAGGTCATGTGACCAACTTAAACTCTCGGTTCCTCAAGATAAACCTAGGCTCTGATACCATAATGTTACACCCCGATTTTTAACAGCGCGAGTGTATTTTCAAAAGGTACTATTCCTCGAATAAAATGATAAATGGTTTTCTTTGTATGAAAAGAGAGGGTTTTTTTTTTTAAACACTACAATTCGTTTTTATACATAGTTGCACCATTTTTCAAGCATAAACATATTGTACATATAAACAACGAAGCGTTAAACGAGAAACAGATAGTGGTTATGTTACAAGACATAAAAACATATATACAGTCCTCGGCAGACACTCACGCAGGAGAGCTGCTCCAAGGAGAGGATTTCGAACCAGGTAGTCATGTGATGAGAATTCGTCGTCCAGTACCTACTACTCCTATCAATTTAAGTATTTCCTTCCCTAACTAGGTCGATCGATCCCTAATGGCAACCACTGTAACCACCCGCACCAGCTCCGCATAATCCATCGCAAGTGCTCGTCAAGGTGTGTTCGGATCCATCCCTATCGTATTCGGGCTCATACTCGTACTCGGAGGGGTCATCCTCCTCAGTGTCGTCCTCCTCTCCCTCACCGATGATGGCCTCGAGTGGCGGCACGTATGTTGGATCAATAGGAGGAAGCTCGTCTAGGGAATAGACGCCAGGGGTGAAGGTTGGGGGTAATCCTAGTGACATCCCTAAGTCTAGAGGAGGCATGGGTATGTCATGAAAGGTCGGCCATCCTCCCTCAACTGGGGCGTACGAGGGTCCAGGTGGGGCGTAAGGGTAGATCGGTAATCCGTAGCAATCAATCTCCCCTGAGAGGAAACTGGAGATGATCAACGAAGATGGAATCGGAAAAGTTATCGCTCGGCGTGACATGGTGGTCTTTGGATCCTGTCCCACGACAGCAGTGGTCTCCATCACGTTCCCGATGTATGACAGTTGCCCCAGGGTCGGGTTGAATTCCCAGGACGCGTAAGTCCCTGAGTCAGGAAAGATAAATTCCGTCGTCTTCGACGGTGGCATCTCCCCGGGTCCCGGAAGCGTCATAATCTATTGGCGTATAGCTCACACAATCTACTGAAAGGGTCATCAATCCGAAAATAACAAATATACAAGAGCGGATCAAAAAGCATAAACAGAGGATACATTATGCATGGCTAGAGATCTCATTCTAGCACGTGTATATACACATTCAATAATACATATAGCAGAATTAAAACTCATTCCTAATGCAATGTCTATATGTCAATGCTTATGATTCCGGAATATCAATCCCTTCGCAAAGGGTCGTGGTCTCGCTTCAGGATTTAGCACCACTAAGGTGATAGGTATCGCAGACCCATCAATCAGACTCAATGATCCACTTCGGGATAAGGTGGTTCTTTCACAGACACACACCCCGTGCCACCTCTCCGGTGTACACCTCGTGACTCCTCTCCGGTAGCCACGTAACCATGAAATGAATGAGCATACAATTCCCCAAATACACAGTTCAACATATGTGTAACATCACCATATGTAATAAATCATCTCATGCATCAAATCTTCGCACAGATATATAACAAGTATTCACCTTCACAATTAGGCACCTTCAAAATAACACATGATCAAAAACAGAGCAGGTATAAAATATATTTCTATTAGTGAAAAAGTATATAAAAATATAAAGATGCACTTACTGTCACAACAGTTGTGCGGATTGATATTTTGTCGGTCGGTCGATCGTACACCTTTATCCAAAATGAATTAAATTAGAACGAACTAATAAACTCGTAGTCATCCGATTTATTTTTCTACTTAATCAATAAATTAAGATTATTTTTTAATTATTACTAGATTTTTCTAAAAATAATGTATTATATTTTTTTTACTGAAATACCAAGTACGAAAGCGTTAACCCGACAAAATCGGTATTATTCTAAAATATAAAAAAATTAATAATAATAATAATAATTATTATTATATATATACACCTAATATAATACTAATATATATATATATATATATATATATATATATATATATATATATATATATATATATATATATATATATATATATATATCAAAAATAAAATGAAGAAATAATAAAAAAAAATATGGTACGTTTTTTTTTTATGATTACATATAATTCTCAATTATATATATATTTATGCTAAAGTAATATATATATATATATATATATATATATATATATATATATATATATATATATATATATATATATATATATATATATATATATATATATTTCAGTAACCAAAATGAAAAATACAAAATAAAAAAATAAAAAGAAAAAGTTTGGTACAGATGTGGCTCACGCCACCAACTTGTGGCGCTCGCCACAAGTCCTCAAAAATCTTTTTGTATTTTTTTCCAACTAAAAAAAAAATTTTTTTTAATACATAAAAAAAAATAGGGTTGGTTTTTTTTTATTATGGCAATCCGGACCTATTGTCGAAAAATTTTCTCAAAACACTCAATAATATGACATCAAATAATTATTTTCATCAACAAAAAAAATTTAGGGAGAAAAGTTTTTACCTGAAATAACAGCAGTGGTAAAATTTTAATGAAAGGGTTTAGCTAAGGAATAATTATTTTAGAGAGAGTGAAGAGAATTTCGTTATCTGAGTGAGTGAGAAATACAGTGACAGACTTCAGTATTTATAGGCGTGAGGAAATTGCCATGTGGTAATTTGAAGACGTGGTCATCAGATAATATCAGTGGATTCATCTAACACAGTCCATTTCTATCATTCTCTTTAATTACCCTGGTAAGAATATTCTCTGTTCAGAATATTCAGATACGTATCTTCTTCCTTTATCCATATCTACTTCATATACCACTTTTGTCACATAAGTTCAATTTCTGGTGTCATGTGATTCTAGTAAAAATTCCGAAAAAAAAAAAATTTTCTCGATAATAAAACTTTTTTTTTTCCGGTTATTCTATAAAAAAAAAATCGATCGAGAAAATAATTTTTTTTTATACTAATATCTTTTCAATATACTATTAAAAATAATTTTGTGACTCTATCGATAAAATTCCGTAACCATAAAAATAAAATAAAAAGTGTTTTCAAAAATTAAGACGGCTATTTTTTTTTTCCGAGCATAAAAACTGAAACGAGAGTTGTTAGAAAATTTCAGTCGTGGACCAAAAATAAAAATTCTAAATTATTTTGAGCGTAACTTGAACTTATTGATATAAATTATATTTAATTTATATCCGATCATGATAATATATTATAAGAGTATTTATTTGATCATTACGTTATGTTAGATTGTGCTCGAAAGTTAGTTATTTTGCTTGAGCCGGGGGTTGTTAAATACCTATCAGCTAACCAACTCAAAGGTTCTATAAAGAAGGGAGCCTTTGACCTTGCCATACTTGCTAATACGGGGATGATGGCGGAAGTCAAGGTTGAAGACATGTTAGTTACTCTAGACTTTCAAGATGTGTTCCCCAATGAGATTCCTGGTTTACCACCTGTAAGAGACATTGAGTTCTTCATTGACTTACACCCGGGAACTGGACCCATTTCCATTGCACCATATCGGATGGCACAAAAAGAACTCCAAGAACTTAAAGAACAATTGGAAGACTTGATGGAGAAAGGGTTCATTAGGCAGAGTGTTTCCCCATGAGGAGCTCCAGTACTTTTGGTAAAGAAGAAGGACGGGCGTTCCCGACTATGTGTGGACTACAGGCAACTTAACAAGGCGACCGTGAAGAATCAATACCCCTTACCTCGCATTGATGACTTGATGGATCAACTTACAGGAGCATCTGTATTTTCTAAGATTGATCTCAAGTCCGGTTATCATCAGATCAAAGTAAGAGAAGAAGACATACCAAAGACTGCATTTAGGACTCGATATGGACATTATGAGTACCTAGTCATGCCATTTGGAGTGACTAATGCACCCGCTATTTTCATGGATTACATGAACCGAATTTTCCACCCATTTATGGACAAATTCGTTGTTGTATTCATTGACGATATCCTTGTTTACTCTCGAAGTAAAGTAGAACACGAAGAGCATTTACGTCAAGTGCTACAAATTCTGCGTGAAAAGAAGTTATATGTTAATCCATCCAAATGTGAATTCTGGCTAGAAAAGGTGAATTTCCTGGGACACGTCGTATCAAAGGAAGGAATTGCTGTAGATCCAGCAAAGATTGAAACAGTGCTCGCATGGAAAAAACCTCAGACAGTCATGGACATAAGAAGTTTCATAGGATTGGCTGGATACTATCGACGATTCATTGAAGGATTCGCAAAGATAGTAGCTACATTAACTCAACTAACTAGAAAGGATCAACCTTTTGCTTGGACTGAGAAATGTGAAGCTAATTTTCAGCTGTTGAAGAAGAAACTTACAACGTCGCCTATTTTGATTCTGCCGCAACCCGAGGAGCCATACGAAGTCTACTGCGATGCATCTCATCAAGGATTAGGATGCGTATTGATGCAGCACCGAAAAGCGGTAGCATATGCTTCAAGACAATTAAAGACTCACGAAAGGAATTATCCCACTCATGATTTGGAACTTGCAGTTGTAGTGTTTACACTAAAGATTAGGCGTCATTATCTCTATGGATGTACGTTGGTGATATTCAGCGATCATAAGAGCGGGCTCATACTCGTACTCGGAGGGGTCCTCCTCCTCAGTGTCGTCCTCCTCTCCCTCACAGATGATGGCCTCGAGTGGCGACACGTATGTTGGATCAATAGGAGGAAGCTCGTCTAGGGAATAGACGTCAGGGGTGAAGGTCGGGGGTAATCCTAGTGACATCCCTAAGTCTAAAGGAGGCATGGGTATGTCAGGAAAGGTCGGCCATCCTCCCTCAACTGGGGCGTACGAGGGTCCAGGTGGGGCGTAAGGGTAGATCGGTAATCCGTAGCAATCAATCTCCCTTGAGAGGAAACTGGAGATGATCAACGAAGATGGAATCGGAAAAGTTATCGCTCGGCGTGACATGGTGGTCTTGGGATCCTGTCCCACGGCAGCAGTGGTCTCCATCACGTTCCTGATGTATGACAGTTATCCCAGGGTCGGGTTGAATTCCCAGGACGCCTCAGTCCCTGAGTCAGGAAAGATAAATTCCGTCGTCTTCGACGGTGGCATCTCCTCGGGTCGCGGAAGCGTCATAATCTATTGGCGTATAGCCCACACAATCCACTGAAAGGGTCATCAATCCGAAAATAACAAATATACAAGAGCGGATCAAAAAGCATAAACAGAGGATACATTATACATGGCTAGAGATCTCATTCTAGCACCTGTATATACACATTCAATAATACATATAGCAGAATTAAAACTCATTCCTAATGCAATGTCTATATGTTAATGCTTATGATTCCGGAATATCAATCCCTTCGCAAAGGGTCGTGGTCTCGCTTCAGGATTTAGCACCACTAAGGTGATAGGTATCGCAGACCCATCAATCAGACTCAATGATCCACTTCGGGATAAGGTGGTTCTCTCACAGACACACACCCCGTGCCACCTCTCCGGTGTACACCTCGTGACTCCTCTCCAGTAGCCACGTTACCATGAAATGAATGAGCATACAATTCCCCAAATACACAGTTCAACATATGTGTAACATCACCATATGTAATAAATCATCTCATGCATCAAATCTTTGCACAGATATATAACAGGTATTCACCTTCACAATTAGGCACCTTCAAAATAACACATGATCAAAAACATAGCAGGTATAAAATATATTTCTATTAGTGAAAAAGTATATAAAAATAGAAAGATGCCCTTATTGTCACAACAGTTGTGCGGATTGATATTTTGTCGGTCGGTCGATCGTACACCTTTATCCAAAATGAATTAAATTAGAACGAACTAATAAACTCGTAGTTATCCGATTTATTTTTCTACTTAATCAGTAAATTAAGTTTTTTTTTTCATTATTACTAGATTTTTGTAAAAATAATGGATTATATTTTCTTTACTGAAATATCAAGTACGAAAGCGTTAACCCGACAAAATCGGTATTATTCTAAAAAAAAAAATTAATAATAATAATAATTATTATTATTATATATATATACCTAATATATATATATATATATATATATATATATATATATATATATATATATATATATATATATATATATATATATCAAAAATAAAATGAAGAAATAATAAAAAAAATATATGGTACGTTTTTTTTTTATGATTACATATAATTCTCAATTATATATATATATATATTTATGCTAAAGTTATATATATATATATATATATATATATATATATATATATATATATATATATATATATATATATATTTCAGCAACCAAAAAGAAAAATACAAAACAAAAAAATAAAAAATAAAAAGAAAAAGTTTGGTACAGATGTGGCTCTCGCCACCAACTTGTGGCGCTCGCCACAAGTCCTCTTTTTTTTTTTTTTTTTTACGTAAAAAAATCTTTTTTTTTTCCAACGAAAAAAAATTTTTTTTTTTAAATATATAAAAAAAGTACGGTTGGTTTTTTTTTATTATGGCAATCCGGACCTATTGTCGAAAATTTTTCTCAAAACATTCAATAAAATGACATCAAATAGTACCTTTTGAAAATACACTCGCGTTGTTGAAAATACATTCAATCGCGACCTGAGATCCGCAACCTCGCCAAGACCTTCCCCGGCTATTCGACCAGTTCTCCACACTGGCGAATTCACACGCAACGAGCAATCTTTCAAAAGAAAGCTCTGTTAACAGGCACACCCTTCGACGGGCAGTCATACATGCACCGCTAATGTAAAGCACAACAATATAAACAAAAATCATATAAGTAACAAAACCGGCCAACATAAACCAGACATAAAGTAAAAAAGGCCACAAGGGCCAAAGATTGTACGAATTACATAAAAAGGGGGGGGCACCTCCCCTAAATCAAATAAAATTACAACAAACTACACGGCACGCAGGCCGACAAAACATCATCATCTGCTAACATCATTCCTCGGTGTCTTCAACTCGTTCATCATTGGGCGGAGAAGTCTGGGTTCTAGCTTGGCCGGCAAGGAGAGACTCTGGCATCACAATTTGCCCGTCTTTAACGTACACCAGGAAATTGGTGCCTTCGGTCACCAAATCAACACCAGGATTCACCACCTGAAGCTGAGACACTGTGTTCTTGAAGGATTCCTCGCCAAGCACTACGTTGTCATCCTCAGCCACCACCAGTCGGGCAACTAACTCTGACCTTGTCGTTAGCATCTTCACGTCCTCAGGCTCGTCCTCGCCAGGAGCATTGGCCGTCTGCAGTTGCGCGACCAAATCCTCAGCGGCCTTTTTCTCAGCCTCAAGTGTAACCTTCTCCCCCTTCAACCGGGCCACCTCCTCGCCCTCCTTTTCCTTCGCCTCCTTGGCAACCTTAGCTTCCTCCCTGGCCTTCCTCAAGCTCTCCTCAAGAGCGGCCACCTTCCCTCGGGCAATAGTCAGCTCACTCTCAGTGGCCGTGTCCCCCTCGGCATAGGTGAGCGCCATCTCCAGCAGCTTGACCACCGCAGAGGCATCCTGGGCCACCAGCGCCCTCTTTCTCGGACAGTCCAGGCTTTGCAGATGCAGAGAATCAGCATGAGGAATCACCAAAGAGGTCCCTTTAAAGAACCTCTTATCCAATACACAAGGAGGCAACTCGAATTTCGCTTTCTCTGGCGCCTTGCCCAGGTCCACTGCCTCGTTCCTTGGACGATTAGACCTGGTCGCCAGGGGCATTGGAGACCGTTGAACATTGGTTGGAGAAGCATTCCCCTGAGGAGGCTGGAAAGGACCAACCACACGGGCAGGGGAAGGACGAACCTTAGTAATAGCAGCTGCAGCAGCTTGTTTCCGCACGGCCGCATTCCTCACCATCCTTTCGTGGGCTGAAGGCATAGTGGCTGCAAAAGACAAAAACAGGCGTCAGACAATAGAAAATAACGAGCAATGCAAAGCAATATATTAAGGTTAAATACCGAGCAGATCCATGGCATCTCTGTAAGTTTTGTACCCCAGCAGTGCCCTAACATTAATAAAACGAGGCTCCACCCGAAGGCTACCATCGGCCTCGAGGATCGCCTCTTTCTTCTTCGTGATGCACTCGGCCGTCCGGAACGAGTTCACGTACTGCAACAACCTTTCATATGAAGCAGTATCCCCCTCGTCCAAATTCGCAGGCTCAAAAACATAGTCTTTTGGGGGCTTCGTAAAATGCTCCCCGGTCCAATGGAAGGGATATTTCAACAACCTCCGCCCGATATATTTCCCCTCCTCGTCAATCCTATCTTCGCCGTTCTCGTCCACTTCAATCTCCCAGCAGAACGTACTATCCTGGGCAGCCTCCGACACGGGCTCCACGACGAAGTACCTCGTCTTAAATGTCCGTATGGACTCAGAGAAAGGTTTGAACAGCTTGCGCGGCTGCTTCAGGGAGACCCAACCGTAACTCCTCCCAGAAGTCTGTCGTTGGAGGTGGAAGATGGTGAAGAAGAAGGGGATGGTCGCCCCTATTTGCAGGTACTCGCACACCAACTCGAACGCTTGCAGGAAGGCTAACGAGTTGGGATGGAGCTGAGTGGGGGCCAAGCGAAGATGTAAGAAGACAGACTGCTGGAAATCCGTGAATGGAAGCCTCAAGCCCAGCTCTTTGAAAACATATTCGTACATTGTAAAACGCTCCCCATAATTCGTGCAGACGCGCTCGTCAGCGGTGGGGAAATGGACTCTCCAGTCCCCGTTATCTCCCACCGTCTGGAAACAATCCCCTATGTAGGTCGCGAATTCAGACGCATGCTCAGAGGGTTCCGCCACCTCCCATTCCTCTGCTTTATTCTCCGCTGCACCCTCCTCGGATACCTCCTCCTCGGGCACCTCTTCCTGATCATCGTCCAGCAGTGCATCCTCTTGCTCATAGTCCATGTCCTGCTCGGTGGATCCACTCGAGGACTGAGTGCTACTGCTCCCCGAGGAACCAGATTCCTCCTCAGACGAATCTAATACAATATCTCCACGGGGCCCTATCGCCATCACCTGAAAAGCAGAGAAAGTCGGTGAATTCGACAGCTGATCAAATCCACCCTTCCACCACTGAACAAGTGAAAGGGCGCGCTAAGGGTTGAGGACGACGTCCCCAGCCTAAGCCCTGACAACACTACGTAAAAGTCTCCCCGCGAGACAATGCCCGGAACTCTCCTATCACACGAGGAACTTCTCCAAAGCAAGATCACAAGGTTTTCAGTCAACTCACAAATCCATGAAACGCAACGCTAGAACGGTCACGTGCACGTCACCATCGCGACGACGTCACTGACAGACTCTTCACACACAGCATAACAACAGGCTAACGGCGGTGGAGACGGCGGAGCCATCATCCACCACCAGCGGCTACCACATATACAACCCTAAGTCTCCTAAAATCTAACCTAACCGCATGCAATGTCTAAATAAACATCAATAAGAAGCAAAACAAAGAGAAGAGACAACTTACTTATAAATAGAAGACTGAAAAAAGTTGCTCGGAGCTTCAAACGGCGAAGGATGCAACGGGCAGATCTCGCGAGCAGGAAATTTGGTGAAAATTGAAGGAAAAAGTTCAGAATGAAAATTTTCCCTCCTATTTATACAGGAGGTCACGTGCAGCCCCACACGCACATAGGTCATGATGACTACCCGCTAGCCATCATTGCCTAAGCGGCAGCGGCACAAGTTCCAACACACACGTGGCAACCCCCGTATCGTTTCATATTCCACTAGACTGTTGGTATCCATCTGTAACGGGCAACGCTTAATGACCACGACCAACAGCCACAGCGGGCAATAGAAACCACGGGCATCCACAGCCAACGAGCAAAACACTCCACTTCCCCGGGACTGTACGCTATCCTTAAGTCATCACCTCCACGCTCGGAAGTAACGACTTGGGGGGCTACTGTTCTGGACTGGGCCAACGGCCATGCGCGGCCCAATCCATGATTGCTACAGTGACGGCCCAAACGCTTGGATCCAGTCCATTAAGGGGCAAAAGGGTCTACAAACCGGTCACGGGCTGCTCAGTCCTGCCCGGAATTATTGCCCGTCACACACGGATTACAACTCCCCGACAGCTGACGAACAGACGCCCGCAAACTACCTTCCTGCCCGATATAACGGCTAGCTTGGGCATCCTGCCCGCCATAACGGCTAGTTTGGGTAGTTACCTATTCTTCAGGAAAACGGTTATTTCGCCCTGAAAATAGGACCGTTGGCCACGCGCTGGGGAACATTATATAAACCCTCTCATTTGAGAGGGTCAGGTATCAAATATTCATCCTAAGAATACACTTTGTACTTGTCCCTTTTCTCTGACCCTTTTTTACTTGAGCGTCGGAGTGCCTTGCAGGTACACCCCCCTCCTCTCCTCATCAACATTCTGAGCACCTTGCCCATCTGACAACCAGCATACGTGGGCCAGTTCGAATACTCCGGATCAACTAGGTTCTGTCCTATACCTGTAAGAGGTCTCTGGGGTCCTTGTATTAAGCCCAAGAGAAGGCATGAGAAATTCTAAGAAGCTGGAGGGTCCTTGTACAAAGCCCAAGAGGAGGCGGGGATGCTTTTACGAAGCCTGTGGGTCCCAAACCTAAGAAGAGTTCAAGAAAGGTTTCACCGAGAATTAATCCCTTAGTGAACAGTTCTAGGGTTTGAAGAAATTCAAGAGAGGTTTCACCGAGAATTAATCCTCTCTGGGGAAATGAACTTCTTTGACAATTTCTAATAGTGACAGTTTGAGAAAAGTTTCACCGGAAATAATGCCTTTCTCTTTGTTCCATATTGTTTAAGCTCAAGAGAAGGCAAGATTGTATCTGGAAATTCCTATGGGGAACTAGTTTTGACTGTATTCAAGAGTGACCAACTGGCTTTACCTAGTTCTAGACCTAGTTGCCGGGGAAAACTCTAAGCAAATATACAAGTATATATACAGTTGATATATGAAAAGTATTTAAAAGGATATGAAAGAAGGACTTACAGGTGAACAAGCTTCCAGTAATACAGTTATATATATATGACATGTATTTAAAAGAGATGAAAGAAAGACTTACAGGTGAGCAAGCTTCCAGCAATACAGTTATATATATATATATATATATATATATATATATATATATAAACATGTAAAGAAAGCTAATAAAAATTTACAGGCGAGCAAGCTTCCATTGTAACAGCTGTATGGTTAGTTACTCAAGAATTGAAGAAAGTTTTGATAACAAATCATGAATTTGAATCTAAATCACAAGGAAAGTTGTTTTTAAAAGAAGCGATATGAGTATCCGGGAAAACATCAGATTGCAAGAGAAACGTAAAAAAAATGAAAAGGTTGCTGATATGAATATCCGGAAAAGCATCAGATAAAAATAAAGAAAAGAGTGAAGATGCGAATAACCGGGAAAACGACGGATTGAAAGAGATAAAAAAAAAAGAGGTTGAAAATAAGAATATCCGGGAAAACGTCGGATATAAAGAGACGGTATAAAAAAGAAAAGGTTGCTCGCTAAGACTTTACAGTCTTATGCCTACATATTCTCAACGGGATCTTGAGAAATCAGAGCAGTCGTAGTTCACCCCTAAAGGGGCACGAACTACAGGAAATAAAGTTTAAATCGCACGGCGGCGAGAGGGAAAATCTATCCTAAAATTATCATGCTTGGTTGAATATCCTAATGTCTATCTTATTTCAAACCTAATCGAAAATTAAATTTGAACTAAGAGATCATAAGGGAACATGCATACGTGGCAAAACGTCACGGAATAAATAAATACACGGCATAACATCGCGGCAGATAAAATATACACGGCAAAACATCGTGAAGCACAGAGAAAAATACAATCACGGAAAAAACATCGTGAAATAATCAAGGCACAACATCAGGATTTAATCGAGGAAACAAGCAAGTCACGAAATAAAATCGGGCAACAAGAAGAATTATCAATTAATTTAAATATTAATATTTAATAAGATTAACTAATAATTTAATTAATCAATATTAAATAAAAATATCTAAATCAATTAATAATTAAACAATATTTTTTACATTTTTTAAATATTTATTAATCTAATTAAAACTAGAAATAAGAAAATTAAAAATAAATAATAGAGAAATATGAAAGAGAAAAATATATGTGTGGGAGAGAATTGAGAAAACAATGTGAGGTATTGTTTTGGTGTAAATTATGAAGTGAAAAATCCTCTCTATTTATAGAGATTTGAAACTTGGTGATCAAGCAAATGATGCATGTCATGACATATGAGCTTTGAATATTGGAGTTCATGTTGGAATTAAGTTGGAATAATTTTGTGAAAAAATGTTATAATATGTAAATGTTTGAAAAATGAAAAGTGGTTATATGATGGTAGTAGTAAAATATGAAAAGAAAAGAAAAGTTACATAGAGTGAGAGAGAAAGAGGCGTGGGATTTTGTGTAGTATGGAAGAAAAATTATGAATTTGAGAGACTAGTAGTGTAAAAGAGACTAGTAGTGTAAAAATAATAAAACAAAAATTATATTATATATTATAATAATATACTTAATATAATAAAAAAAATTAATATAATAAAAAAATTTAATAAAAATTAAGTTATTAAAATCTTGATTAATTAATAAATTAATTAAAATTGGAACCAAAACCGGTAAAAAACGATAAAAACTGTTTGTATCGAAGTGTCCGAAAAAAATAAAATGAACACACCAAAACGATCAGCAAGAAAAAATATGTATTGAAAAAATACACCGTTTTGTCAAATTTTGAAATTGATTTTACCCGCTAAAAAGGCTCGGACGGAACAAAAACATGATGATTGGAAAGTCAAAAAAATAAAATAAGCACACCGGATTATAGTACGTGAAAAATAAATAAAAAATGATGTCTAAAAGTTCGATTTTAAAAATTTCCCGGATACCGACTTTTTACACTGTTGACTTTTCAGTTTGACCAAAAATACCTGAAAATTTAACACGTTAATTCCGGCTAATAATTTAAAAAATATTCATGAAGAAAATATATGATATTATATGCAGACGACACAGTATGAAAACATAGACAGATGAAATGAGAAAAAATTAAAAACGTCTGGTCAAAATTTAGGGTATGACATGCATGAAGCGTAAGTATATGTTGTTAAGTATGATGATTTCTGGACCATGACAACCTGGAAACAACATAGATGTTTATCTAAGTCCATTAATTGAAGATCTAAGACTTTTGTGGGAGGAAGGCGTTGAAGTTGATGATGCATATTCTGGTGAAAAGTTTAAGACGTGTGCAACATTATTTTGCACAATCAACGACTTTCCTGCACATGGTAATTTCCTGGATATAGTGTCAAAGGACACAAAGCATGTCCTATTTGTGAATCTGATACATGTTATCACCAACTTGAGTTTGAAAAAAAAGTCTGTTTATCTTGGGCATCAGAAATTTCTAAAACCCGATCATTCTTATTGTAGATTGCGGAAGCCTTTTAATGGAGAGCAGGAGTTTGATATCGCTCCTAAACCTTTAAGCGGGGATAAAGTTTATCAACGACATAAACACATTAATGTTGTCCTTGGAAAGAGAGAAAAAGAAAATGGGCAAGTTATTGAGAAAAATATATGGAAAAGAGGTCGTGTTCTTTGATCTTCCATATTGGTCAAGTCTCGATGTAAGACATTGTCTTGATGTGATGCATGTGGAGAAAAATGTGTGTGATAGTTTGATTGGAACACCTCTAAACATTCTGGACAAGACTAAAGATAGTAAGAAATCTCGTATCGATATGGAGGCGATGGGTATACGAAAACAATTGGCTCCAATAGAAAAAGGGAAAAGAACTTATCTGCCTCAGGCTTGTTACACTCTATGTCAAAAGGAAAAGGAAAAGAAAAGTTTTTGCGAGTGTTTGCATGGTATCAAAGTTCCCCAAGGTTACTCATCAAACATCAAAAAACTTGTATCAATGAAATATCTCAAGTTAATTGGTTTGAAATCTCATGATTTTCATGTTTTGATGCAACAACTTCTACCAGTGGCTATTAGTGGCATCCTACCAAAAAATGTGAGAGTAACTATCACCAGATTGTGTTTGTTCTTTAATGCCATATGTAATAAAGTTATTGATTTCAAAAAATTGGATGAATTAGAAGACGAAGCTTCCATAATCTTGTGTCAATTGGAGATGTATTTTCCTCCATCATTTTTTTGACATTATGGTTCACTTAGTTGTTCATTTAGTTAGAGAAATCAGAATTTCTGGTCTAGTTTATTTAAGGTGGATGTATACAATAGAGCGATACATGAAGATCTTTAAAGGATATACGAAGAATCCTCACTGACTGGAAGCTTCGATTGTTGAAAGGTACATCACAAAAGAAGCTATTGAGTTTTGTACAAACTATTTGTCGAAAGCAGAGTCTATAGGAATTCCAAAGTATCATCATGCTGACACCGAAGGTAGAGGTATTCAAGGTTTAAATGTTAAGTCAATGGCTCGAGATGTAGTTATTCAGACACATTTATATATATTGAATAACCTTGAAGAAGTTCAACCTTATGTGGCTACTCACAAAAGACTTTTGAAGAAAAAATATCCTCGAATGAGTGACAAGTTGTTTTTGATAGAACATAACAAGAAATTCCTAGATTGGTTTAATAAAAGGATACCAAAAAATCATAGTGCATCCGAGACAATTAAATGGTTGTTGTTCATGCCAAAATTTAATGTGATCACTTGGTGTGCATATGAAATTGGTAATTATACCTTTTATACAAAATCAAAAGATGGTCGTAGTACAATGCAAAATAGTGGGGTTATGGTTGAGGCAGAATCCATGTATTTCTCTAGTTCGAAAGATAAAAATCCACTATTGGCATCTAGTGCATTCTATGGTTTCATTGAGGAGATTTGGGAGATTGATTATGTAATCTTCAGAGTGCCTTTATTTAAATGCAAGTGGGTTCCCAATAATATTAATGGTGTACAAACTGATGACTTAGGATTCACCTGGGTTGACCTTGGCAAGGAAAATCATATGACTAAACCATTCATCGTGGCTTCACAAGAAAAACAAGTTTTCTATGTGACCGACCCTTCGGATACATCGGGGAAATGGTCAATCCTTCTCCAAGGAAAATACATTCCTAGTAGTGATGAAAGTTTTGATACTCCTTCTTACACAACAAAAGTGCCTACAGTTTATGAAGAAGTTGATAGAGATGATGTGCATGATATTTGTATCGATCATAATGAAGGCATATGGGAAAATTAACAAGTAATTAGCATTTTATTCTATATTCTTAATTTAATTAATGTAAGTAATTATTTCTAAGTATATTCACTAACAAGTATGGTTATTTGAAATTGTAGGTGTTTAAAGTCAATACACCAAGAGATAAGATACCAAGAAACAAGAAACCAACACACTATAAGATACAATTATGTGGTGTTATATAATGTTTATAGGTTGTTTTGTGCCATTTTTCTTTTGATGTAATATATATACAATGTTTGGTTCTTAATCCAATGTATGGATTTGATGTAATACAATACAATTCTTCACTATGATACAATTGTTGTTTCTATTCTGATATGGTTAAAAAAAATACAAGTTAAAAAATGGAAAATTTTCAAAATGTAAAAAAATTATTTTAAAAAAAAAGCATATAATGTAACGATAGTTGTAATATATAACCGTGGTTGTATAGTGAACGCTGTCCAGAATAATATATTACACTAAAAGATGCGCTGCTGAGAATCGAACCTGGGACCTTTAATATATTACAATGGTTAGTTATAACAACCGTGATCATATATAACACACTTTCAAGTTTTTTATAATGGTCATAAGACCGTGATTGTAAGTAGCGCACATACAACCACACCCTACGTAACAACGGCAGGTCACACGTGATGTTATCCCTTTTCCTACCGGTGTTGTATATGATTTCCGTAGTAGTGTAATTGTTTAGTTTAGAACACATTTTATCAGTTGAGATTAACTGTTTAGTTTACACTAGTTGACACATAAAACCAAAATAATTTGTGGTTTAAGCCAAAGCATATTATACCAAAACTAAGAAAACAATGCATAATTGATTTATACCAAAACGCATTACTAATATGTGGTGTATACTAATAATATTCTGCATCACAGGCTTTTGACATGTTATTGATAATAACATTACACTTGTTATGTGTCTTAAAGTATGATCTACTCCTGAATCTTGGTGGAGTGCTCAACATGTGTTTGAAGGCATCTTCATTGACAGCTCTCATTCCTTTCATGTCTCTTTCCCATGCTTATGAGTAGGTCAATTTTGAAGCCTTCTGTATTAATTTATTCAACATCTTTCCAGGAAACTTTTTCTAAAGTTGTTATACAGGCACCTGACACATAATATCTGTTCAACACTAGGCAGAAGCTCATCTATTGTAGGTAATAGACCATGCAATTAGAAATGATAACAACACAAACAGAAACATAACAACAATTAGAAATGAAAACACAAAAATATAAAATCAAACATAAACATAACAACACAAACAAAAAATATAACATACCTTTTGTTAATCATAAATGAATGTGTATGTGGGACACTCAGTTCTACTTCCAAGGTCATCAATAAGAAGCTCCAAAAACCATGTCCAACTATCCTTATTTTCAGCCTCCACTACTGCAAAATCTATTAGCATCATTTAAACATTGGGATCTCTACCCATGCCTGCCAAGATTTTCCCTCCAGAAAGACCTTTTAAAAAGCAACCATCAAGGCTTATGAAATGTCTACATCACTCGAAGCTCTCTTTACAGGTTGCATAGTATATGTATATCCTTCTGAAAAGGGGTAGTTGATCATCAATACCTTCTTGAACAGGTTAAACATTTAGATTTACTGTTGACCTTGGGTTTGTTCTTAATACCTCGTGAAAATAGTCATAAATTATAGTATAATCCCCTATGAAAGAACCATCAACCATGTCTCTAGCTGTAAATCTAGCTCTTATGGCCTTAGTCTTATTGACCCTTACATTTCACTTCTTTTGTGCCTTTTCTTTTATATCCTTAATCTTAATCCTAGGATTTTTTTCAAGGAGTTTTGAATCCTTTTGCTCAACCATTTAGTACCCATCATCTTCACATTACACTCTCTACTACAACTATGAATTTCAACTACCTTCCTTAGTTGCCAAGAATCCTCATTTGGCAACTTAGCACAATATGCTTCCCACTCACATCCATCTTTACGTCTAACCCTTACCCTTATTTTGTCATTTTTAGTGAACTTCAGTTTTCTACCAAATTGGACTGCATATGAGGTTATTGCTTCCTTAAAATCACCTTTGGTACTAAAATACACTCATACCTCCCAATTGTAATTGGACATGTCTTTTTCTAACTTAAGCATGAGGTACTTCTTTTTTCTAACTCCACCACTACCATCATTCTCATTTCCACTTTCTATCTCTTCATTCTCATCATCCTATCTCTTCATTCTCATCATCACTCCATTTAAATTCTTCCTTGTCTTCTCCACACTTTTCTTTCCCTTTTTTCCTTTTCACTCTTGAACATCTTCCTGTTCATAGTCAACTAGATTAGTAAGTTCATCATCCTCAAAATCATTATACTCACCAGAATCATCATCAAAAGCTATCTCTAAAGCACTATCATAATTGAAGCTCTCATCCTTAGTGTCATCAGAACTAACATCATCATGCATCTCACCACCCCATGCACATTATCCCGATTGCCTCATCTTCCTTCAACTCAACTTCATTTGCCTCACTTTCCTTCATCTTAGCTTTCTTTAACTCCTCACCCTTCAACTCCCCACTAATTACTTCTTCATACATTTCATCAAGCACTTCTTCACATTCATCTACAATGTCATCATGATCTACTTCTATGCCATCAAGGGGACCATCATAATACTCAAGTTGAGACAAAGGGTGTTGAATATAGATATCAATACATAGATTCACCCTATAAAGATCGAACATCTCTAAGGCACCCTTTGTCATCAACCAACACATTCGTCCCAAATGTGGGATCCTAGTAATATATTTTCTCTATTTCATTATAAATCAACTCCTTAAAGCAACCTAACAACTCAAAATAACTCCAACTATCAACCTCTACTTTCAAATCATCAATTGTTCCTCCTTCATTCACCCTAAATTCCTCACCAATGAATTCACCATTGTGATGGGTTCTGAGATGTAAATATTCATCCATTTCAAACTAAACTCTAAAATTAGAAACCATAAACATTAAAAAACTAAACATTAAAATCAGAAACCATAAACATTAACAACATAAAGATTTCAGAAACCATAAACATTAACAACATAAAGATTTCAGAAACCATAAACACCTAAACTTAAACCCTAAAACTATAACACTTTAAAATTGCAGAAATATTTCTTGAAAAAAACCTGTAATTAATAATGGTGTCTTTGATTTCACTTTCAAACAAGCTTTTGATTTTGCCTACTCTCTTCCTTTCGCAAATCGTAGCTGAATCCTCTTTTGTGAGTTGCTCTCGCTAGGGTTCATATGCCTTCGTGAGTAACCTCATATCCACCTCAGCGACACGTTTGTGCCACATGTACCCTAAATTTGACTTTGACTAACTGAGCAAACAAAAAAGACTAATGTAGCATTATTTGAATAATTAAATGATCAAATTGCCCTCTTTTAAAATTGAGGGACCAAAATGGACGCAGAGATAAAGTTAAAGGACCAAAACGAGTATTTTGTCTAAAAAAATAAATAAATTTAAAAGATCTATTTTCAAATTCTTCGCAAATCACTAGGAACATTATAGGAAAAAATATTGTTTAGGTCTTTTAAGTTATTTAAAAATAACAAGTTAGTCCTTTAAGTTTTTTTTATAGCACTTTGGTCCTTTATGTTAACAAACGTTTGCGTCGTTGCCCTTTTTAAAAATTTCCATTACAAAAACACATATGTGGCACAAACAGAGCACATGTGGCATTTAACTGAGATGGTGTGTTATTTTATTTGATTTTATATTTATTTTTTAATTCCACGTGGATTTTAATTTATTTTTTATTTTTTTTCTGAATTTTGATTAATTCTTCATCTTTTTCCATAATTTTCCTTGAGTAAAATAAATATCCTCCATAAAACTTTTATTGTGAACCAAACAATTCATAATTTGCAAGAAATAGAAAGATTCACATAATTTTGAATTCTATACTACATAACATTTAAGTTGTTGTGAGTTCTGCAAGAGGAATCTCATAAAACCAAAACAAAAAAACAAAAAAAAAACGCAGATTAAGCCAAGGGCAGAGATCAAATCTGGATTTTGCTCACACATGTTCATCACTTTCACAAAAATCTGGAAATCACAAAAGTAATGAAATAAATTACAAATTATATATTGTTGGACTTGGATTTTCACTCTGAATCCAAATATGCAATCAAATTTATCAAACAAGTTATGGTTCATGAGAATCAGGGAAAAAGTGGACGAAATACATAATGAAAAATCGTTTGATCCGACCAAAATACACAATCAAACGCAAAACTAATTACATATTCGTGATCAACGCGAAAAACCAGTTCAAATGGTATATGAGTTTGCAATTTATTGTTGAGATTCAGAGTTTTGCCATTTTTGTGTTTATGAGCTCATGAGTGTTATTGAAATGTATTGAGTTTTGGAGTTTTGAAATCCAGAAATATAAGAAACAGCAAGACAAAAGTCAAATCAGCAATCTTCAATGTCAAATCATCTTAGATAAATGCCACATGTGCTCTGTTTGTGCCACATATGTATTTTTGTAACGGAAATTTTTAAAAAGGGCAACGACGCAAACGTTTATTAACATAAAGGACCAAAGTGTTACAAAAAAAAACTTAAAGGACTAACTTGTTATTTTAAAATATCTTAAAGGACCTAAACATTATTTTTGTCATATATATATATATATATATATATATATATATATATATATATATATATATATGTTGGAAATAATATAACAAGTGTGAGTAGTATGAATAATAGTCTCACATTGGATAGAAATGTGGTGACTTGAGTATTTATAAGTGGGAGAACCCATTCACCTATCACCTTATGGTTTTGGGTGAATAGTGGGAGAACCCACTCACCTATCACCTTAAGATTTTAGGTGGATAAGTGGTGTGTCTCTCACAAAAGTGCATAATCCTACACTATATATCAATGCTCCCTCGTAAACTCCCCCCAACAATATATATATATATATATATATATATATATATATAAAATAATTTTGCACTTGTAGAAAAAAAACAAAGACTACATTGTATCAATTATCCTTTGTTAGAAAGAAATTTAACTCATATTCATCTAGTATAGTCTTCTACATCGAAAAATTATCCTGCTTATCATCGACGAAAAATGTCCTTGTTGAACCAGATAAATTAATATGTAAAAGTTCAATAAATCTTGAAGCTGAAACAATTTTGTTTTTGAAAAAAAAGGAAATATTATGATTTTTTTTGTTGACATGACTCACAAAAGAGTATATGAATTAAAATTCAGAGTAAACTAGTATACCATCATTGTTTTGAAGGGATATTACTAATCTAACTTCAATTATTTATGGTGTTAGCATAGATAAAAAACAAGACATTGGTTCTCAAGCACAAGATAAAAATTAAAATAAAGTTCATGTTTAAAAATATATGATATGTTCTTAATGTTTTAGGCTTAAACACAGTTTTAGTCCCCATTTTATGATTTTTCTAACTTTTTTAGTACCCTTAAAAAAACCCAATTATTTGGCCCCTCTTTATCATATTATGTGTTTTTTGGGTGGTTGCTTTTCACTTGTCATGTTAATCTATGACATGACGCATTGAAATTGACCCCACTTACTAAATGATATTGTCACGTCATTAAATGTATATTATTAAAAAAATTATAATTTATATTATTATTAATTATAAAAAATAAATAAATAAATAGAGTTATACACCTTCAATTTCTTCAATGTTTCATCCCCTTTCCCTTGAAACAAACCCTAGAATCGTGTTCTTCAATTTCTCTTAGTTAGCCTTAAGATGCAAAAACCAAAGAAAAACTCTTCACGTGGTTTATGATTCTACTATACTCTCCTCTCTCTGTTTTCACGCTTCAATACAACTACGCATACAAGGAACCTTAGAAACATGCAAATCCAAGAACCTTAAAACTGAAATTAACATAAACAACATCATACGCATTGAGAGAGTGAGAGGTTGTTGCGGGCGTTAATGGATTCAGGAAGGTGCAGTAGTCAGAATCAAGCGGTATGGTTGATTTTAGTGGCGGCCGACGATTTTGGGTGCGGCTCAAGGTGGTTCGAAGGAGAAGAAGATAGATGTCGCATATCTGAAATTGAAAAATCTCTTCTTCCTCTTCTCTTTTTCTGTTCCGTTTCTATTTTTTCTGTGAAGTTGGTGGAGATGATTATGGAATATGATTATGGTGTGAAGTTGGTGAAGATGATTCTTCCTGGAAAAACGTTAATGAAGATATCAAAGAATATTTTCTGATCTATGAAGAACTCAAACAATTATGGAATATGATTATGGTGTGAAGTTGGTGAAGATGAAACGTATCGGTTATCTAATTTGTGAATAACTCTTTACATATATGGAGGTTCTGGTTAAAGTTTTATTTTGATTTTTGGTTGTTCTTGATTGTTGATTTTTCAGGAATTGAATTATGGCTTCATCTGTTATTCTGTAACCCAATATTTGGGTTTTTTTTGTTTAATTTAGGTTTGAAGATTTTCCTTAATTATTTCCAATTCTTATTTAAATCCACGATTTAAAAATAACAAGGTTTGGTACTAATAATTCTTGGAAGCCATTGTTGTTTGGTGCTGATGTTAGTGTGATTGGTAAGTGTTGGTTTTTACTTTGTGTTGCAGAGAAGTGAGAAGTCGATTGTTACCACCAAGAACATTCATACCTAAGTTTCTTTTAAATAACATGACTTTCACATTATGATTTTACTAATAAATATTTATTTTAATTTTAAATGGAAAAATATTTATTTGAATTGACTTCTTTTCTAAAACAAATAATTTGTTGGATTTTAATAATGTGGCAACATTAAAAAGATTTCAACTCATATGTTCTAATGCCACATCTGCAAATGAGCCTGACATATGAAAGGGGCCACCAAAAAACATGAAATCTAGTACTAAGGGACTAAGGAACTGGTTTTTTTAAGGGGTACTCATATGTTCCAATGCCACAAGAGATTAAATGCCTTATGCTATTGAACTAAATGCAATGTGTTTGATATAAATGATTAGGGTATGCAATGTAGAATAATCTTTAAGCTAAACAACTTTAATCTAGTTAGAGACGTATGCATTATAACAGTTCAAACTAAATCAACACAATTTAAAGTATTTTTTTTATCAATGTGATAGACAGTGTACTCCCCTTAACCCAAAGGATTTGGATTATGATCACATTAGTCCCTTCAACCTAATATGATAGCAAGGAACTTAAAGCTTTAAAGTTGTGAATGAGAAGAAGTGTGAAAGTTCTTCTGATCGATCGTGTGCTTAGCGTAGTGTTTGAGTGATCAGAGTATTGTAAAAGTGTTAGAGTAACTCATAAGTTACTAAAGAAACTATCACACACTCACAAAATGTTTTTGAGTACCCTCTCTTTTTGATAAAATCACTCGGTTTTTTTCCGCATATAGTTAGTTGGTTACAAGCCTAAATAATCCCTTATGAGTAAAAATTACACTAAATAAATGACTATCCATTAGAGCTAGTTGATCATCTCATGTGTAACTCCTCATAATCTATTATTAGGGTTGATAATTGATTAGTAATGACGTAATTTGAAAACTTTCAACTTTTACACTACATATTCAATTATACTTTTGACATAATCGATTATAAGCATTAAAAAGTATATGGATTGTTTCCTTTTTTAGATATATTTTCTCCTATATAAGGAGGGCGCCTCCTCACTATTTCATACACCAGAACTCATTTTCTACTCACTCTATTCTCATTTTAACCTCTCTTTTTTATTCTTTCTTCAATAAAAGTCATCTTGGTGCCTTTATAAGTGAAATACATTTGTGAGGTTTTTATTTATACTAGTGTTCACCTATCTTATTAAGATATTGATTCTCTTGAAGTTTATCTTGTTTGGTTGTTGAAGTTATTCTGGTAAAACCTCTATTTTTGTTTGCGAAATCAATCAGTCAAAATCTCGTTATTGGTTCGTGAGGTGAGCCTGTGAAAATCTCTATTGGAAATGAGGGATCACCCTGTTAAAATTTCTCAGTCGATTGTAATAAGGTTATTGGGCATAACATTGTAAAAGCTCAAAAGATTTTACTAGTGGAACTCTCAAGAAATATTTTTTGAGGAGATGAGTAGGCCAAGAGATCGGTCAAACCTTATTAAATCTTAATGGAATCACTCTTATCTCTCTTTATTTACTTTCAGTAATTTACTTTGCTTTATATTTCAATCCTTATGGGGTTTGCTACTTTTATTTCTGTATTTAATTATACTAACACAAACTATTATTTTAAGTAATTGAATTTGAATTTAATCACGATTTATGAATACCACAATTCGCCATTCCTTCTGTGCTTTGAGTCATTTGTTCAATAGTTATCACTAGAGAAAATATCTCGTTTAGGATTCCCCTACTTTTTGGTTGTCATATATTTCAAAGATTGGCCTACCTAACACTCTAGTTGAAGTGTTTCCCTCATTCATGTTCATGACCATCATCTTGACAATCTTCTTCTTCATTGTCCCTTTAAAGAATTCCTTGCTCTTGGGATGATTCTATTGATGGAAGTTATATATTGACATATCCCTTTATGGCATTCTTCTTTTTCATTGCTGACATTCTTCTTTATCATTGCTGGCATCTATCCCTTTGGTTCTTATGGTATTTCTCCCTCTTGGGGGAATGCTTATTCTTTGGTGAACCTTTGCGGATTCCTTGGCATTTCTTATTATTTCTGGTGTATTCAACCAACTGCCCCTTCTTGATCCACCCTTCTGTTGCATCTTTCAGATAGACATAGTAATTAGTGTTATGGTTATGACTCTTTTGGAAACAAAAGTACTCAGACTTGTCTGTCTAGGAAGATTCGCTGACCAGGTATAGATTTTTGACCTCAGCCTCCTTGAACTCGGTATTTACGTACTCCTATAAAATTTTCTCCCTCAAAGTATTCATAGTTGTGTAAGAATTAAATCTGGACTGAGAGCCATATTCTCCTTCTTCTTTGTGACAGTCACCGTATCTCTCAAATGTTTGGTTGAGTCTAAGATTTGTCTCTCCTCGGCCTCTTCCCTCATCTAGGAGTTTTACTTCATAGTTAATGTAAGATTGTTCCCTAGTCAATAAATTTTTCCCTGAGTGGTCTCAATGAGCACACCCATCATTATGGGCTACCTTTTTTAGGGTTAAATAGGAGGTTAAGGCTTCTCAGATATCTTTCTAAGAATCTATACTCTTGTCTATGAGGGTCTTGAACCAAATCATTACATATCTAATCAAGGTTAGTGAAAAGAGCTTGAATTTTTTCTATTATGGGCGTGATAATAATCTAACTGATTGTCGTGTTGGACATGTTCGTATGGGTCACTGGTCACATCATAACTTTGAAGTTTGGAGGTTCTTCTAGTAATCCTAGAATCCTGCTATCGAGGATGTAAGTGGGAAGAGGATTTATTTTTTGCTCCAATATCAGAGTATCTTCTTCGTATCTCTCCCTTATTCGAGGATGGAATGCCTTAAGGATGAATATGGTTATTCCCCCCCCCCCCCCTCGTGATCGGGGGGGGGGTGCGGAGTCTAGTATATTTGGTGAGGCGGTGACTCGATGACCTCAGGATTTCTCCTTGCAATGTTGCTACTATGATAGAGGCCAACTCAAGAATTCTAGCTTGACTTCTTTGAGAGGCCGCCTCCCGTACAATGTTATTCTTTGGATTAACGTGTTGTATGCTCTCTTCAATCCTAAGAAAGTTTTCTACTAGGAGTTGCAAATTGTTCTATGCACCATATTGAAAACATCGTTCACCAAGTCAATAGCTCCTTGCACTCTGAGGTTATCCTATAATAGGTGAAAAGTCTAGGAGTGCTTCATATCGAGATAGATAATGGTGAAGGTCTATGCAAAGGTTCACATTGATGAAATTACATCATGGAACCAAATGAATGGAAAAGTTTGAATACTCCTTGACTAATTATTAGCGGAGTAAGATCTTGTTGCAAAGGTTTGGATGAAGATGCTACTAACACTAAATTTTCTTCTATTTGAGGAAGATGAAACATATGTTTAACAACTTTGGCGGCAAAGGCTTTCCATTGAACAACAGAGTGAGTGACTTTGGATGCCACAATTAATGATGAATTCAATGAATGACTTGTTGGAGAAGAAGTTGAGATTCGAGGAAGGAGATCAAGAAATATAGATTGGAAATTTTAAGATAGGAGATAAGAATCAGAGGAAATATGAATGTGAAAAACACGAGAATCATATTTTTCTTCCCACAGACATCATCATTGCTTTGTGATGGAACTCAAATTATTCGATGGATGAAGTAGTGCTTACTATAGTGGACTTGAGCTTCTAATGCGTAGAGAGGGGACTAACATGTACGATTAATATTTCAACACCCAAGTCAGTAAGAAAACGAAATGTAATGTGTGAGATAGAATAAATTTGAATACTTAAAATGAGATGCATTTCCTCTTAAATAGTGGGAACGATTCTTAATAGAAATCGTGAAGTGAGGTATGAATTGCGGTCAGTCGTCAGAGAAGTTGCACGTCCCTAATATATTTAAGGGGAGAACACCAATACGGTTTTTTTGTTTGTCTTATCACTTTCATTTTGTTTAATATTGTTTATTGAATCTCCTTCATGACTGCACCTCTCCTATTCAAGTTTTGAATCAATTCATTTTATAGCATGCATAATTTAATTGTTATGTTTGAGTTTAATCATGATGATTTTAGTCAATTGGTTGAGTTAGTGAAACAAGAACTAAGTGTGTTATTGATTTAAGTTAGCTTGAAAAGAAAATCTCAAAGTATTTTTAAAATCATCAAAATTTGATATTGTGTGTGCATGATTCAAATTTGTACATATCCTGAATCAAATCAAATTAAATAGACGCAAACCAAAGTTTTTCAAACACTCTCACTCAAATCAGACTTTTAACTTGATTCGAATAAGTATGCTTTTTGACTCGAATCATTACATGCACCTAATTCAAATCAGACAGACCGGGGTCACCTATCTTTCATTTTATTTGAATTTGACTTTACACTTGACTCGAATCAGACAGTTTTTCACATTTCTATTTAGCTTAATCCAAATTGACTCGAATTAGAATTTGTACTTGATTCGAATCATGAGCCTCTCTGACTCGAATCAGAGTTATAAGGTGATTTAATTCACACGAGAAATGGGCCAAATTATTTATGTTTTCTTATTCCACTTCACTTGCTCATTTGACTCAAATCATGAAATGTCATTAACTAGAATCTAACTAACTTTTTCCATTCATTTTTGTGCTTAATCTGAAACACATATAAATTCATTTTTTTCATCTTATTTAAAACACAACAAAACAACTCAATAAACAATTTCATTTTGTGAAATCAACACCCTCTCATTTTTTTAAAACTTAACAACTCTTGCAACATAAATTCTATCATCTTTAACCTCTACTTTTGATTTCAAATCTTGATAATGAGATATTTTTAATTGATTGAGGGAGACGTTGTATTGAAACTAGTCATTCTTGAAGTTTTAGTAAGGTTTTTCAGAAAACTTGCAAGATATAGGTTGTTGTCATTGGTGTTGAAGATTCAAATGAAAAGAAGGAGGTTTTTCTCTCCATGTGACCTTGGTAATGACTGTTTGGAAGGCTACGAATAAGGTGGATTTCTTCTCAAATCTTTAGATAGTTCATCTCTAAAAAAATCAATAGGATCAAGGGGTGATTGCAACACACAAAGAGTATGAGCAGATTGGTGAAGCTGGAAGATTCAAGAAGCGTAAATCGAGTAAAGATTACGGAGAAGAGTTTAACACTGAGTTGTATACACGTCAAGATCCAAATAGGAGATTTATTTTTCTCAGCAATATTATGGATTAATGATTGTATGAACTCTTGTAATATTTGTCAAAATAAAAAGGATTAAAACAAGTTCCAATGGCAAAACATTGAAGAGTGGAGTAGGCAAATTAAGTACAAACTCTGAACCATTATATATCCATTATATATCCAATTTAAACGAAATGATGTTTGAGAACTTGTTCCGTGTCTAGTTGATAAAATTGTCATTGACACTAGATGGATATTTAGGAACAAGTGGATGAGAATGGTGTAATTAATAGAAATAAAGAAAGATTAGTGGAAAAAGGATATAGTCGGGCTGAAGGAATACACTACAAGGAGACTTATGCTTATGTAGCTTGTTTAGAAGTGATTAGACTCCTTTTAGCCTTTTTATCAAATGGACGTTAAATCAACTTTTCTTAACGACTATATAAACAAAGAGGTATATGTCTCTTAACCTCCTGGGGTTTGAGGATCAAGATAATCCTAATTATGTTTTAAATTGAAAAGAGCCCTCTATAGTCTCAAACAATCTGCAAGAGCTTGGTATGAGCGATTGAGTGGATATTTAATGAAATAAGGATTTAATCACGGTTAAGTAGACGCCACTTTGTTTATTAGATGCAAAGAAACGAATATTCTTTTAGTTCAAATATATGTAGATGATATTATTTTTGTTCTACTAATGAACCTCTTTGTCAAGCGTTTTCTAGTTTGATACATGTCAAGTTTGAAATATCTCTTATGGAGAGCCTACGTATTTCCCAGGATCACAAATTAAGCAATCTGGAGAAGGAAATTTCATAATTCAAACAAAGTATTTCCCAGAGCTTCTCAAGAAGTTCGATATGAAAAATTCAAGGAACATTTCAATCCAAGTGGATTCAAATGTGCTAATTGACAAGGACGAAAATGAAGTGGATTTTGAGATCACCATGTATAGAGGTATAATCGGATCCTTACTCTATTTAATAGCGAGTAGGCCATATATCATGTTTAGTGTGTGCATGTGTACTAGATATAAAAATAATTTTGAGGTATCTTAACGGAATCTCCCAACACGGTCTTTGGTATCCTAAAGGTAACGCATGTAACTTAGTATCCTTTTTCTATTTTTTGATTTTGCGGGGTGCAAGTCGGATATGAAAAGTACTAGCGGTACCTGTAAGTTATTTAGAAGTTGTTTAGTTTCTTGGCACGGTAAGAAGTAACATAAAGTTGCTTATTCTACCACCGAGGCGGAATACGTGGTCGTTGGTAGTTGTTTTGCCCATGTCTTATGGCTAAAGCAATAATTGCTAGATTAAGATTTAAAACTAGGTTGTATTCCGATTAGGTGTGATAGTACTAGTGCGATAAGCCTCAGTAAGAATTCGTTATTGCATTCACGAACTTAACACATTGAGATCCGACGCCATTTTCTTAGAGATCATATTGAAAATGGGGATGTTGTTTTTGAATATGTTGACACTAAAAATCAACTTGCTGATATTTTTACAAAACCATTGTCATCGAAACCTTTTTATAAGATCTGTTGGGATATGGGATATGGGAATCAACTTGCTTATTCTATTTAATTTCATTTTCTATGTATATTTTGTTTTCACTAACACTATTTTGTATCTAATCATAGTTTCACCGACTACATTAGTATGTCTCTATAACTCTTATATGTGGTTTAAATCATTGTGTGTATGTGTGTGTGTTTGTTTTGGATATGTTCATTGGTTTGCTTATTACCTTCTTTACAATACTCATTCATCTCTATTATGTTTTTTATTGTTATTCTTTTCATTTAAGTATTTTTAAATGCGTGTTTCTAATTATGTGCATTCGAGCATTCAAATACTTGTTCATGTGTTATTTAATATTCCTTTTTCAGATTAGTTTTGATCACTTAATTGTACATTGTTGAATGTTGTTGCATGTCTATCTTGAATTTTTTTGCATGTAGCATGCATGTATTCGTGCTATGTATCCGATCTTTGTTGTTGCATATTCTTCTTAGCTTTTTAACTCATGTGCTCATATGGAATCATTTGTGTGTGTTTGGTTATTTGGTTTTTAGATTGATTTCAATATATCTCTTTTTGATGTTATCAAAATGGGAGTAGTTGTAATGTGAGTCTAGAGTTGTTTTATGTGTTTTATGTTGTGTTGTTTGTGTGCAATGTTTCAGGGGGAGCACAAGTGTTTTTTCTTTTGGCCTAAGTCGACTCAATTCCAAGTGAAATCTTGCCAAACATAAAAGAGGGGAGATTGAAGTTGCATGTTCCTAATACATTCAAGGGAGAACCCCAATATGGTTTTATTGCTTATCATATCTCTTTCGTTTTGATTATTATTGTTTGTTGAGTCTCCTTCATGATTGCACCTCACTGAATCATGTTTTGAATCAAATCATTTTTTAGCATGCATAATTCAATTGTTATATTTGAGTTTGATCATGACGCTTTTAGTCAATTGGTTGTGTTAGTGGACTTAGAACCATATGTGTTATTGATTCAAGTTAGATTGAAAAGAAAATCTCAAAGTATTTTGAATATCATGAAAAATTGAGATTTTGTGTGCATGATTGGAATCATGTACATATCCTGGTTCAAATCAAATTGAACAGAAGTAAACCAAAGTTTTTCAAACACTCTGACTCGAATCAGACTTGTAACTTAATTCAAATCAAGCAACTTTGTGACTCGAATCACAAGATGCACTTGATTCGAATCAAACATATTCGGGTCAACTCTTCTTCATTTAATTTGAATTAGACTTTACACTTGACTCGAATCAGACAATTTTTCACATTTCTCTATTTGGCTTTGTACGAATTAACTCGAATCAGACTCTGTACATAATTCAAATCATGAGATTCTCTTACTCGAATCAGAGTTATAAGGTGATTACAATCACACAAATAATTTGGTCAAATTATTTATGTTTTCTTATTCCACTTCACTTGCTCATTTAAGTTAAATCATACAATGTTCTTGACTCGAATCTAACTAACTTTTTCCATCCATTTTTGTGATTAATCTCAAGCACATATAAAATCATTTTGTCATCTCATTTAAAACACAACTTAACAACTCAAGAAACACTTTCATAATTTACATTGTGAATTTGTGAAATCAACACCCCTTCATTTTTTGAAAACTAAAAAAATCTTGCAACAAAAATGCTTTCAACTTCAACCTCTAGTTTTGATTTCAGATCTTGATAATGAGATATTTGTGATTGATTGAGGGAGACGGTGTCTTGAAATTAATCGTTCTTGAAGGTTTGGTAAGGTTTTTCAGGAAGCTTGCAAGATTGGGGTTGTTGTCAATGATGCCAACAAACTCCAGTGAAAAGAAGGAGATTGTTCTATCCAGGTGACATTGGTAGTGACTGTGTGGAAGACTACGGACAAAGTAGAGTTCTTTTCAAATCTTCACACAGTTCATTGCTGAAGAAATCAGTGGGATCAATGGGTGATTGCCACACACAAAGAATGTGAGCAAATTAGTTAAGCTGAAAGATTCAAGAAGCGTGAATCGAATGAAGATTACGCATAAGAGTTTAGCAGTAAGTTGTGTACAAGTCAAGATCGAGATAGATGATTTTTTTTCTTAGCATTGTTGTGGATTAGTGATTGTATGAACTCTTGCATTATTTTTCAAAATACAAAGGAATAAAACAGATTCCAATGGGAAACCAATGAATAGTGGAGTAGGAAAAATGAGGACAAACGTTGAACCATTCTCTCTCTCTTTCTCTCTCCCCCTCTCTCTCTCTCTATCTATCTCTCTCTCTCTCTCTCATTTTAATTTTTTTTTATGATAATTCCATGCTTAGTGTTCTGGACTGGACCAATGGCTATGCATGGCCCAATCCACTTCCGCTTCCAGAATGGCTCAATTGCCTAAGTCCAACTGGTGCAGGACAGCATTTACCTTTCTGCCCCTCTACCGGGCACATATGAACAGATGAACCTCAAGGTCATTTGCTCCTCCCCAGAATTCTTATCTGTTACGCACGGCTCCATCATCCAGGAACAGTCATGACACCTATGTCTGGAACTACGCCCTTGCCCGTGGCAACGGCTAGTTTTGGGCATCTCTGCCCATCATAACAACTAGTTTTTGGCAGTTACATATTCTTCAGGAAACAGTTATCCCGCCTTGAAAATAGGAGGGTCAGGTATCCAAAAATCATACTAAGAAATCATACTTTAGTACTTGCCTTTCTATCTCCCGATTCTTACTTTAGCATCGGAGTGCCTTGTAGGTACACCCTCATCCTTGTCTCATGCACTCAGCATCGCAGACGTTCTTCTGGGCCCATTACAGGATCTGATCAGCCTTCACGATCAGTGGCGCTGTTTGTGGGAACTTGTTATCCCCGTCTTAACATCCACCTCAGATTCAAAGACCAAAACAAATTCTCTGTCCAAGATTATGATCATGGCTTCCCAAGATCACGTCCAAGATGCTCGCAACACTTCTTTTCTCCCCATAAACAAAACTGATGCTGACGGATCTACATCTTTCCTCGGAGGAGACGCCTGTCATTTGAGAGATAGAGCTATAGCGTCTCCCTCCCCCACTCGCACTGACCATGTTGACGGCCATCATGTGTTGGCCCTCTAGCCCGTTCCAACTCCACCCAACGCCGACCCGGCCGTGGTGGCCCTCCTTGAAGCAATCAACAAAACCAACCTCTTGATCCTCCAACAAAACGAGAGGATTGGGGAGTTGGAGAAGTTTGCTCGTCCGAGATCCCCTCAGCCGAGAAAGGGTCGACGACGATCCAAGAGTCCACAACCCCGGCGGGAAGCTGATCGTCGGGTGTGCCAAGAACCAGAGTCCTATGCCGTTCGGAAGCGTGAACACATTTCCCCGCGAAAGCAACATTCCCCGAGCTACAAGAGAACCCAGAGGGATCAACGTTCACCACCGGTTAGATCAAAGGGCTGGGCACGAACTCAATCACCCCATAGAAGTCACTGTCACATCCCCGAGCAAATTATCCGACGATGAGCCCCACGGCCCATTGTCTCAAGAGATCTTGGCTACACGCCTCCCCAAAGGCTTGGAGAAACCCTCATCTTTGGGCACTTACGACAGAACGACCCACCCAGATGAGCACATCGAAAACATCGATGCACTGCAAGACTACCGTGGCGTCCGGGGCGTCATCAAATGTTGTCTGTTCTCGACCACGCTCAGGAAAGGGGAAATGACCTGGTATAAACAACTGCCCGAGGAGTCCATCACCTCATGGAAGCAGTTGGGCAGGATGTTTTCCAGGCACTTTACGGCATCACGCCACCATCCAAAGACTGAAGCCTCCCTTGAGGCCATAATTCAAGGGAAGGATGAGCCTCTCCGGGCATATATTGAGAGGTTTAATAAAGAAGCTGTGCAAGTCCCCACTATCAAAGACATGAAGAAATTTTTGCTCGAACGAGGACTTCGCCCGCATTCGGAATTTTCTAAAGTTGTTGGCCTTGCACCTCCAAGGAACCTGGATGCCTTCCTCCTCAAGGCGCATGCGTATATTCAATACGAGGAAAAGTAAGCGGCCAGCTCCGCCCGGGCTTCACGCCATCAGGAAAATGCTCGGGCCTCCAAAAGTGATGAACCCTCGACATCCCATCGAGGGGAGAAAAGGCGCGAAGATCATCCTCGGGAATCCCGGGACAACAAGGGGCCTTCCGGCCGGTTCCACGATTACACTCCCCTTACTGTCTCTAGGGAAAAGATTATCTCCGAATGTGCTAACTCGGAGTTTAAACAGGCGAGAGTTTGGTTTCTTTAAGCAGGTACCGGTCAAGCCCAACGCCGATAAATCAAAATACTACCATTTCCATAAGAGTCACGACCTCACTACTGAAGATTGCATCCACTTGAAGGATGCCATAGAAATATTGATCAGGAACTGCCACCTGAAGCAGTTTACGAAGAAGAAGGATGCTCCTCGACAAGACACCCAGGAGTCAAAGAAAGTAGAGGAAGAGGTGCCTTCCTCGGAAGAAACCAACCTCCAAGTTGCCATGAGTATATCGGGACATGAGGATTTCTGTGTTCCAGACGACCACAACGCTCCCGCGTATTTCGCAGCCCATAGCCTATGGGAGGCTTTCCCCTCTACGATGGTCATCTCCGGAGGGGGGTTTAACAAAGTCATCGTGGGCTCCATGAAAAGAAAGTTCGAGCACCTGATCAGCACGAGCTCCAATAAGGTGACAACGCTCGACAAGGCCCAAAAGGGATTAGTCCCCATCTCCTTCTACTGAGAAGAACTCCTCGGAGGGGCGTCGAACTCAAGTATACCACTGCTAGTTAGGGCCCAGATGGCAAATTTTGATGTTCGCAGGATCTTAGTCGACCAAGGCAGCTCGGTTAACATTATGTACTCACAGATATTCTCAACTCTCCTGCTGGACGAGTCGCACCTTACTCCCTACGTGGGTTCTGACCTGCAGGGTTTCAATGGGTCGGTCACAAAACCCTGGGGGTACGTTGAGTTGATTGTGACCTTTGGATCTGCAGAGACATCCAGGTCTATTAAAGTTCAGTTCTTGGTGATTGACTGCCCATCTCTCTACCAATGCATATTCGAGCGACCAACTTTGGTCGAGCTCATGGTTGTGCCATCAACCGTCCATCTCAAAATGAAGTACTACACTTTGAAAGGTATGGTCGCTACATTACACGGGGACATCGAAGCTGCGCAGTGATGCTTCGAAGCGGCCACCAAGGGACTCAACACGATCGCTGCCAAGCCAAAGACATCCGGCAAGCCAGCCTTGTCCAGTAGCTCAGAGGAAGCCAAGCCCCTGTCACGCGTCGACTCCGTCAACCTCGACAACCGCTTCGCCAAAGATGACCAGAAGGAGGACCAGGTTTGCTCGAGAAGCTCACCCGCCTCGACCAGCAACAGCTCCCATCCGACACGCCCAATCCCGGATGGCGACTTCGAGCTCGTCGTGGTCGGCGACGATCCTCAGCGAGGAGTGAAGATAGGGACCGGCCTCCCCGACATCACGAGGAAACATCTCAAGGCTTGCCTTCGAGAGAACGCATACTTGTTCGCCTGGAGTGTAGCGAAAATTCCCGGCTTAGATCCTGCTATCGCCTGCCATCAACTCATGATTGACCCCGCCGTCAAAGCAGTAGCACAACGTAGGAGAAAGCAGTCTCCAGAAAAAATAGAGGCTGCAGAACACACTGTAAAATACCTCCTTGAGGCAAAATTTATCTCGGAAGCCAAGTACACCACTTGGCTGTCCAACGCTGTACTCGTGTAAAAATCTAATGGAAAGTGGCGCATGTGTGTTGATTATACTGATCTTAATAAGGCATGCCCAAAAGATGCCTACCCCCTCCCCAATATTGATAAACTTGTTGATAACTCTGCCAGTTTTAAACTATTATCATTCATAGACGCCTATTCGGGCTGCAATCAAATACCAATGGCGATAAGCGACAAAAAATACATGGCCTTCATGACCGAATCAAACAATTATTACTACAACGTAATGCCCTTCGGCCTGAAGAACGCCGACGCGACCTACCAGAGAATGATGAACAAGGTCTTCCGATGAGAGATAGGTGACATGCTCGAAGTCTACATGGACAATATGATTGTGAAATCCCACGAGGAGACCGATCACACGGCCCATTTGAGAAAGGTCTTCGAATAGGCCAGGAAATACGAAATGTGTTTCAACCCAGAACAGTGCACGTTCGGAGTACGTGCGGGCAAGTTCCTCGGCTTCTATTTGACAGAGCGAGGAATCGAGGCCAACCCCGACAAGTGCAGGGCATTCTCCGAATTTTTTACACCTAACTCGAAGAAATCCATCCAATCCCTCCAGGGGATGCTCGCTTCCCTGTCTCGTTTCGTGGCCAAATCTGCCCAGCATGCCCTGCCCTTCTTCAAACTCCTCCGCAAGGAAGCAGCGTTTGAATGGACAGAGGAATGCAATCGGGCTCTCATCCATCTGAAACAAGCACTATCAGAGCCACCAGTCCTCTCTCGGCCAGATAACGGCAAAACTCTCTACCTCTATCTCGCCGTGGCAACCGAGGCCGTGAGCGCCACCCTCATCCGTGAAATGCTCGATGGGCAAAAGCCCATATATTTCACCAGCAAAGCATTACAGGGACCAGAGCTGAGATATCAGCAGATAGAGAAGGTAGCGCTGTCCCTCATCAATATTGCGCGAAGACTAAGGCCCTATTTCCTGGCCCTCACTATCGTGGTATGGACAGATCAACCCGTGAAGCAACTGCTGGGGCGACCAGATATGGCTGACATAATGCTCAAATGGTCATTAGAGCTGTCCAAGTTCGACATTCAGTATGAAAGCATAAAAGCCCTCAAAGCCCAGGCTTTGGCCGACTTTGTCGCAGAGATGACGTTTGCAGATTCCCCCAACTACAGGGCATACAAGTGGACCATCTTCGTAGATGGAGCATCCATCTCGGTAGGAAGCGGGGCAGGCATCATCTTGGAAAACGACGAGGGAATCATCGTCAAGGTATCGCTCACCTTATCCTTCCCCACGTCAAATAACCAGACTGAGTACGAGGCTTTCCTCGCCGGTCTTCGCCTGGCCAAAGACCTGGGGGCAGAAGAAGTCGTCGTCTACATAGATTCTCAACTCGTTGCCCTTCAAGTTAGAGGAGAATACCATGCCAAAAATGACAATCTATCTAAATACTTAGCCCTGGTCAAAGAGAAAATGACGAAGTTCGCTACAGTAGAAGCAAAGCACGTTCCCCGCGAACATAACATTAGAGAATACGTGTTGTCTAAACTAGCAAGCACGAAGAAAAAGGGCGGAAACAAGTCCGTCATCCAGGAGGTGCATCCTCGACCCAGTATCGAGAAGACATCTCCGACTCTCGACGTACAGGTCATCGGCGACAGCGACTGCATGATGGCCCCCGTTTACAACTACCTCGCTAGGGACGAACTTCCGTCCAACCCCAAAGAAGCCAGCACAGTCAGGCGCAGGGCCTGTGTAACGCCCAGTTATTTAATTAATTATTTAATTAAATATCTTCGTATTATTTGTTTGATTTGTGTTGGTTGTCGAAAATGTTGTGTTGAGTTGCTATGCCAGTTTTAGTTAAATTAATTATAAAATGTTGATTTAAGTTGTGTTGTTGTTAATTAATTAATTAAGCTAACTTAAGTGGTAATTATAGTATTAGAAATAATACTAGATTATATTATTGGGCTTATTTAGATGGTGAGTGAAGTAGTATTAGTGGGGGTGTAGTAATGAGGCCCAATAATACAAATAGAAGAATAGTGTTATTATTAGGTAATTAGAATTGTGAGGAATTAGAAGTAGCAGTTACGGAGAAGAGAAAAGAGAAACAAGGGTTTGGAAATGGAACACGTAGAGGCTGCAAGCGCGAGAACCCAATCGGAGAGTAGAGCGACCTTCAATCCAAGGTAAGGGTGGGGTTCTGACTCTATAACAGGGTATTTGATGAATGATATGTGGGGTTGGGTTTGTAGAATTACCTCTGTATGTGTTGTAATGGCCGTCGTGGATATTGAAATACGTTGTTGTTGATGAATTAGTTATAGGAAAATTGGTCTATGTTGCTTTAAGATATAATTTCATTGCGTTTCTATTTGTACTGGGATGGTTGAATTTGAAACTTTGAGGAGAGGTTTGTGATATGGGAACAACTGGAATGAGATTAATTAAGTAAGGTTGGTTTAAAAAAAAAAGGGGGGGGGGGGGATGGCGCAAGCCACCCCTGTATGTCACTTGAGGGTGGCGCAAGCCACCTCTGGCATTTGTTAATGGTGGGGCAAGCCACCTTGCCTTATGATTAATGGTGGCGCAAGCCACCTGTGTCTTGTGGTTAAGGGGTGGCGCAAGCCACCTCTTTGTGTGTGTGGGTGAGGTGGCGCAAGCCACCTGTGTGGATGGGTGTGTAGTTGACTAAATTATTACTAATACAGAAAATGGCAATTTGGTTATTAATGAAAAATTGGATTACTAACAATTTCACTTTAGATTATTAATAACAGAAGAAAACGTTAGCACTAGTAGTAGCAAACAACATTTGTTTAGCATTATGTTAGAATATTAATAATTGGTTGGTATAATGTTAATAAACTGTTAGTAAGATACATTATGAAATACTAATATTATGTTGGTAAGAATATTAAGAAAACCAGTATTTTATTAACAGTAGCTGGACAAATAATATTGGGTTGAAATACTAGTATTGTGTTAGTGTCAGTAGCAGAAAGGAAATTATATTCATTTGGAAGATTAATAATATGTTGGTAACAGTAAGCAGAAAAATAATATAGCCACTGTCATTAGTTTCAGTACCTAGGAAAATGACAGCAAAGGCATGAACTAACCGGTAGTATTTTCAGTAGCAGTAACGGTGATAAATTAGTAGAAGAATAATATAACAGGTGTGAATTTTGTTGCACTGCCTTTAATCATTGGCAAGAATTCAGTTGTAGGCTTAATGCCAAAGTTAAAATGTGGTTGTAAATGTTGTTGTAGTTGCTGTTGTGTTCATATTGTTGTTGCATACATAGCACATCAAGTTGGAGCTGAGGCTCGATAAGTTGGCCTTGATAGGCAAATTTAAGTTGAAGGCTTATGCCTTGTTGACGCCTCTATTAATTGGCAGATTTTTAAGTTGGGAGTTCTGCTCCAAGGGTACCACATGCATGTGCATTTTCCGAGTTGCATTCCATGTTGCATAAAATTGTTGTTGTGTGGTTGATTAATGTTGATGGTAATGTTGTGAAGTGGTGATTTTATATAATCTGATTTAATATATTGTTTATCATATACCCGATTATATTGTTTGATATCTCACCCCTTCTGTGGTTGGCGATGGTTTATACGTCATCCTGCAGGTAATCCAGAGTGAAGGCTATCTACCTTCTTTAGTTCGAGTCGGTGTCGTCGCTCTGATACATAACACTCGGGGGGATGAACGCATGTTTCCTTTATTGTTGATTTTATTATTGTTGCTGAATTTTTAAGTTGCTTTCGTAAAGGCTTTTGTTTTAAAGTTGTTTTATGTGAACATAGGTGGTATGTTATTAAAGTTGAATTTTTGTGAATCCGCTGCGTAGTAATGAAAGTCGTTTTATTTTAAAGACTAAGCAGGTTGTTATCGGTTCATCCGAAATTATGTGTTATGTATCTGTTTTCCAAGTGATTAATTGTCGTTGTTTTATGTAGAAAGTGTAACGTTCCATATGTACGTTGAGAATTTGTAACTCTAATTTTATATTATTCGATGGGTAGAAATAGGGTGTTACAAAAGTGGTATCAGAACATGTCGGTCTGTCCGGCCAGGTTGTCTAATTTTGTTTGTCCCTTAGTACGCGACATGTGTGTGAAACACTGTCGGTACTTGCTTGTGTTCTAACCGTTGTCTGCAGGAGTTGGTTGAAACAAGTGGGGGAGAAGTTTTCGCTTCTCTGAGATATGTTGGTCGTGGAATGTTAGTTCGGTGTGCCGCTGATGGCAAGTGTGCAAGCATTGTGGGAATTGTGTTGTTTCTGGAACTGAAGGAAATATGGAGATAAGGCTTATGGAAACTAATAATTGTGCCTTAGGCAGCTTCATACACAAGATGCAAGGAACGTTGTTATAGTTTGGTAAAGATGGTTTATGCCCCATCATGATTGTCGACTATCTATTGACAAATTGAGGAACTGATCACCCTTAATCTCTTGTTGATAGTAGACGGGATCATCTGGGATGGAATAGACATGTCTTGCCAGCTTAGATGGTGTGTACAATGAATTGTTTAGAGTTAAGCCAAGTGCTTACAGATTGTTTGATGAGTAGATGCAAATTCCTATACCTGAAGATAGGACGGATTCGAGGTTCTTGTCTGTCTATCAAGTTGGGATGCCACTGAGAGAGAACGATCAGGTATGATTGATGGTTGCTTCCCAGAGAGTAGAGAGCATGTGATGGCTAGAGATATGCCAATGATGTATGATTCTTGATATTTTTCCTGAAGATATCTGTGACTTGCCTCCATAACATGAATCTAAGTTCGACGAAGGTGAAGAGTTATTTGTTATGTTAAGTAAGCGGATAAGCCTGTGATAGATGGTGCAAAGTGTTATGAGGGTGGGTTCTTTGAAGGCATAAGGAAATGCAGTGGTTGGTGATCTACCTATGGTGTGTGACTTTTGGATGTGTTTCCATATGATATCAGTGATTACCACCATAGTGTGGAGTGGAAATTGCTACGACCTAGTACTTGATACGAGTCCGATGTCAGTGACTCCATGAGGAATGTGTGTTTCTGAGTTAAGAGAATTGAAGGAACAATTAGAAGAATTACTTGAAAAGAAGTTTGTGAGGCCAAGTGTATCGCCGTGGGGAGCTCCAGTGTTGTTAGTAAAGAAGAAAGATGGAAGTATGAGGCTCTGTGTTGATTATAGACAATTAAATAAAGTGACGATTAAGAACAAGTATCCGCTTCCGAGAATAGATGACTTGATGGATCAATTGGTAAGTGCTCGTGTGTTTAGCAAGATTGATTTGAGGTCGGGTTATCATCAGATTAAAGTGAAAGATGAAGATATCGAGAAGACGGCCTTCAGAACGCGTTATGGACATTATGAGTATTTGGTGATGCCTTTCGGTGTTACTAATGCGCCGGGAGTATTCATGGAGTACATGAACCGTATCTTTCACACTTATTTGGATCGGTTTGTGGTGGTATTCATCGATGATATATTGATTTACTCTAAATCGGAAATAGAGCATGCAGAGCACTTAAGACTAGTATTGCAAGTTTTGAAAGAGAAGAAGTTATATGCAAAGCTGTCTAAATGTGAATTTTGGTTAAAGGAGGTTAGTTTCCTTGGTTATGTCATTTCAGATAGTGGCATTGCTGTGGATCCATCTAAAGTAGATGATGTGTTGCAATGGGAAACTCCAAAGTCGGCTACTGAGATTAGAAGCTTTTTGGGACTAGTCGGTTATTACCGAAGGTTTATCGAAGGATTTTCTAAGTTAGCACTTCCGTTGACTAAGTTGACTTGTAAAGGTAAAGCTTTTGTGTGGGACATTCAATATGAAGAAAGTTTTACGAAATTGAAGAAGAGATTGACATCGGCTCCGGTCTTGACATTACCTAATCCAGGAGAACCTTTTGTGGTGTATTGTGATGCTTCTAAGATGGGTTTAGGAGGTGTGCTTATGCAGAACGGTAAGGTAGTTGCTTATGCGTCGAGGAAGTTGAGGACTCATGAAAAGAACTATCCTACGCATGATTTAGAACTTGCCGCAGTTGTTTTTGTGCTGAAGATTTGGAGGCATTATCTTTATGGTTCTAGATTTAAAGTGTTTAGTGACCATAAGAGTTTAAAGTATTTGTTTGATCAGAAGGAATTGAATATGAGACAACGAAGATGGTTGGAATTATTAAAAGATTTAAATTTCGGTTTGAACTATCATCCAGGTAAAGCTAATGTTGTGGATGATGCCCTAAGTCGGAAAACTTTGCATATGTCGGCGATGATGGTTAAAGAATTGGAATTAATTGAGCAGTTCAGAGATATGAGCTTAGTTTGTGAAGTGACACCGCAGAGTGTGATGTTGGGAATGCTGAAGATTAATAATGATTTTCTGGATAGCATCAAGGGAGCTCAGAAGTTAGACGTGAAACTGGTACATTCGATGGTTGGGATCGATCAGTCTGAGAATGATGATTTCAAGTTAGATGCCCATGGTGTGTTGAGATTCCGTAATCGAATTTGTATTCCTGATGATGCGGAGATGAAGAAAGCGATTCTTGAGGAAAGTCATAGAAGTAAATTGAGTATTCATCCGGGGGCTACAAAGATGTATCAAGACTTGAAGAAATTGTTTTGGTGGCCTGGCATAAAGCGTAATGTAGCTCGTTTTGTGTACGCATGTTTAACTTGTCAGAAGTCGAAAGTTAAACATCAGAAGCCTACAGGGTTAATGCAACCATTAGAAGTTCCATAATGGAAATGGGATATCATTTCAATGGACTTTGTGACGGGATTACCGAATACTTCAAGGGGACACGATTCGATTTGAGTGATTGTTGATAGGCTTACGAAGTCGGCTTATTTTATTCCTATTGACATCAGTTTTCCAGTATCGAAGTTGGCAGAGATTTATACTAGCGTGATTGTAAGGCTGCATGGTGTTCCTCTGTGTATTGTGTCTGATAGAGATCCGAGGTTTACTTCTGATTTTTGGAAGAGTTTGCAAGAGGCGTTGGGTTCTAAGTTGAGGTTGATTTCAGCGTATCACCCTCAGACGGATGGTCAAACTGAGAGGACTATTCAGTCGTTGGAGGATTTGTTGAGAGCTTATGTTCTTGAGCAGGGAGGTTCGTGGGATACTTATCTTCCATTGATCGAGTTCACTTATAATAACAGTTACCATTCCAGTATTGGAATGACACCTTTTGAAGCGTTGTATGGTCGGAGATGTAGGACTTCTTTATGTTGGCATGAATCTGGAGAAAGTATGACGTGGGAGTTGGAAAGCAAGATGCGGGAATCCTATCCCGAGTTGTTTGAACAAGGTAAATTTTCGAGGACGAAAATATTCTAAGTGGGGGAGAGTTGTAACGCTCGGTTATTTACTTAATTATTTAATTAAATATCTTCGTATTATTTGTTTGATTTGTGTTGGTTGTCGGAAATGTTGTGTTGAGTTGCTATGTCGGTTTTTGTTGAATTAATTATAAAATGTTTATTTAAGTTGTGTTGTTGTTAATTAATTAATTAAGCTAACTTAAGTGTTAATTATAGTATTAGAAATAATACTAGATTATATTATTGGGCTTATTTAGATGGTGAGTGAAGTAGTATTAGTGGGGGTGTAGTAATGAGGCTCAATAATACAAATAGAATAATAGTGTTATTACTAGGTAATTAGAATTGTGAGGAATTAAAAGTAGCAGTTACGGAGAAGAGAAAAGAGGAACAAGGGTTTGGAAACGGAACACGTAGAGGCTGCAAGTGCGAGAACCCAATCAGAGAGTAGAGCGACCTTCAATCCAAGGTAAGGGTGGGGTTCTGACTCTATAACAGGGTATTTGATGAATGATATGTGGGGTTGGGTTTGTAGAATTACCTCTGTCTGTGTTGTAATGGCTGTCGTGGATATTGAAATACGTTGCTGTTGATGAATTGGTTGTAGGAAAATTGGTCTATGTTGCTTTAAGATATAATTTCATTGCGTTTTTGTTTGTACTGGGATGGTTGAATTTGAAACTGTGAGGAGAGGTTTGTGATATGGGAAGAACTGGAACGAGATTAATTAAGTAAGGTTGTTTTAAAAAAAGGGGGGGATGGCGCAAGCCACCCCTGTATGTCACTTGAGGGTGGCGCAAGCCACCTTTGGCATTTGTTAATGGTGGCGCAAGCCACCTTGCCTTATGATTAATGGTGGCGCAAGCTACCTGTGTCTTGTGGTTAAGGAGTGGCGCAAGCCACCTCTTTGTGTGTGTGGGTGAGGTGGCGCAAGCCACCTGTGTGGGTGGGTGTGTAGTTGACTAAATTATTACTAATACAGAAAATGGCAATTTGGTTATTAATGAAAAATTGGATTACTAACAATTCCACTTTAGATTATTAATAACAGAAGAAAACGTTAGCACTAGTAGTAGCAAACAACATTTGTTTAGCATTATGTTAGAATATTAATAATTGGTTGGTATAATGTTAATAAACTGTTAGTAAGATACATTATGAAATACTAATATTATGTTGGTAAGAATATTAAGAAAACCAGTATTTTATTAACAGTAGCCGGACAAATAATATTGGATTGAAATACTAGTATTGTGTTAGTGTCAGTAGCAGAAAAGAAATCATATTCATTTGGAAGATTAATAATATGTTGGTAACAGTAAGCAGAAAAATAATATAGCCACTGTCATTAGTTTCAGTACCTAGGAAAATGACAGCAAAGGCATGAACTAACCGGTAGTATTTTCAGTAGCAGTAACGGTGATAAATTAATAGAAGAATAATCTAACAGGTGTGAATTTTGTTGCACTGCCTTTAATCATTGGCAAGAATTCAGTTGTAGGCTTAATGCCAAAGTTGAAATGTGGTTGTAAATGTTGTTGTAGTTACTGTTGTGTTCATATTGTTGTTGCATACATAGCATATCAAGTTGGAGTTGATGCTCGATAAGTTGTCCTGGATTGGCAAATTTAAGTTGAAGGCTTATGCCTTGTTGACGCCTCTATTAATTGGCAGATTTTTAAGTTGGGAGTTCTGCTCCAAGGGTACCACATGCATGTGCATTTTCCGAGTCGCATTCCATGCTGCATAAAATTGTTGTTGTGTGGTTGATTAATGTTGATGGTAATGTTGTGAAGTGGTGATTTTATATAATTTGATTTAATATATTGTTTATCATATACCCGATTATATTGTTTGATATCTCACCCCTTATGTGGTTGGTGATGTTTTATACGTCATCCTGCAGGTAATCCAGAGTGAAGGTTATCTACCTTCATTAGTTCGAGTCGGTGTCGTCGCTCTGATACGTAACACTCGGGGGGATGAACGCATGTTTCCTTTATTGTTGATTTTATTATTGTTGCTGAATTTTTAAGTTGTTTTCATAAAGGCTTTTGTTTTAAAGTTGTTTTATGTGAACATAGGTGGTATGTTATTAAAGTTGAATTTTTGTGAATCCGCTGCGTAGTAATGAAAGTCGTTTTATTTTAAAGACTAAGCAGGTTGTTATCGGTTCATCCGAAATTATGTGTTATGTATCTGTTTTCCAAGTGATTAATTATCGTTGTTTTATGTAGAAAGTGTAACATTCCATATGTACGTTGAAAATTTGTAACTCTGATTTTATATTATTCGATGGGTAGAAATGGGGTGTTACAGCCTGCTCCTACGTCCTGGTCAAATATAAACTCTAAAAGCAAGGGTTCTTCATCCCATTACTCAAATGCGTCGAGGAAGAGATGGTCGCCCACGTACTGCGCGAGATCTACGAAGGAATCAACGCCCAACATATCTGGGGGAGATCACTTGCCCGGAAATCCCTTCGAGCAAGATACTACTAGCCAACCATGCAGCAGAATGCAAAAGAGCATGTAAAGAAATGCGACAAATGCCAACAGCACGGGGACATACACCTAGCTCCACCTAACGAGATCAGAGCTATGTTCTCCCTGTGGCCATTCGCTTGGTGGGGCCTAGACATCCTAGGGCCATTCGTAGTAGGATCAAACCAGAATAAGTACTTAATAGTAGACGTTGATTACTTCACAAAGTGGATAAAAGCGGAGGCTCTGGCCAAAATAACATCCCTTAACATACTTCGTTTCTACAAGCGAAACATCGTCGCACGCTTTGGCATTCACCAAGCGATAGTCACAGACAATGGGACACAGTTCACGGACAGGAAGTTCCAAGATTTCACCGCTCGACTGGGCACGAAACAACACTTTGCATCCGTCGAACACCCCCAGACTAACGCGCAAGCCGAAGCGGAAAATTGAGTATTCCTACGAAGCCTCGAGCGAAGGCTAGACGAAACGAAGAAAGCATGGGTTAAAGAGCTGTACAACGTCCTATGGGCATTCCGTACAACTCCACACTCCTCGACCGGGGAAACTCCTTTTCGTCTGGCCTATGGGACTGAGGCGGTAATCCCCATCGAAATACATGTACCATCCAGGCGGACTGAGTCACCCCTGGATGAGGAGATGAACAAAGAGGCACTATGGGAGGAGCTTGACCTCGTCGAAGAGGTTCGGTCAGGAGCAGCTCTCTGCGAAGCCTCATTAAAGCAAAAAATTGCAATCAGGAACAACGCCAAAGTGATACAACAAGAATTCCAAGTAGGCAGCCTTGTCTTGAGAAGAAACCACAAGGACTCTCGAGAAGGTAAACTCGCCGCTAACTGGGAAAGACCCTATCGCGTCCGAGAAAAGACGGAGAATAGGGCCTACTACCTAGAGCACCTCAACAAGGAAGAACTTACTCGACCATGGAACGCCGAAAAGCTAAAACAATACTATAGCTAAGGCCCTAACTGTCGGAGTGCTTCGTCAAAGCAACGAACATAACATCCCGACTATGATGCACGCCCAGGTACAAGCGTCGCATACCAGCCAAGGCAGGACCCCGCTCAGGATCGAGCTAGGTCTCTGCCCGACACCGGTTCCTCAACCGAGCCCACCGTTGTCAAAGTACCATGTTAGACAGAACACCCAACTCGCAATGAGAGGTCCACGCTGCGAACTCAGGCCTCAAGCACGACCTGAGCTCTGCTATCATGCCCGAAAATTCCCCAGGTCGTTCGACCAGTCCCGCTCACTGCCGAACACATCTAAGTCAAGCAATTCCTTAAAAACATTAAACAAATCAAAGTCACCCCTGTTACGGACACACGTGTGTATCGGGCAAAGATATAACACTTAGCGAAAATAATCATCGAAAAAAGCCATGCGCGAATATACAACATACAAAACCGGCCGCGATGGCCGGATACATACATATAATTAAGTGGCCACAAGGACCACGATTGTGCATATTACAAAACAAAGGGGCCACACCCCCTATCGAACAAAAATAAAATTACATCAAACGTGGCACGCAGGCCAGATATATTACAACAAAATAAAAGAGATATCACTCCTCCATCTGCTCAGGCTGCTCAAGGTTGGGCTCAGGTTGCTGGGTCTCCTCGTTCAAAAGTCGGGCGTGCTCATCGCTGATGTTGAAGAAGTCTGGGATAACTATCTTGCCATTCTCAACATGGCCCAAGAAGTTAGTACCGTCTGTGGATAGATGGACTTCTGGATTCACCATCCTGAGTTGGGCCACGACGTTATTGAATGACTCCTCCCCAATGGCAATAACATCGTCCTCTGCCTCCAAAAGACGAGCAACCAGCTCGGTCCTAGTCTTCAACGCCCTCACCTCTTCAGGCTCATCTTCAGTCGAGGCCGCCGCAGCCCTCACCTGTTCAACCAAATCTTCGGCAGCCTTCTTTTCGGCGACCAGAGTCTCGTTCTCCCCTCTCAGCCTAACAGCCTCCTCGTCCGATTTCTTCCTCGCGTCGTTTACAGCCTTGGCCTCCTCTTTGGTCTTCCTCACCGTCTCCTCCAGGGATGCTATGGTCACCTTAGCCTTTTTAATTTCAGACTCAGAGAAGGAATCTCCCTCGGCATAGAACGCCACCATCTCCAGGACCCAGAACAACGCGGAGGCGTTCTGCGCCAGCGGTGCCCTCTTGCTCGGGTGATCCATTCCTTCGAGCTTGAGAGACTCTGCTCGAGGTACCACAAGGGACGTCTCCTCGAAAAACTTCTTGTCATGAAAGCACAGGGGAAGTTCGAACTTGCCCTTCTCCGCCGCCCGACTGAGATCCACTAGATCATTTACCCTGGTCCGCTTGAACCTTGAGGTCAGGGGCACCGGAGATCCCTGAGCGGGTGAAGGGACAGGCGAGGAGCTCCCTGTGGGATGTTGAAGAGGAGGCATGCGCTGTGTAAACCGAGACTTTGAGGTGGCTGCACCAGTTTTTCCCCTCTCCGGGGCATTCTTCACCAACCTCTCGTGGGAAGAAGGCATCTCACCTTCAAAAACATAAAAAACGCGTTAGCCACTTGTTCGGTGTTGATTTTGGCGAACAACCTCTGGTTTACCAATTTCTTATAAAACTGGGTTACTTGCAGGACCAACCATACAAATCCTGGGATACATGTGCAAAATTATCTAACTCTTAGGATAATGGTGTTTTGATGGTTTGTTTTGTTATACCCTTTACGGACGAATGGTTTAGTTAAATAACAACTTCTGGCGAAAAGGTAAATTGAATGAAATTAACTTGCATAAAGTAAATGACAAAGGATAAATGACTGGGAAAAGTAAAGGCAATTATAAAAGACTTTGAATTTCTATAAACTTAAAAAGATGGTGTTTCACACGTACATTTCCAGATAATAAACTCTTTTCTCTCACACGAGTACTTTGAGTATTTACAGGAATTTAGTACAAGTTTTCACCCACTAAAATTCTACAACAACTATCCTATTTATACACAAATACAATAACTGCCTAATAACGGAAAAATTCTAAATCTTTGACACTTGGCCTTTTGCATGTCTTCTTTTCTTCTAAAGCTTCCACGCGTCTTATGCCAAACGTTATAACTCTTTGAATTTGAATTTTCCCTTTGTGTCGAAACGTTGCGCCTCTTCACCTTGTCGAATTGTCGAAAAGTAATAAATGTCCCTCCTAAACTTTTAAATTTCAAAACCTTCGTCGAAAGAAAACATTCTTTCCTTTTGAACATATTTTTGTACTTAGAAGAATCTGGCCAACTTTCCTTGAGTGCCATTGATCTTCGACCAGCTTCCTACAACATGAAATCTTCCCGTCGAATCATCCTGTCGAATCCCCTATTGAAAAATCCAATTTCCTCTGAACCATTTCCTTGGCGTCGAAATTAGCCATCTACACCACTGAGGAAGTTATAATTCAGACAAGCTAAAAAAGCTAAGACTACCAAGTAGCTTAAGAGCATACGCATGGCTCCTGCATTCTAGAAGCGCCTTCGTATTTATATAACGATACTCCACTATTTGCCCGTCATCCTTCTCAAATATCGGGTCCCCCTTTTTCGTCCAGCACTCCGCGGGCATAAAGGTGTTGACATAGTCGACCAACGCCTCGTAACCGGCTATGGTTTGCTCGTCCAGCATGTCTGACTGGGCAAGATAATGGCCAGTTCCCCGGTAAAGTGGCTCTCGCTCCAACAGAAGGGGAATTTAAACACCATGTTCGCCAGCAACTTCTCATGCTCGTCGCGCATATCATTGTCATCCTCGTCAGTGGTCACTGCCCAGGCGTACGTGGTATCTTGGCCCTTCAAAACTCAAAGTTTCCCTTGTTAACTATCAACCCAACCTGGTTTCTCGACAGTTTGGGTTGATACAGATCATTCCAAAACCTCTTTTCTCCAGGAAAGGTTCTCTGATCCATTACAACATGACCCACACTGAAGATGAATGCGCTGAACAGCTGGCGAAGTATTCTAACCTGGTCGAAATCCAACCAGTGGTTTTTCGACCTATCTTCCTCTGCACTCAAGAGTTTGATGAATGGTGGAGGGCTTACTATGAGTCTCAAATGTTCAACGTGGATTCTTTTACTACTCAACTGACTAAAGCTTTTGCCCTTGTGCAGGACAGGACCAAGAAAGGTACTTCTCGACACATCAAAGAAATCCAAGCTTTCCAGAAATACTTTGAAACTGCCTACAGGCCTGATGATCTTAGTCGAACCATACGCGAAGCAGCAGTTACTTTGAAACGAAAGTTTACAGAAAAACTTGATGAGTTAAAACTACCCTCGTATGTTCGACCAGAACAACGTTATGAGGTAGCTTTTAAACTTTATCGCCCAAAATTTCCCCCTCTACCATCTGCTGCATTTGGCATGGCTTTTAGCCCTCCATTTCCATATTGGTTCATTTGTGGGGAGCATTTAAAAGTTCTTCGCCAGGACAACCAAAAACGTGCCAAGCGAGTGGTTCCGACTAAGTACACCCTGGACAATTTCAAAGGTCACCTTCATATTGGCCAAGAACACGTTCGCGTGGAAACCCCTATATATGAAGGTGTGGAAAACGGGAAGCAGTTCGATCTTACTTTTTATTTACTCGAATATATGTTTTCATGCTTGACTCTTTCCCTTTTCTTCTTTTCTAGCTATTAAGATTCCAATCAAGAAACCTGTCGTAGTCGAAACAACAACCCCAGGAGAAGCAGAGCCTCAGAAAGACACTGCCAAGACACCTTTGGTGAAGGTATCAATTTACTTTCTTTTTCTCTATAGTCCAAATATTTCATTTTCTTGAACTAACTAATGAAATTTTCTTTGATCCACAGGGCAGTCGAAGACCCCCACCAACGCCAAAGAAAAGAAAAGCAAAAGAAGTCAAAGCTGATGAAATTGATGATAGTGATGAGTCACCAGATCAGGTAAAACCCACCAAAAAGAAGAAAAATGCAACCAAACCTCTCCCACAGAAACCTCCTACTCCCAAAGTTTTAGAGAAAATTCTATCAAAGGAACCAGGTGAGGGAATCACTCCTGCTTCAGTGGAAAGTGAAAGTTCTAGCCTGAAGAACAAAATTCCAAAGGTATGATTTCCCTTTTCCCTTCGATGCTAACAAGCTATTTTACTTGTATTCGCCTCTTTGACCTATTTATCCTTCAGGTGTCTGTCGATATTCATGGATAACCTATGGTCCAAGTTCTTCCCAAGACCAGCAGTGATCCTACTTATAACCCAGCCAGCGCCTCCAAATCCTCTCCCAAGAATTCAGCGAAGGAATCAGCCACCAAAGTAGATCAACCCGTTGCCATTTCTATACGAATTCCAAAAGTAGTGGAAGAAGAGACTGGTCCTGATACTGAAGACTTCGTCGAAACTGATGGGGATACCGTGATGCCTACTGCAGCGGCTATTACTAGAAATGATGCTGAAGATCAATCTCCCCCCCGTTCAGAATTTGCTGACGAAGAGAAAGATGAGGAGGCTGCAAGTGATGCCGAAGAAGAAGAAAAAGAACATGAAAGGCCACCAACTCCTGCCGCTGATACTGACGAAAAGACAGACAACGTCGAAGAAAATCTTGGTAAAACAACTAAAGCTGCTTCGACCGGGACGACTTCGACCCAGTTCTCTCATGAGGAGCTAGAAAGTATGAAGGTGCAAAGGCCTTTCGAGTACCTAAAGACCATGCTCAGTTCCCGCTACAACTTTGCTGATACTACCATCAGTAGTTCAACCACCTCAGGAACTACTTCTGATGCCAAATCAATGGATGAATCGCTGGCAAACATTCGATAGAAGGTCCTTGATATTGACTTATTTCAACTTCTGGAGAATGACTCCTCTGCTTAATTCGACTTGAAGAAACTCCTAAAGCAAGTCAACGTCCTGGAGGCTCCTCCTGAAGTCACTGATGTGGTGCTGGACCTTACTACCTTGATAGACCTTGTGGCAACTGACTTTAATCGACTTCGAGAGTACTCCAAGAAGCTTGAAAACAAAACAGGGACCCAACTTACTGAGTGGGAAGCTGCGTCGAATTCGTCCAACAAGGTAACTGAAATGGAGCAAGTGTCTGAGCAAAATAAGCGGGAAGCAGCTTTGTGTGGCGAAAACATTAAAAAAATGGAAAAAACAAATTGCTGTCCTCCAAGGCAAAATTTCACAGGCTGAAAAACGTCAAGCAGAACTGCAGAAGAATGACCAGGATTAAATCCGCAAAGAGCTAGAAGTTGGTGTGCACCATGTCGACAGGGCCCGTAAGCTTGGCGAGGAAATTGAGGAGATTTCTAAAAACAAGACACTTTGTGAGCGACGCCTTCAAATCCAGAAATCGAAATTTGAGAAGCTGAAGGCATCTTTTCCCGTTTGAATACTTGTAATTTTTGTTTGGCTTTTAAAGCCCTTTTTTGTAATGACAATGGATCTGTATTATTTGGCGAGAAGATTTTTATCCGCCATATTGCTTTTCTTTCTACAATTATTCAACTGCTATTTTAATTTCTTGCAGTGTTGGCTTATATTTTTTTAAATACTTGCCATTTATCTTCAGTATTCTTTTATCTTTATCTATCTCTTCGACCTCGTATGCGCCGTTTGAAAAAACTTTTAAAATTTGGAAAGGTCCTTCCCACTTAGGAGACCATTTTCCCATTAATCTATCTTTTCGATCCATAGGAAGAATTACTTTCCAAACAAGATCCCCTACTGAAAGGGTCTTAAATTTCACTCTCTTATTGTAAAACTTTTCGACTCTTTCTTTTTGCCTTCTCAATAAATCCATCGCATTTAATCTTTCTTCGTCCAAATTGACTAACTCGTCCATCATCATATTCCAATATATGTCTGATGGAATTTCATGATGCCTCTGAATTCGAATCGACTGTAAATAAATCTCAACTGGTAAAACTGCATCATGTCCATAAGTCAATTTGAATGGAGTAGAATTTGTCGCTTCCTTAGGAGACGTTCGACAAGCCCATAAAATTTGATCCAAAGTCTTATGCCAGTTTCTAGGTTTTCTACCCACGTGCTTTTTGATCAAATTTATCACAACCTTATTTGCTGCTTCGACTTGTCCATTTGCCTGGGCATAATAAGGTGTCGAAGTTAAGAGTTTAAAACCTGTGTCTTTTGCAAACATTTGCATGTTTTTTCCAGTAAACACAGATCCCTGATCAATAGTTATTGTTTCTGGTATCCCAAATCTATAAATTATATGTTTCTGGATAAACTCTATAACCGTCTCTTGATCCACATTTACCAGTGGTATAGCTTCAATCCACTTAGTGAAATAATCTATTCCAACTAAAATGTACTTCTGCCCTTTTGAAGAAACTGGTCGAATTTCACCAATTAAATTCAAAGCCCAACCTCTGAATGGCCAAGGTTTTATAATTGAATGCAACTCACTTGCAGGGACATGTGGTATACCTGCATGCACTTGGCATTCCTGACAACCTTTTGCAAATTCGACACAATCTTTCAACATTGTTGGCCAGTACATTCCTTGTCGAAATAATAACCACTTCATTTTGTGGCCTGCTTGGTGTGCGCCACATGAACCACTGTGCACGTTCGACAAAGCTATGTAAGCTTCATCTTCGCCCAAACATTTCAGCAAGACTCCTTCTGTAGTCTTTTTAAATAATTCATTTCCAAAAAGTACATAACTTAAAGCTCTGTACTTTATTTTTCTTTCGACTTTCTGATTTGGGTCTTGTAGATAATCCTTGATAGGTTTTCTCCAATCTTCAATTTCTGAATCATCTACATTGAAAATTTCAAAATTTTCCTCATCCCCATAACCTAATTTTATTGTCTCCAAATCTGAAGGAGCCAATTTGGTGGATATGACTCTTCCCCTTACTTCAATAGCTTTCTCCAAGTTTTCTTTCGGCACTTTGTAGCCTGACGCAAGTTGAGCCAGATCATTTGCTTCTTGATTCTTTAATCTAGGAATGTGTTTAATGACCACGTTGTCGAATTTTTTGAGAAGTCTGTTAGCTATTACGAAGTACACAATCAGATTTTCTTTGACACATTTATATTCTTTTTTCAATTGTTTTATTACCAACTCAGAGTCACCCATTATTTCGACTCTTGTTGCCCCCAATTCCAACAATATTTCAAGTCCGACAATCAAAGCTTCATATTCTGCTTCATTATTCGAACATAAGCCTTCGACTTTGTACTTGAATTTTGTTGGAATTTTGTCAGGAGAAATAATTAGTATTCCAACACCAGTTCCATTCTTATGACTGGAACCGTCGAAATATAACTTCCATGGCTGCAATTCGACATATTCTACTTCATTTTCGTTTATTGAATGGTCAGCTATGAAATCAGCAACCACTTGTCCCTTAACAGCCTTTAAAGGCAAATATTTTAAGGAATATTCTGTCAATGCCAAAGCCCATTTCCCAATTCGACTATGTAAAATGGATTTAGATAACATATACTTTATTACGTCGAAATGAGAAGAAACATATACATCCACAGGTTTTATATAGTGCTTTAACTTTGTACAAGAGAAATATACACACAAACATAATTTTTCTATCACACTATATCTAGTTTCAGCATCATTTAGGACTCTGCTGAGATAATAGATGGCCCTTTCGACGCCATTTTCATCTTCTTGACACAGCATGCTTCCCAAAGTTTTGTCTGATGCCGAAATGTACAACCTCATACTTCTTTTTCTACAAGGAGACATCAAAACTGGAGGACTAGCCAGATATTCTTTGATCTTGTCGAAGGCATCTTGTTGTTCTTGCCCCCATGTGAAATCTTCCTTCTTTAGTCGAAGTAGAGGGGAAAAGGCGTGTGTCTTCCCACTAAGGTTGGAAATGAATCTTCTGAGAAAGTTGATTTTCCCTAGTAGAGACTGCAATCCCTTCTTTGTCGATGGCGCTTTCGCTTCCATTATGGCTTTGGCTTTGTTTTCATTTATTTCGATCCCTTTCTTGTGGACCACAAAACCTAAGAAATCACCCGCCTGCACACCAAAAGCACATTTAAGGGGATTTATTTTTAAACCAAACTTTCTCATCCTTTCAAAGGACTGTCAAAGATGGTCTATATGACTTGTTCCTGAAACGGACTTAACCACAATATCATCAATGTATATCTGCATAAAAGTGTCAATAAAGTCATGAAAAATTGAATTCATGGCTCTTTGATAAGTTGCCCCAGCATTTTTTAAACCGAAGGGCATTACTACCCATTCGTAGGTTCCTATTGCTCCAGGGCAACGAAAAGCTGTTTTAGAAACATCTTCTTTAGCAATAAAAATTTGATTGTAGCCAGAGTATCCATCAAGCATACTTAAATACTCATGGCCTGCTGCAGAATCTATAAGCATTTCTGCCACTGGCATAGGATATTCATCCTTAGGGGTAGCTGAATATAAATCTCTAAAATCAATGCATACCCTCAGCTTGCCATTTTTCTTAATTACGGGGACTATGTTTGCAATCCATTCGACATACCTGGTGGTGCGGATGAATCTGCATTTTAGAAGTCTTTCGACCTCTTCTTTTATTTTCAACAAGATTTCTGGTGCGAAGCGTCTGGGAGTCTGCTTTACTGGCTTCTTTCCCTCCATTATTAGCAGCTTCAATTCGACCAAACTCCTGTCTAATCTTGGCATCTCGTCGTAATCCCATGCAAAACAGTCTTTGTACTCATTTAGTAATTGGATTATTTCGACTTTGAACTGAGGATCTATCTTGGCACTGATGTAAGTTGGCCTTCTTTCTGCCCCCAGTCCTAAATTGATTTCTTCTAATGGATCCTGTGCCACCATCTTCATGTTAGTCGATGCTGGATCCTTTTCGAACCCCAAGGGTTCGTCATCATAGATGGCGTCAAGCTTCTGATTCTGCCATTCGCCAGTCTGATTGTTGTCATAACCTTTTTCAATATCCCTTTGGGGACATTGCTCTTCAAAATATTTTTTGTTGGCTTCGACAGCCATGTATTTTACTTCGGCCTCTAGGGCCGCTTTGAGTTTATTTTCGGCTATATAAGCCGTAATTCTTTCCATCGCTGAGGCTTCACTCATCATAACCATCAAATTCACTTCCCCAACCGGTTGGCTCAATATGAGAAGTTCCCCATACGTGACTTGGTTCGCCAATTACTTCTTTGTCCCATTGAAAACCATGTGTTGGGTGAAGGTACATGGAACAATAGGCGTTGTCAGTCGCCTTCAAGTCGAATTCTGCTGGGTTGTAGGGGGGTATGTGAGCCAAATTCTTGTCGAAACTTCGACTATTCACATTGTTTACTTCAGTCATAAAATAGCTTTGATCTGCTTCAATATTCTCGACAATCCCATCTGGCCTCCAGATGGCTATTCGTTGGTGCATGGATGATGGTACAGCTCCTATCCCATGAATTCATTCTCTTCCAAGCAGCAAGTTATAATTCGCCCTTGAAGCTATCACTATAAACATTGTTGGTCTTGTTATGGTTCCAACAGTTAGGTTCACCTGGATCACTCCCATGGTATTTCCTACTTTTCCCTCATAATTCGACAACACCATGTTGTGGGGCTTTGTGTTTGAGTCATCCTTTCCAATCTTTTTTATCATGAAATGGGGCATTAAATTCACAGCAGCTCCACCATCTACTAATATCTTGTTGACACCAACGTTCTCCACTTTTCCTTTTATGAACAAAGGCTTCAAGTGTGCCTTCATTGCATCATCTGGTCTTTCAAAGAAAGCGTTCTGCTCTTCGACACAGCCATTATTCATTATATAATAACACACAGGCCTTAGCCCCATGCTGTCGTCCTCAACATCATCTTCTTCGTCTTCGATCTCCATCACTCTATCATAGTCTCTAGGCAGCACTGAAACCACATTGCATGTGACGTCGAAAGATGCTTCTGAGTCTGACCTAAAATCATCGGTTACTTCATCGTCTTCTGGCACCTTGTTGTTAGGCTTCGACATCTCCACCATGTTGCTTGGTTTGTCCTTTTGAGAGGGCTCGTTTTTGGGGACAGACTCTTCTTTGTTCATTATCTGCATGTTCTTGCTTGACTCAGATTTATTTTCACCAACAGTGTCTTCTTTGATTTTGTTCTTTTCTGCAGCCTCCTTTTCTGCTCTTTTCTGTCTTTAGAACCTTCTCCACTGAGACCTTGACATGGGATTCTTTCCTTTGTAGTTCTCTGATGGGTATGATCTTGGTTTCTGCTTTTCGACCACCCTTTTTCCTTCCATGGAGGAACCTCTCTGTATTTCAAAATTCTTCCATCTTTTCTACCCTTGAGCATCTCTGATTGGTTGGACCCACTTATCATCCTCAGCTTTGACAGATGGCTTGTAAGTTCTATGACGTCCTTCGCCAAACCTTTGGTTGTGATGCTCACTCCTCCTTGGATCGAACTTTCCATTTCTGGCTGTTGGGATTGCCCCCCAGTTTCCTCTTCTTTTGGCTTTCTCCACCCCTTCCAGATTGCTTGCTGCTTTCTTGTCGAACACCGCACTACAACGTGGGCACAACATGACTCCAGCCTTCTTACTCTGGAACCTTTGGATGAATTCGACTAAGTTCTCCTCCTCCTTAGGGTAAGCCAACTTCTGATACTCTTCTTGACGGCGTTCTTCGTTAGTTTCTGTTTGTTTCTTCTGAGAAATTTCCACCATGTTGATATCCACATTCTGGTTATCAGTGATACTTAATTTATTCATTCTTTCAATAAGTCTTGCCTCCTCTTCAACATTCCCTTTCGCCTGGTCGAAGCTTCCTCCTGAGGTTAGGTCCCTGGAGATGAGTTTGCAGCATTGCTCGACTGAGTTTCCTTTAGGGTCTTCCATTGTTCTACGCAAAATCCCATAAGGAGCAGGCTTCACAAGGCCTTCAGCAGCCTCTGCCTTGATTCTGGTAACGTTCTTATTGACTGGTTCCATAGTGTTGATCTTGTCAGCAAGGCCTTTCATTGTCTCTATTTTGTCATGATTAAGGCCTTCAGTAGCCTCCTTGATGATAGGGGCATTATCATTTGCTCCTTCATTAGTATCTTCAAGCAAATCCTCCCAGCCAGTTGGCTGGATCTTGTTGATGTCAATACGGGAACTTGGGGGTGCAGAGTATTTCACGAGATAGTCGAATTTTCCACTGGGCTCCCCTAAAGTATCCCAAATTACTCCATCTTCAGCAATTTTGTTGTTATTCTCTTCGTTGAAACCTTCAGTAATTCCAACTGCGTTCTGGTTGTTGAAACCTTCAGTAGTTTCCTCCTTCTTCTGACTGTCGAGGACTTCAGTATCTCCCATTTTGTTCTTACTGTCGAAAACTCCAGTAGTCTCAACTTTGTTGATATAGTCATTCAAATTTCCTACATCAAGATTTTCAGTAATCTTGATCGACACTGGCTGGTCTACAAAGTCCTTGGATATTTTTTCCACCTCAGGCTTGTCTAGGAGATCATCAGCAACCTCCACCATGTTGATATTATTGTCGAAGCCCTCAGCAGCTTCCACCATTTCAAAACTACCATCAGAGGCTACTTCGACTTCCACCATATTCACGGTGGAAGGTTCAGCATAATTGGCTTCGACCACCTGCATGGGGTTTGAGTCAATCCTCATCTGTTGTTTTGATTTGTCTCCAAACTTCAGTCTTCCATCACGGATTGCATTCTGAACAAGATCCCTGAAAAGGAAACATTGAGAAGTTTTATGACCCAAAAAGTTATGGTATTTGCAAAAACCTCTGTTTTTCTGTTGGTCCACAGGAGGCTCTTTAGTGCCTGCTGGTTTTATTAATTGACCATCTTTGACTAATAAGTCAAAAATTTTGTCACACTTGGTGACGTCGAACGTATAAGTTCTTTTAGGAAACCTATCATTCTTTTCAGGTTCGTCTGGATTTTTTCCATTCGATGGAGCTAGTACTTTACATGCGTATGGTGGGCCCGACTTTAGTTCTGCCAGATCAATTTCTTGTTCGTCGAACGAAATTAGTTCATTTTCGTCACTATCATCATCCTGGCATACTCCTACATAGGCTACTCTTTCCTTTTTATTTTTATTTGATCTAAATTTCTCAGCTTTTAGCCTTTCAATTTGTCTTACCCTATCTGTTAATTGTGCCATATCCCTCAAATATTGAGTGTCTAGTTTCTTTCTTATAGAATAATCTAGACCCCCTGCAGCCATTTCGACTAACTCTTGTTATGGCACTTGTGTGAAACATCTTGCCTTAAGCAACCTGAACCTATTTAGGTAATCATCTATAGGCTCTGAAAATTTACTCTTAACACTGGCTAACTCCTTCAAACTTATCTTAGTCTGACCCATATAAAATTTTTCATGGAACAATCTTTCTAATTGGGTCCATGTGAATATAGAGTTCGCAGGCAAGGATGTAAACCAGGTAAACGCATTTTTTGTCAAAGAACTTGGGAAGTATTTCATTTTCAAATTTTCAATATTGGCTATTTCTCCTGCTTCGATCAAATAACGCGTTATATGTTCTATGGTGGATTCGCTAGTGTCCCTTGAAAATTTGGTAAATTTGGGGACTTTCCACCTTGGGGGTAATTCCTGTTGTAGAACATATTCAGATAATGGGGAAGCATAACTAGGCCTTTGTAATCCCACATTTACCCTATTTTGCGCCATTATCCTTTCGATCATGGCTGCTAAATTGTTTTCGGCAGGCAGGTTATTATATCGTATTTGCTGTTGCAACACATCATCAGCATCTTGGCCTCTCTGGACTATTACCCTCCTAGGTTCTTGTTGAACGGGTATTTCGACACGAGGCTGTTCGACCACTGCCTCTTGGTTTCTAGGGTTTGCCTGAGGATTCTCTAAAGGCCTTTGATTTATTGTGGGTTCCTCTTCGACATTCGCTATTGGGTTTTGAACTACTTGTTCTCTTTGTCGCATTTGAGGAACCCCAAAAAAGTCAACAATGCGTGTCATTTGCGCAACCAACAATTGGTTGGTTTGGGTAGTGTTTTGTATTAAAGGATTAAACACTGCTCCCATTTGTTGTGTCAATATTTGGACCATATCATGATTACTTTCGTCCATTTGTTGTCGAATTACTTGCGCAGAATTATTTGTAATTGCTGGCATTTGGAAATTTGGTAGGGGTTGGTTCAATCTACTCGTATTTCCACCATATCCCGACCCTTGTAGTGGTGAAGACACGTGGACCATGGCATCAGAATACAAGGATGGTGCATTTTGCAAGTTTGCCATCACTGAAGTTGGCATTCCATATGGTTGTTCTCTACCAAACATAGGCATGGAAAAATTTGTCTGAAATGGCCTATAATTATGTTCTCCAGGAGGAGGCGTCCCCATGGGCATTGAATGTCCCATTGTGGACGAACTAGGCATATTTTGAGAGAGTGAAACCGCTGGTATAGATCCTGTTGATGAAGGCATAGCCTCCTCCAGAACAGGGTTTGAATCCACATTTTCCCCTGTTGAAGGGATAGGGTTGGAAACTGGAATGGTTTCATTTGGATTTGGATTACTTGGCCGATTTTCCATTCTTCTTACTCTTGTTCTTTTAGGTCTTTCTACGTCGGTTACGGCTAATTTACCGATTCTCAAAATCATACAATGAAGTAGAAACTATTTGGCTAAGAGTTATTCTGTAAAAAAAAAAAATCTAAAACTTCGCACTGGTCTCACTGGACGTGCCAATTTGTTCGCTGTTGATTTTGGCGAACAACCTCTGGTTTACCAATTTCTTATAAAACTGGGTTACTTGCAGGACCAACCATACAAATCCTGGGATACATGTGCAAAATTATCTAACTCTTAGGATAATGGTGTTTTGATGGTTTGTTTTGTTATACCCTTTACGGACGAATGGTTTAGTTAAATAACAACTTCTGGCGAAAAGGTAAATTGAATGAAATTAACTTGCATAAAGTAAATGACAAAGGATAAATGACTGGGAAAAGTAAAGGCAATTATAAAAGACTTTGAATTTCTATAAACTTAAAAAGATGGTGTTTCACACGTACATTTCCAGATAATAAACTCTTTTCTCTCACACGAGTACTTTGAGTATTTACAGGAATTTAGTACAAGTTTTCACCCACTAAAATTCTACAACAACTATCCTATTTATACACAAATACAATAACTGCCTAATAACGGAAAAATTCTAAATCTTTGACACTTGGCCTTTTGCATGTCTTCTTTTCTTCTAAAGCTTCCACGCGTCTTATGCCAAACGTTATAACTCTTTGAATTTGAATTTTCCCTTTGTGTCGAAACGTTGCGCCTCTTCACCTTGTCGAATTGTCGAAAAGTAATAAATGTCCCTCTTAAACTTTTAAATTTCAAAACCTTCGTCGAAAGAAAACATTCTTTCCTTTTGAACATATTTTTGTACTTAGAAGAATCTGGCCAACTTTCCTTGAGTGCCATTGATCTTCGACCAGCTTCCTACAACATGAAATCTTCCCGTCGAATCATCCTGTCGAATCCCCTATTGAAAAATCCAATTTCCTCTGAACCATTTCCTTGGCTTCGAAATTAGCCATCTACACCACTGAGGAAGTTATAATTCAGACAAGCTAAAAAAGCTAAGACTACCAAGTAGCTTAAGAGCATACGCATGGCTCCTGCATTCTAGAAGCGCCTTCGTATTTATATAACGATACTCCACTATTTGCCCGTCATCCTTCTCAAATATCGGGTCCCCCTTTTTCGTCCAGCACTCCGCGGGCATAAAGGTGTTGACATAGTCGACCAACGCCTCGTAACCGGCTATGTCTTGCTCGTCCAGCATGTCCGGCTGGGCAAGATAATGGCCAGTTCCCCGGTAAAGTGGCTCTCGCTCCAACAGAAGGGGAATTTAAACACCATGTTCGCCAGCAACTTCTCATGCTCGTCGCGCATATCATTGTCATCCTCGTCAGTGGTCACTGCCCAGGCGTACGTGGTATCTTGGGCCTTCTCCGACACTGGTTCAATGATATAGAACCTCTCCTTGAAGGTCTGGATAAACTCCGAGAAAGGCTTAAACAATCTCCTTGGTTGCTTTAGCGAGACCCAGTTCCCCGAGACCTGCCTTTGGAGATGGAAGATGGTGAAGAATAAAGGAAAAATAGCTCCTATCTTCAGGAACTCACAAGTCAGCTCGAAGGCGAGGATAAACACCAACAAACTAGGGTGCAACTGCGACGGAGCCAAATCCAGATGAACAAAAATAGACTGTTGAAAGTCAGTAAAAGGCAGCCTTAGCCCTATTTCTTTGAAGGCGTATTCGTACATCGTGAAGCTTTCCTCGTAATTTATGCAGATGCAGTCGTCTTGACTGGGGAAGTGCACCTACTACTCCCATTCGGGCCCCACGTTCGTGAAGACATCCCGGTATAAGACGCAAAAGTGGATGCGTGCTCGGCTGGCTCCGCAACCATCCATTCCTCCGCAGAATCATGCTCAGGATCCTCCCCGACTTTGCTTGGGGCATTTGAAACCTTTATATCACTACTCTCCGAGGAGCTCTCCTCGGACGAGTCTATGAGAATCTCTTACTCAGGCTCATGCGCCATCTCGATCACCTGAAAAGCAGAGGACAAAAGTGAATTCGGCTGCAAAATCAAATCCACCCTTCCACCGCTAGTCAAGTGAAAGGACGCGCAAAGGGCCGAGGACGGTGTCCCCGACCTAAGTCCTACATCAAATAACACAAGAGTCTCCCGCGAGGAGATGCCCGGAGGCAATCCCTCCTATGCATACGGGGGATCTCCCCGACCTACTACCCAGTTTTCGTTTGAAGCTCCACCGAAAAACTCATATGCTCATCAGAAGCTTAATAGAGCACCGAAAAACTGGGTGGCTTCACCTGGTATGCCTGCGCTGTCATCGCAACAGCGCTAGAAACGGTCTAAGTCTACAGTCTCTAGGAGGCTCCGGCGACCACATCAGCAGCAGAAGATGGCCAAGTCACCGTCTACCACCAACAGACGCCGAAAAACGCGACGGTCCTACCTAAATTCAACCTAGCCACATGCATTCTAACAAAGCAGAAACGAAAAAGCTAGAAATAAAGATTGATATAGGTGACTTACGTGGTCAAAGAGAGTGTAGAGGACCGAAGAACTTGCTCGAAGCTTCGTGTGGCGGTGGTGCGGCGGTTGACGACGGCGAAGGGCTGAAGGCTCTGAGAGAAGAACGAAGAAGGAGAGAGAGAAGTGAAAAACACAAATGAGCAACTTTCCTCTCTATATATAGACAGTCTGGAAGCACGTGCACGAGCACACGTGGCTAGGGGCATCATCATGACCATAGCCTAGCCATCATGACGCAGTTAATACTGCACAAGGCTCGAGGCACACGTGGCAGTACGTCTCTTCAAAATACCTCAATCGTTGGCCTCCCCGCACGCCGGGCAACCCGTACAACGTTACCTGTCCCGCGGGCACTAGAACCCCCGGGCGTCCAAGGACAATTCCACCTCGTCAGCAGGCGACGACCCTCTCAGAGTTCCTCGGGGCCGCGAGCTATCCTTAAGTCATCACTCTGATGCTCGGGAGCAACGACTTGGGGGGCTCCTGTTCCGGACTGGACCAATGGCTATGCATGACCCAATCCACTTCCGCTTCCAGAATGGCCCAATTGCCTAAGTCCAGCTGGTACGGGGTAGCATTTACCTTTCTGCCCCTCTACCGGGAACATATGAACAGATGAACCTCAAGGTCATTTGCTCCTCCCCAGAATTTCTGCTCGTTACGCACGGCTCTATCATCCAGGAACAGTCATGACGCCTGTGCCCGGAACTACGCCCTTGCCCGTGGCAACGACTAGTTTTGGGCATCTCTGTCCGTCATAAAGGCTAGTTTTTGGCTGTTACCTATTCTTCAGGAAACAGTTATCCCGCCTTGAAAATAGGGACCGTTGGCCACGCGCTGGGAGCATTATAAAAACCCTCTCATTCGAGAGGGTCAGGTATCCAAAAATCATCATAAGAAACTCATACTTTTGTACTTGCCTTTCTCTCTCCCGATTCTTACTTTAGCATCGGAGTGCCTTGCAGGTACACCTCCATCCTCATCTCACGCACCCAGCATCGCAGACGTTCTTCTTGGTCCATTATAGGATCTGATCAGCCGTCACAATCACTTAGGTTTTAAATTCTTAGCGTAGTTTGTCTTTTATTCGGTTGGTAGCGATTTATTACGTAGGGTTGTGTTTTGTTAGACTTGGTACTTAATTGAGCTTTAGTGGTAATTAAATTCTGGAAAACTAGTGTTGTTGGAATCCGATATTAATTGAATTAATTGTACATGACACATCTCGCGTAATCTACAATTACTCAATTAATCATTGTCTTTGAATAATTTGTGAATTTTGTGAATTGTGTATTTTTCAACATGGTTGAATTCCAATACAAGCATAAGATTTCTATTTTTGCTTTAAGACTTCCGCGCGCAATTTAGAAAACCTCTGAAATTTTATTTTTGAAAAACTGGTTGAATTTTTAACAAGGGTCTATTCACTCTCCTCTACATCTTTTCTCTACTCCATATTCTCATCCAACTGTCAGATTAATCTGGATTATCATGATTATCAGGAGAGCACATGACTACATAATTATCTAGTTCAGTGGAATAGAGGTCAACATGCTTTTCACAATTTATTATTTTTACTCTTCCATTGAGCCTAGCTAACGAGCTGCAAATTCAACTCAGATCCAGAAAAAATGGGAAAGATGAGGATGTAAATAAAGAAGACCAAATTAGTCTAGTACCAATAAAATAAAAATAACTAGACCTCATTTCATTATTTACAACAGTTACACGTCAATAGGATAAGATCCCACGAAATCTCACCCCTACGCTACATTCTTAAACAACTTGAAGATGTAACATGCTTGTCATATTGAACAGGTAGCGTGTGGTGTTTGAAACTTCACTATATTTGGTATGAATTTGCCTCTAGGTTTTTACATGTGTTCTACTACTATAGGAGTATGTGTTCCCATCCAAGAATAAGTTGGAATGAAAATTTTAAAAGATTAAAGACAAAAGTGACTTGCAAATTATAATTTTAATCTAATCAGCACAATGTTTAACTCGGTCGGACTTGAACGATATTTAGCAAATATAGAAAATATTATTCTCATTTTCTCATTTTCATGTTTCAAGACCATGCAGATATCCACATAGCAAGAAAGCTAAAATTGAATGTTAGAGATGCTTAAGGCATCATTCAACCTAGCAATAACCCCTTCTCTTCACCGGTCTTATTATCCGCACAGACTATAACACTACTAGAAATACTCTGATTTCCTGCGGATTTTAGTTAAATATCCGCAGGAAACACCTTTTCTGCGATTTTTTCTGCTTTTTTTCGTTCCAGCTAAAACCTTCGTGGTTTAATGTAAATTCGCAGGAAACAAAAATCGTAGGCAAAAGTCGCAGGAAACAAACTTCGCAGGTAAATCCGCAGGTAATATTTTTCTAGAATTAAAAAAAATTAATTCTACTTTCATTTCATTATTGTTATCTAGCATCTAATGAGAACGGCCTAATAATGCCTAATAATTTTATATCTAGAATCTCTCCAGCCATGACAAACATGAAAAGCTATAATAACCGTTTGATCATCTAAAAGTGATAAAATCTGCATCAGAAGTTCAACTGGAATATCCTTCCATTCTATCATCATCATCATCTTCTACTACTACTGCCACAAGTTCTGATTCTAGGTACCACCTAATATATCGAGAAGAAATTGCAAACATTAGAAATTTCAAAACAGATCTCTTAATAATGAAAGCCATTGTCGCTTGCCGCACCAATATGTCTGGAAGCTAATTGATAGTGCCAATTCAAGACAGATCTCTTAATAATGAAACAAGAAAAACTACCCATTGTATTAATTATTTAACACTACAAGTATGATTTAATAAAAAAAACACTCTATAACTACAACTAACTACCAAAACTGAAATAAGAGAGTACACTACATATCAACACCTTACTTTTTAATTGGTAAGTTATAAATTTATGACACTTCACTTAAACCCGCAAACCGTTGCACCCCCTTCGAAGAAGGTAGAAACACAAAGATAGGGGGAAAGAGAGAAACAGTTAAATGGGGGAAAAACACCCAAAGATAGGGTGCGGTGAGGGAATACATGGTTCAGGCATTTCGTTTAGATGTGAGAATCATAATATATCATAATGTTCAAATTTAAAAGATATTCATCATATATTCAAATAAAATTAACTCTAATGCATAATCAATTCTAATTTTAATAATCAAATATGTCAAAAATAATTATATGTTTTTGTAATTGTTTTTTTATCTTTTAAATTGGAACAATGACGGCAGGAAGTCCTAGGATTAAGCTTCCTGAGTGTGATCTAAAAGCACCCCCAAACAAAGAAGCAGTCGGACGACAGATTCACATATCAATATAACATTAGATATGTTTAGTTCTTACATAAACTTTATCCAATTTTAGTCTTGAATTTAACTTAAGAAAAAATATATATTTGACACTACAAAAATCTTTTATTTCTAATTATTGCTTATCAAAATCCTATTTAATTCCGCATGCAAAGAGTTTCATATAGTTACCATGAACTTCATGATCTTCGTGTATTGCACAAATGTCCATGCTTCCAATCCTTCCCACACTTATAGCAAAAGATACATCCACACCTGAAAATATATAATCTTATAATTAAATTTTCATCAATATAATGTAATAATAATGAACTATACAGACCTATAAGAATTTAAAATCACTTCTAAGAACAAACATTGCATTTAATCACATTTTACATCTCCCAATTATTACAAACTCAAAAATTTAATCTACTGTCTAGTGCACTGGTTTTATGTTTTGGATGATAATAAAAAATTTGTTTAAAATAATATATACTAGTTGAAAATAATGAATGTGATTAGATATGGTTCCCATGCAAAGTCATGTATTCACAAAAGTATGATAAGAAACTCTAACATGCATCATAGGGTAATAACCAAAATTGATTAATTCTCCAGCGTAATCATATCGCCAAAAGTACAAAAAAGCCTAATCAAGAAAAATCATCAACATAGATAAATGAATTTAATGAAAAATAAGTTTACCTTGGAGTTTCTAGAGAGGAAATGGTAAGCAAATTTGCCTTCAAGATGATATTCATGCATAACCCAGTTACTCACCTTTTGGTGCTCTTCCTCTGTAGAAAACAGGGGTTTTCTTCATATCAACAAGAGAATAAGTTTTTGAACTGTAAATCTCTCTGTCTATCCCTGTTGCTTTTCAATAACCAGCTTCTGTAGCTCGATTTTACGTAACCCGGTTGGGTACTTCATGTCACGTAAACTGAAGAAGTACCATTCTTTCTCACCCATCTTAGCTTTCTGTTATAAGGTCGAAGTTAACATGAGAAAATATGGTGAAAATGAAAAGGGTTATTAAGTAAATGACTAATACAGTTAGTTACCTGGTAGCTCCCAAGGATCACATTTGTTGAGATCAACTTCAGCTATGGCTCTTGCAGTGAAACCATATTCATAACACTAAATTAGCCAAAATTCAAATGAAATCGATTAGGGACACTGCAGCTATGAATTTGCTAGTCATAAAAGTACTGTTTACCAAGACTTCCATGCTTTGAAAGTTGTGATTCAAATTCATCTTCTAAAATTTTCAAAGTAATTAGTTTATTTCAAAATCATATTAAATCATCAAATTGACATGTTTTTCAATATTCTTTCATAAATTTCTAAGCAAAAAAAAAGTTCTTCAGCCTATGCTAAATATTTATCATAGGGCACTAACTGCCGTAGCACCTTTTCTTATAAACAGCTGCAAAGAAAATAAAAAAAACCAGTGAAGTTACAAACTAGTGTTAGCTCCTTATCATCATAACTTCAAAACAAACAAAACTAATCCAACTCCAGACTAACCTAAACCAATTAACTTCTACACTCCTTCCATAACATTCCTAAACGGATTTTATTCTACAAAAGTAAGTAAAGGTACAAGAGGAGATTAGTACAGACAACTATGGCAATGGAGAAATTCCTTATCCGTTCATAATTCTCCACAATTCTCATTCTCTGAAGCCCCATAAGCCGACTGTATGGATTGCCGTCAACAACCTCAACACTCATATCCTGCTCAACATAGTGACAAACAATTGAGTTCACACACTGACACAAATATCCTCACTGCTGCGATACAAACAATTGAGTTCTAAAGATAAATGTCAAAAAAACAAGTCAGACCATTTGGTGGCTCTCTTAATATTATTTAAAAAAAAAACATTACGACAATTTATGATATACAAAACCAAAACACTAAGCTACCATTCTGATAAAACTGAAAGCTCCTATCAAAACCTAATTACATAATAATGAAATAAATAAGTAAAAAATATATGTATTAATTTAAAAAAATCTACACACCACCACAAGGCACACAACACCACTTTGCAAGTTGGTCAAAAAACCACTCAAGATGACTTAAGTGGTCCTCCTCAATAGGAGATGGAGCTGGCAGTGGCAGCTCATCGGGCAGCTGGAGATGAAACGCGTCATCTGCAGCAGCAACGCCGTCTTCGTTCTCTATCAACTTAGCAATTTCCATCGCCCGAGACTTCACCTGAAACACGTTAACAGTCAAAATTATTATTGGTTTCGCAATGAGAAAGGTCTTTTGATGATTATACATTTACCTCTGGCTGGAGCATGAATTTTATATCATATTGCATCTCAAATAGAATCTTCAAAGTCAAAGCAACCACATATCAACATACAATAATCATGAACATTAACATTAAAAAAAAAAGAGATAAGCCATCAATGATCACAATCCTCTAAGGTTGAAAATTGAATACAAAAATTGTCAAGTGCACGTGATCTCAAAATGTTTGAAAACGGTCCACAACTGCAATATGTGGCTGGAACAATAAGATTTGAGATATCTATGTTGCAGCCACAATTACAGCAGAGCATTGTTCACCGCAATATTCCACAATATCAATTATCACAACACAACAATCAATTTTAAACCCAAATCTCAACTTTTAAATCAAATATTTATCATGATAAACTAAATACCAGATAAAAACAGGTTTAAGTATTACAACTTATTATGTAATAACAACATTAAGTGTAGTTAAATGAACAATAATCATACCAACAACTCGGTGGGGAGAGACTCAAGCCTGGATTCTGACTGCCACTCTTTAATTCTGGGAGTTTTTGGTGTCCCGGCCAAACTTCTCTTAGCTAAATCACAGGGGAGAGCATCACAGGACTTTTATCAAACACCTTGCCCTCAAGAACATCCCTCTTCTCCGAATTCAAATCGACATCTCATTTTTTCCTAATATCACAGCAAACCCTACAGCTAAGGTCAGCCTGAAACCGATCTGATTCGGAAGCGAGAACAAACTTGAAATCCAGAACACAAACGAACCAACTTGTTGGCTTAAACGAAAACCAGATGGGTGAACAACTTTGCAATCAGCAACCCAACGACTTGAAATTTACAAATGAACAGCTTCGTGAAACTAAATCAACACTGAAACAACACTAACTTAGATTAAGATTACACGATAGACAGAGAGAATATAAGCTCTGAAATCCAAAACAAATTAATCTGATTCCGAAGAAAGAGAGAGATGCTTACGATTGTGCGGTGGCGTCCCACTCTGCAGATGGATTTTGAAGCTCGACGGAGGAGTGAGAATTGGCCGTCGTCAGGGAAAGATGTCGGAGACACCGTGTGAAGATGAAGCAGAAATGAGAGAATTCAAAACCCTTACATTGTGACTCAGAATTGGCTGAGAAGATGACTGAGAATTGGTTAAACCCGACCCGCTTCTTAACTGGTAGAAGTATAACGTTTCAAAGAAAATTAATTAAACCCGACCCACTTCTCTTCTTTGCCTATGAAAATTTACTATTAATACTTTAAATTTTATTTATTTAATTCTAAAGCATATAAGTAGGTAGACTAAGTTAACAATCATAGTAATAATATAAGCAATTGTTATACCCACTATTAATTATTTTTATGTAATTTATTAGTTAACTTTTTTATTTGAATATTTAATACTTGGCGTAGATTTACTTTATTTATAGTTACGATGTAATTTAGTATTTATGAGTTTTTATAAATTGATTTAAAATTATAATTTATTTTAAAATAAAATAATATAATATTTAATAATATTAGTTGATTGAACCGAATTTTTCAAGATATATTTTAAATAATGCATCCAAAATACAAAATTTAATATGATAAATAAAAAGTCACTACTTGATAAAATATAAAATAGTTGTCACATGAAATATAATTTAATAAAATAAGGATAGATTAATTTGAGATTCTCTTTTTAATAGTATAAAATTAGCAAAAGTTTTATAATTTTATTTATTAATAAAAATATAATTAATATTTAAAAAAAATACTAAAATCCGCAGCAAATATTGCAATAAAGTTCTCAGCAAAATTCGCAGCAATTCCTGCGATATTTCCAGAGACTTTTGAGGTTACCAATTCCTGCGAGTTAAATCCGCAGGAACATTGATAAATTATTTTAAAATATAAGTCGCAGGTAAGGTCTCAGGAATTCCTGCGAAATTTGCTGCGACTTGAGTTTTCGCAGGAAATAATGTTTCGCAGTTTAAATTCGCAGGAAAAGTCGCAGGTATACCTGTGGATTACTTTCCGCAGAAAAATTCGCAGGTAACTCCTGTATTTCTAGCAGTGAAGAGTTTGAAGGCCCTCACAGACCAAATTATTCAAACTCCAGTGCAACAAAAATGGCTCCACAAATTTCTTGGATTTGATTTCTCTATAGAATACAAACCTGGCAAGGATAACCTCACATCTAATGCTTTATCCAGATCCTTTTTCTTGGCCTTTTCAGAACCTGTCAATCCACTTTTGCCACCCATCACTGCTGCAATGGATACTGGCCTAAAGTAGCATAAATTTTTCTTTATCACATCGTTAAATTGCATGGATTCCCACATAGTCTAGTCTTTGACCGTGTTAAGGTCTTTACCAGCTCATTTTGGAAAGATTGTTTAAATTGAGTGAAACTATATTCTCTATGAGCTCTGTCTGTCATCCACAATCTAATGGGTAAGCTGAGGCAGTTCAAAAATGTTAGGAGATGTATCTACGCTGTTTTGCTGGACATGTACCGCGGAAATAGTCCAAACTACCTGATTGGGCGACGTTCTGGTATAATTCAGCCTTTCAATGCAGCATTGGCATGACACCCTTTAAGTAGTTTATGGGAGAGACCTCCAATGATACTTAAATATGATACCGCTACTGTTACACCACCTGATTTGCATATCATGTTGAAGGAGAGAGATCAAATACTAGAACTTCTCAAGGCTAATTCGCATAGGTTTCAGCAAGTCATGAAGAAATATGCAGATACAAAGGGAACTTTTGTTGAATTCCATGTGGGAGATATGGTTTTGGTGAAACTCCAACCATACCGACAACATTCAGTGTCATTACGCAAAAATCAGAAATTGGGTCTTCGCTACTTTGATCCCTTTCTTGTCATTTTATCATTTTCTTTTCAAGCGGAGTTAAAAATACGTGTGTGCCATCCAGGTCAGCATTGTGTGACATTGACATTTTAGTAACCGATTTCACGATAAAAACCCGATCACTAAATATCATATTCACTTTCTTCATAGTTTAGATCCATAAAACAAGTGGCAAGGTTTTCATTCATTACTTTATTTGCAATTTCTAAAACAATTCTAATGCTGAAAATAATAACAAATCAACAAAACAAGAGACCACGTTTAACATTTTTCGTATTTAGATAGACACATAGAAGAGAAGTTTGTGATACAAGAAACAAGGCATTACACCACAGTAGATTTAGCATATGCATGGAACGCATGAATGAGTATGTATCATTATGTATGCAAATGTGTAGCATAGTTGAGCAATCATGCATGACACTCTATAAATAGAAGAGCTATGGCATTGTAATAGATGAATAATCAATGAATACATATGGCAATGATGTTCAAAACTAAATTTCTATCACACACCGTCGATTAACACATGAAATTATAGTAACACTTAAAAAAACAATTTCAACTATTAAAACATCATTAAAATTATAAACAATACAAATAGTGAAATGAAAAATAGATTACCATGTTGTTCGAAGTAAAACGTTGGAACCAAGAGGACAAAGGAATAAACAGTGTCCAACATGCACCAAATTGCTTAGTCTTAAATCTACAGAATTTCTTAATACACCACTTAAATTTTTTAGACACCTTGTGTGTTTACAAAAATATCCCTCAGTTTTGGATGTGTAAATTCGGACGCAGTTTTTTTTTTTTAAATTTTTCAGTTTTTACCGGATGTGCACATCCGGTAAAAGTTCGCATTTGCAAATCTTACTATATAAGAAAAGTTGAGGCTCTGGAAAATCCATTTCTACCCTTCCCTCTAATCTTGCCACATAGCCAAACTAAGGGTAATTTTTGTCCTAAAATTACTTTTTGCAACCAATTGTGTCATATTGTTGAATTCCAACTATCTATTTTGTGTATTATGCCTTTGCTATTTTGATTTGAATGTATTGATGATGTCATTTGGTGCTGTTTAGTTCCAAAACAATCTATCCAATTCAAACTTTCTTCTCTTTCCTCTTCTCTTTCAATTGTCACTCAAATGTTTTCTCACGTTTATCACTTCAGTTTCTGAAAAATCTGGAAAACAACAACGATTTTTCCCCAATCAAACCTTTTCTTCGTCTTCTTCGTTATTTTCCTCTTCCTCTAATTTCTTCTTTCTTTTGTATGCAGAAACGAAAACTGGAAAATGAAGGAATATCAATCAGAAATGGGGAAAAATCGGCGGTCACGGTGGTGCAAACTTGCGAGCAGAGGACGAAAGGGTACTTCAGTAGTGGTGATGGATTCGTGAGGAACGTGTGGTGGTCAAGATTCACAGTTTTCCGGTGAGAAGTGTGGCGGCGATTTTCTTTTTGTTTTGCTACATGTTGTTTTTCATATATTAGTGAAAAGTTCAAACCTTTTCTGTTTTTCCTTTCATATCAGTTTAAAAAATCATACTTTTTGTTTGTGTTCAATTTTTCTTCATTTCATATCTTAGTATTCTATGGTAATTTAGGGTTTGTGTTTTTTATTATTCTATCAATTTTTCTAGTTTTTGTGAAAGGTGAGATCTACCATGGATCCACTGGTATTGTTTCATCACACACAGTGAGTGGTGTCTCATCTTGAAAATAAACATTATCTTAAGCTTGAAATTTCCAGAGAGAATTTAATATGCGGTTATTCTTGATATGTGTATGTATGTTGCAGGAGTGAAGTAACCAGGTGACACAACTGAAGATTTTGAATAAAATGATATTTTTTGCAATATGTTATTGACTAAATTGATTCAACGTGATAGGTCCTGCCACTGAGTTGGCTCCTTTCGGAGGTTTCTTGCAGGTTTGAACTATATCGCCGGTGTTTGAGGAATAACGTGTTGGCGGATGGATGTAGTAGTGATTGCCGATTTGCTGCAAGATTTGGTTTTGGTGGATCTGAAAGGTATTTTAATTCTCTCAACATACCCTTTAATATGTTGTTCATTTTTCATTTGTTGAATGAAAACATATTTAGTGCATCTTGTTTTCTTTTATTGGTGAACTTATGTTTCTTATTGTTGCCTTCAGATAGTATCACTGGTAACTGAAACTGGCACTGATACTCCACTGCTCATGTGCATAATCAGATTTGTATTCTGTGCAACTGTTAGATGAACATTAGAGGATCCATGTTCTGGTTTTTGTAAATTAGATCTAAAATTCTTGGTAAGAACATAAGTTGTTTGCTCTTGACAGAACTATACTGAATTCTGATTGCCTGAATGCAGAGAAAGAGACTATCAGAGGTGATGAAAACTGAGAGAATTGAGATGGTGATGGAACTGATAGTGAGAAGGGATCCGTCCAACTTCGCCTCTCCGACATCATGAGATGGGACACCGTCTACAAACGATTCAACAATGGCCATACCTTTCAAACTCATCAGCGATATCAACTTCCGCAAAGAGTTGTGGAAGATCCCAGTTAAGATACATTTAGATCTGGGGTCGTCGCAACGGGTTTTCGTCAACGAGTGTGGTGGTGGGTGGTGGTGGTCTGACTCGAAAAGGTTTCTCTTTGACATTTTCAATTTAGGTTTTGTTATTAACTTATTCTATTGTATATGATTTGTTTAGGTTTTTTAACTAATATTTAACTAATCCTAAAAACCCATATCTGTTCTCAACAGAATCTCTTACAAAGCCCTACCGGAAACTGAAAAGGCCATGAACTCATCCTACAGATGTCGCTTCGTACATTGTCAAAGGTATGTTCTAAAATATTGAAGGTTTATGAATTTTCGTTCTTGAATCCTTTGATGTGCCGTTGTGGGTTTCTCGCTGGTGGTTAAGGAATAACGTGTTGGCTGAGGAATATTCTGGAGATGTGTTATTTGAAACTTTGTAGAAACTTATTTTAGTTTCAGTTATTACATATTTGGCTGATGATGGATATAAAAGTGGTTGAAGATTTCATTTGATTTATTGTTTATACAAAGGTCATATACTTTGATATCTTTTCTAACTAAATATTTCTAAAATGCTTAAAGAAAAGTGGTAGTATATTCTAAGATGGATTTATGACAGTATTAACAGATGTGGACCAAAAGAATGCTCAAATAATGGAAGATTTTTTAGAAGAATCTGCCAGGTTAGTTTTGCAACATAGCTTGTAACATTCAACTTAATACTATATTTCCCTGTATGATGTTCAAGGTCCAAATCCTCACATTGTTCAAAATCTCCTAATATGTATAGTCTAACATTTTCATTATGATGGTGTGTTCTTTCTCACTAAGAACATTGTTCTATTGTTAAGCATGTTTTCTCTTTACTTTGTTATGGTTTTGGGCATTGTTTGTGCAAGTTAAAAAACAGAACCAGATAAGCCAATCAAGACGTTGGAAATTGTGGTGATGTTGCTCTGGTTGTCCTCGGAGTGAGCTATTTCCAACTAGAAGCATAATATTGGATCTTCTGCCACCTCTCCCCCAGCTAGCAGAAGAAAATACAGTTAAGTGTTGATTCTGACATAGAGATAGAAAGTTAGTTTGCATTGTTACCCATCACTTTTTTTAATGTTGTATTAAATTATGATATCATTGGTTGTGGTATAGAATTACTGAATGCGGGATATGCAACCAAATGCATGAATATGGTGTTTCATATTTTTGCTGAGCTCACTTTGGACCATGACAGCAGAGGTTTGAACCCATGAGTCTCAAACTGGTGTTTCATATTTATTGGTGAACTTATACTTTGATATCTTTTCTTGCAGGAGGAAGGCATAGGACCGCCTGATTGAGCTAACTAGATCTTCTTGCTGCAACCAGACTTCAAATGGATCACAAAAACCAGTGTTTGTGTCAATATTCATCTTGCGTCACCGGAAGTGGAGTTTCTTCCTTCAAAGGTACGACTCCCATTTGTATTGATTGTTTTTCATCCAAATGATATTTTGTGCACATGTCTACTTTCTTTCAGTGTATATTGTTGAGCCATGGTAAATTGTTGCTATTTCAGCCCTTGAATTGTTGGGCTTGTTGTAGGTTACCAGTGCCGGTGTTTCTACCACATTCAAATGAGTTTAAACCAGCAGCCTTGGCCACTGATCTTCAGATAGTATCACTGGTAACTGAAACTGGCACAGATACTCCACAATCATTTGAGAAAACCCTGTCGAAATGACAATCTCTTTGCACACCTAAGGTAAAACATCAAATACTATGCCTATTTTTCCATATTTTGCACCATTCTCCTCCATGTTGATTACTTTTGTTATTCGACAAATTAATTCTAGCATGCTTAGTAAGAACATGAGTACTATGTTTGTCAAATGGTTTACATCTCATTTTACGTTACAAATTCATTCTTCATGGTTACTTTTCATTTCATTTAATGACCAATAATTCTATACATTGTATTACGAACTGCATGGTACGCTTAACCATCATTCCTCATTATTAATTTGCCTCTGAGTATTCCAACTTTACATTTTCTAAACTATTAATTCATTTCCAATTCCAATGTAGGGGGAAGGTGTAGGGTCTCAACCCTCATTATATATTCATGCCTCCTAAACTCTATATAATACACCAAAGTTGAAGAATAAATCAGTTACTCTATGGCATCCAACCACAGTATCAATGCACCGGTGCCTGTTGCTGTTCAGAAACCGCCACCAGAGGCTACTGATGTCCATACATCGCCTCTCCTGCAACCTTCACTTGATTTCCAACTACCAGATGGTAACGATCATCGTGTTGAGGGACAACGGTCTCTACAGGTTTAGAATTTACAAATTGTGCACGTTTTGTTCATCAAAACATCTATGTCTGCAGTACTTAATCACTAACTCTTTTTGTACATAACATCAACAGACCCAACAAATTATTCAACCTGCTGTCGATATTGAAGCCCTTCCTGACAACCAAACACCTTCGAATGTTCAACCAGCTACGGAATTCCCCCCCACTGAACCCGACCAACAGCCTCCCCAGTTTCAACCACTTCTGCAGGTGCGACTGGTACAGATTTCTTCTCACTAAATGTTACTGTATTATGATGACTTTAGTCAACGGTCCCTTGTGTTTTCAATGTTTACACTTTTCATAAACTGCTTTTCTTCTTCAGGTACATGCCACCCGTGCGGTACGTAACAGAAGAAAGAGGAAAAGAAAAACAAAAGCATCCAGATATCTGAGAAAATATACATTTCATGATTCTGATGAAGCCGAAGAACGCAACTACGATTGATTCTGACGATGACGATGAGCGGGATTACACATGGGACAAGTCTATGTCTGCCTGGAGATTTAGAGATTCTGATTAAATTTGCAACTTATTTTCCAATTTCGTTTATGTTTTGAGTGCTGATGTTCAACCCTCATATAATACTGGGGTAATGTTTGTAGTGACAGGCTGCTTGACACAAACTGACAATGTTAAACACAAATTGCTCAATCATTTTTTCTACCCGCACATGACAATGGATTATATGTTTGGATTATATGTTTTGAATGATGTTTTTACATCCTGTTACAACTATGCTATCATATATATTATGACATCCCACATTATATCACCTTCCAATTGAGTGATTGGTCATATAGGCCATTAACAATGGAAACCGGACAGATAGTGTCGTGGAAATGTAAATTTGGACAAAAGTTCATATAAAAAACATTAGGAAATCTTATTTTAAATTTAAGGGACAAATAAATTCAATGATATTATTATTATTATTATTATTATTATTATTATTATTGTTATTATTATTATTATTATTATTATTATTATTATTGATTAAGATATATTTATATACAGATGAAGACTTAGCAGCATTTTAATTTTCTCTTTTATCAATAATACTATATCTTATTAAGAACTCAACTCTTAACTAAATTTTATTAAGAATTTGACTTTCTTTTATAAATATATATTTTATTAAAAAATTTACTTTCTTTTATACATAATTAAGAATTTTTGTAAATTATTTTTGCTTTTCTTTTAACAATTTAATTATATTTTCAAAACACAAGCCTCCCTACCAGATTTACACGTATCGTGCGAAAGACCGGGTCACACCTGTGTCATATACGCGCACTGGTAACCAGACTAAAATAACTGTGAACGCACGGGTAACACACCGGTACCGTGGCAACGCACGGATATTATACCAATACCGTGTGCACGCACGGGTATCCAGACCAAATGCACGGGTAACACATCAGTATCGTGTCGTAATGCATGGGTTCCCATGGCAAATTTTTTGTGAACGCACGGGTAGTACACGAGTACCGTGTAAACGCGGTGACGACCGGGGCAAAATGGTTTAAACGCATTGATATTTAATATTGTTTTTTTGAAATTCTTTTTAATTTAACATACAATTTTATTAAAGATAATATATGAATAATTGAAATATATATTAATGCTCTCTTTCTTTTAAAAATTGGAAATATGATTAAATTTTTTGTTTTTTATAAATATGTCTTTCATTTCAATATTTCTCTTTGATTGACTTATATTTTTTTCTTTTACTGCTTCATGTGAATTTTTTTTTACATTACATTTAAATATTTTGTATTTATTATTTGAGTTTCATAATCTAACTGTGAATTTACATTTTTTCCTGTCAAAATATATTGGTCCAATTTCAAAGGTCAGCAGCGGAACCCGTGCGTCCGCACGGGTATCCCACTAGTACGGAATAAAATCAGATACAGAATACCAAAAATCCAACAATGTTTCTCACATTCATAACATAAAATCGGGATTACATTTAGAAATTCAGCATTACATCGACAGAAATTTAAATATTACAAGATCAATAGCCCGGTGGACGCTTGCACATCTCTAAGATGTCATCGACCGTTCTTCGGATTTTGGCGGTCGCCTCGAACTCGAACGGGAATCGTTCTTCGTAACCGAAATAAGTTTGCCACATCGCTCTAACATCCTCTTGATTCTTGATCTCAACAATGATGTAAGCGACGTTCCCTTTGTTGTCAACCGAAGGTGAACGATACTAAAGCTTCGCAACCTTCCGTTTGTCTCGGTAAGGTAAGAGATGTTCGATGTCGTCAATGATCTCGCCGATGGAAGTGTCCCTCATTAGCTTAAACGTGCGACCGCGTGTTTTGTCGTCAGTGTAGGAGACACTTGCGACTTACCAACGGAACTTGATTTCATACAATTGAGACATTTTGAGTTTGTGTGAAAGAAATCAAATGAAACCCCTAATTTATAGAAAACTTAGGGTAAAGTAATTTCTGCCTAACTTCTTTCCGGATATACAGATACGGAATATCCAAAACTTTCCCGTATCTGCAAATCAGAATATTTTACTGATACATTTTTCAATCAGAAGAATTGACTATGTTATGCAACCAATTGCAATGCTTTCATTGGAATAAAATTCATAAGTGCATTAAAAAGGCATACGAATAAAAATTCAATATATTTCACTTCAAAAATGTACATTTTGTCGTGCGATTATACAAAAGAGTTAAAACAAAAGTCTCCGTCTAAATCTTTCGGAGCTTGACCTTTGGACTTTTTCGCATTTGATGCCTTTTCAATTTCGTTCAATCTATCGAATTCAACCATCCTTTCAACAAAACTATCCGGCCACGACTCGGCAATTGCGGTTGCATGTGTCGCCCATTGCGGTGATTTAGGTGGTATGGGGCATCCGGGTTTCAAGATAACTTGTACAAAATGTCTTGATTTCGCAAGCCATCTGATACACATCATGTGATCATTTGGATTGGACGGTGGTGCGGTGCGGAGTGGAAAAAAGTTTTCCAAAAAACCGTATCGCGTCAAGTCAATACACACCATATCGTACGCACATGTGATAAGATGACTCATCTCGGGGAAGCTCGTCCATTTCGATACCGGGCCCGGACCACTCAACCACGGAACAAGTGACTCGTAAACCTTGTCGTATTTTTCTTTATTTTCATACAAACGCAAGTATGCTTCTTTATGCGTCTCCAACTCTAGGATAAGTTGATGACGAACAAGTTCATGACCTTCCTCTCCTCTACCGAGTAGAGCCGAAACGGCTCGGTAACCGCAATTACCATCCCCTATAACATCGATGATACCGTCGATATGCTTGTGCATAAAAACCGGCATCTCGTCGATAAAAGAAATTATAGGTGGAATCAGTGTCGGAAGCGGTGCATTCGGAGTCGGAATTCGTGGAATCGGTGTCGAACCTGGTTTGATAATGCGAGCTCCTTTCATGGCACTTTGTAGAGATTTAGGAGTCGGTGATTCCGAAAAAAGTTTGTCAACATGCTCACAATATGAAGGAGACCGAGTTGTCGAGTTGTCATTCGATGTAGGCTTCAACTTCTTCGGAGCACCTTTTGTCTTAACCGGTTGAGACAGCGGTATCATTGTGGTTGTTTCGGGAAAGGCAATCTTCCTCAATTCTTCTTTGATGTGTAGCTTCATGTTGTCATCGGCCTTCGAAAATCTCTCTTGAATCGCTTCTAATTCGGGCAAAATAGAGATATCTGGTTTATCTCCTTCCTTGCAACCATCATCATCAAAACTAAGTCTCATCCAATGAGGGCAAACTTCGTCAATTTGTATTGGCTCACCTAGTTTCAACTTTGTAGTAATAACACAAGCACACGGAAGACCGTAGGTTTTCACAATAGTGCAACCACACTTTGCGCTATCGGAACCTACCGTTTCGGCTCGGTTGGCCTCGTGAAAAATATAGCCAAATCCCGCCCGAGACATGTTGCCGATCAATTGAGAGTAAAGAAAGTTACCTTTAAAACGATGTTCCAAAACCGTAATACTCCGACCAAATGTGGTTTGTATCTCGTTATGTTGGTTTTTAATCATGAGATCCACGGAGTCCCAATCTCGTCATAAATTGCCCTTGCTATTACCCAACCAATTCTTCAAAGTAGCATGTGCCGACTCAACTCTATTGGTTGTTGTATTTCTAAGGCGTCGGACATTATCCGTCCACGCACATACTATCTTCTCCTTCACTTGATCAAGAATAGTGCTTTCAACATATTTCAACAACGCGGGGTACTTTTCGCACACTTTTTGAAATTTTATGACCGAATCAGCATATAATTCTTTTGTGGAAAAATTTATAATACGATTCCATGCATCCATTATTTTTTCTACAATGACACCGACCTTAACCAATTTTCCATCTTCCAACTCCACTTGTTTCACACCCACCGCGGGTTTAACCCGACTTCTCACATTCTTTGTTATGTGAAATCGACAAAGTAATGCATTAGAAGAAGGAAAGACCTTTACAAAACCGCATTCATCAAAGTGGTATCGCGGTCCGTAACAATCGCTTTAGGCATTTGAACATGTTTCTTCAAAAGTGACCGACACGTCTCCAAAGCCCATGTAAAATTGTCCTCTTTTTTGCACTCCAAAAATGCAAAACCAATGATATATGTCTTATCCGTAGACATAACACCAACCATCTCAAATAATGGAAGTCAATACTTGTTAGTCTTGTAGGTACAATCGAGAATGAGTACTATTGAGAATGTGTTGAACAACTTTACGGAATCCGGATGAGTCCAAAAAAATCTCGGACCGTAACTCCATCATCGCGATAACTGTACCGAGACACGTAATTGTTATCATCCAATAATTTCAACAGTTGTTGCATCTCACTTATATCCCCCTAATTGCTTTATTTGTTTGATACCGAATGTTATACACTTGCTTTATATTTGCTACATTGTCGGGTTCCTTCCGTTTCAACGTGGCAAGTATATTTTTCGGTTGGACAAGATTCAAGGTCATGTCGGCAATACATGTCTTCTATTCCGACTTGAGCCAACATACACTAGGATAGCCTTGAAACTTTGAGCACAATTCATGATTATGTATACCACAACGAACACTAAATCTCAATTTTTTGGAAGCTAAAATGTAACCACCAATCTTAAAAGGCACTCACATTTTCTACTACCGGTGTCGTCTTTTTTTAACTACCATAGAGGAACCTGATATTTCCCGCTTCTTTCGTACCGCAAAATTACAAAAGCCTTTCTTCTTTCCGAACCATTATCCGATCTTTCGATATTCACACCGAAACCAAGGCCAATAACCGTCCTACGAATATATGCGAGCATGCTATCACGATCATCAAACTCTTGCTTGTTATTAAAGTCACCACTGACATCAACCGACTTTACGATAATCCCTTCAACTTTCGGAGAAATCGGCGAAACTAATTCTTTTGAGATGTTATCGGGGTGCACCATATCTATTTATAAACAATAATAGAACAATAAATATATATATATAACTAAAACCTATTAAAAATTGCTGAAAATTAAAATTAATAAGTTCCAAGCATTTTTTCGGATGTGCGCATCCGGACAAGTTCATGCTAAATACGTACTGGATTTACACATCCGGAAGCCGCGTAACTTGTTTTTCCAAAAAGTAGATTGATAATGTGAGCAATGTAGTGGATGAAGTTGAATATTTACCTGAAATTCAATCTTCTCTTGCTCCTTTTGATTTGTTGCACCAAAAAGTTCGAGTTTTTGAGTGAGAAATGGTATTGATGAAGTATGGTTTTTTAGGTTGGTGGGGGTGAGTGTGGAAGAAGAAAGGTTGAGGGGGAGTGATCATGCAGGTTCAGCAAATATATCAACAATTCTTCCGGATCTGCATATACGGTGACCTTCCTCATATGCATATCCGGGACAAATATTTTTTTTAACGTCATGGTGCGTCCTGATTTGCACATCCAGAATTAGGGGGCATAAGTGAAATTTCGTACGGTGTCTAAGAAACTTAGGTGGTGTATTAAGAAATTCTCTAAATCTAAACCATAAATTTTGCAATTTTTTAAAATATTAGAAAATAATAAAAGCGTGTTTCAATTGCAATTAGTTGGGAGATTTTGTGACGCCCTAGAAACTAAAAACATATAGTGCTAAAAAACAGTAGAAATTAAACGAAATCAAAACTCAATTTGATGAATAATAAATTGCAAAAATGTATGAAAGAATAAAGGTGGACATTTTCAAATGCATGATTGATCTATTAGTCTATTTAAAAAACTTATATCACTTCGACATAAATTTTATGAGGTAATTTGTTTGGGAGAATTTATGAAAACAACGTATGACATTTTTCATAAGGTTTTTCAACTTAGTTTCTTAAGTTTTTCAAGATAAATGAGATGTACTTTTGTATTTTAACATAAAGTACAAATATCATATAATAGTAATAAATTTATTTATATTTATTAAAATAGGTCGACCTGATAGGTTTAATAGATTTTTTCTACAATTTGTGGCCTAACTTATTTAATTAAATAGATTTATAAAAAAACTAAGTATTTTCTATTTAAAAAATTTACTTTGACTATAATTTGTGTAGGCTAGGTCGTTGATCTTTATTAGTTAATTTGTCATATTCTAACTCGTATCAAAGAAAGAGAAGAAGAATGAATGTGAAATCCACTATGTTTCATTCATATCAGGAGTGTCATTCTAAAGTTGATATTTTTTTTTCGTGTATTTTGGATTTTTTTTAAAAAATTATTTCCTAATTTTCTTCTTCTCTTTTCTGGACTTTTTAATGCAAAATTCAAAAAAAAAATTATTAGACTGATCTTTTCGTTGCTCAATCAATTACAAAAATTGGTTTAAACAACATGACATACACGATGACATATACCATGACAAAAATAATTACACATATGCATTAAACATTCTACGTTTGTGTCACGTATGCTTAGTTATTTACACTTTAATTAAATGAACATAAAGGATTTTCGGTTCGTAAAGTTAAGAAATTAATATGATCATTTTTAAAATTATAAAACCAAAATGAATTCTGAATAGAAGATAGAGAGTAAAAAAAGAGTATTAAGCAAAAATAAAATGTCATAAGTGTCTAAATAAATAAAGTATGATTGAAATTAATAGCCATAAGATTTATGTTACAAAATATAATAGTATATGGGAAACAAATATGTCAAAATACAAAAATTAAAAATCCATACTACTTATATCGCACACCTTCTTCCTATTTCTCTAGTGGTAGGGAAATACACTATTTGTTTCTTTAAAGATTTTGGTACAATATCCCAAAAAGAAGCATCCTCTTATACACATCATTGACCATAATTCCAATTATTAACTCTGCATGTGATTCTACTCAAGGCCATTACAAATCTCCAATATTAGGGCCACTAGCTTACTCTACAAATTTTTTACCAGTTGAAGCGCATAAAAGCCCCTCTAGTGTTTTTATATCCTATAGTTCAATAATGGACAGTAATATTATTGGGTCACTATCTCTTGACACGTGTATAGTTAGTTACAGTTTATTATTTGTTAGTTATTAACCAATGTATATATTGGTAATTGTAACTCTCTTTTGCCTTAATCAATCCATAACAAACTTTATCTTTACACTTTGTCTCTCTCTTCTTTCAAGATCTCCATCATTTTTTGCACCTTTTTCATGGAGTTTATGTGCTGCAACTGCATCATTAACATGGTATCAAAGCCTGCAAAGCTCTGGTAGTCAATTCTTCTCCATTATTTTTCCCTTCCGTAGATTCATCTTTCTCCTCTTTCTCCTGTTATTTTCGATTTCTTGCATCCTCTTTCAATGGCTTACCAGAATTATACCGATTTTTCCACAAATTCCACAAACCCTTACTATTTGCATCCAAACCAAAATACAGCTCTTGTTCTTGTTTCTTCATTGCTTGATGATAAGAATTATCACACTTGGTCAAGATCAATGCACATTGCATTAATCTCCAAGAACAAGGAGAAATTCATTAATGGAACTCTCACAAAACCTCAGATATCAGATCCTCTGTATGCGCCATGGATTTGTTATAATACAACGGTTCTTTCGTGGCTTCACCGTTTGATTTCAGAATCCATTGCAAAGTCCGTTCTCTGGATCGATAATGCAACTGGTGTTTGGCGTAATTTGCATATTTGGTTTTCACATAGTGACATTTTTTGCATTTCAGATATTCAGGAAGGTTTATACAAGCTCTGTCAAGGTACTCTCGATGTCTCTAACTACTTCACTCAGTTGAAGGTCCTATTGGATGAACTCGATAATTATCGCCCTATTCTTGGATGCTCTTGTGCAATTCCTTGTTCTTGTGGTGTGATTGATTCTGTTCAAACGTATCGGGAGCAAGATTGTGTCATTCATTTCCTCAAAGGATTGAATGAAAAATTTACACATTCTAAGTCTCAGATCATGATGATGAATCCATTACCAGACATTGACAAAGCTTTCTCCCTAGTCATTCAAGAAGAACGTGAAATGAATAATTCTACATCTGTTGTTTCACCATCTTTGACATTGCATAATGTATTCTACACTCCAGATTTTTATGTCAATTTGATTTCCATAACTAAACTTGTTAGTGGCAATAGTTGTTCTGTGCTTTTCAATGTTGATACATGTCAAATCCTGCAGAATCATTCCAAGGAAATGATTGGTACAACTAAGTTGGAAAGAGGTTTGTATGTTCTTTCCTCTACTCATCAATCTTCCATTTACAATTCCATTGCTAATGACTCTTGTAAACTTTGGCATTTAAGATTAGGACACATTTATGATATAGGTTTGAAAAATATTTCCAAAGTTTTTCCTTTCATTCCTTGTAAGACTAATAATGTTCCTTGTGAATCTTGTCATTTTGGCAAGCAAAGAAAACTACATTTTACTCATAGTATCACTGAATCTTCTGCATCATTTGATATTTTACATGCTGATATGTGGGGTCCTTTCTCTACCATATCTTTATTAGAACACAAATATTTTCTTACACTTGTTGATGACCATATAAGATATACTTGGGTCATTTTCCTTAAAACTAAGGACCAAGTCAAAGATAGCATTAACAAATTTGTAGCCTACATTGAAAACAAATTTAAAACATCCTTGAAGCGTCTAAGATCAGATAATGGCACATAATTTTTTGCCCTATCAAAGTTTCTTTTATCCAAAGGCATATTGCATCAAAAGTATTGTGTTGAGACACCCCGACAAAATGGGGTAGTTGAGAGAAAACACTAATATATTATTAATGTTGTTAGAAGTATATATATCCATTCTCATGTACCTTTAAACATGTGGAACTTTTGTGTCCAACATGCCATACACTTAATTAATAGATTTCCCACTCCTTTGCTTAAATCCAAATGTCCTCATGAAATGTTGTTTTTAGAACCACCTTCAATGACCCATTTGAAAGTGTTTGGCTGCCTAGGCTTTGCCACCACCTTAACTATTCACAGAACAAAGTTTGACCCTAGAGCCTGAAAATGCACTTTCCTTGGACACAAAGATGGAACAAAAGGGTACATCCTTTATGATATGCATAGTCACAACATCTTTGTTTCTAGAAATGTTGTTTTCTATGAAAAAAATTTTCCATTCAAACTTGACAAGGACGCATGTTTTGATGACATACCTAATGTGCATAACACAACTAGAAATTTTGATATGTTTATTTCTCATGACAATAACACACCTGCCCATTATGCTGAACCATCACTTTCCAATGACAGTCACCCATCTATCACTCAAATACATGGCAGATAGATCTATTGAGAGACATAAAGCCAGGTTGGTTGCTCACTCAAATGGAGGGCAGTGACTACTTTGATACTTTCTCACCTATTGCAAAAATCACAACAATCAGAGTTCTCTTATCTATTGCAACCATTAAAGGTTGTTATTTGGAACATCTTGATGTAAACAATGCTTTTTTGCATGGTGATTTACATGAAGAAGTTTACATGACTCTCCCACTTGGTATATCTACTGCTTCTAATTCTAAGGTTTGCAAGCTACACAAATCTCTATATCGTTTAAAACAAGCAAGTAGGAAGTGGTATTCCAAGCTTTCCTCTTTTCTAATTGCCATAGGATACTCTCAATCACAGGTTAATCATTCCCTACATGTTAAGGCCTCTTCTTATGGTTTCATTGCACTATTGGTTTATGTAGATGACGTTGTTCTGGCAAATGATTCCATGGATGAGATCCAATTTATCAACAATCAGCTGGATCATAAATTTAAGATTAAAAATCTTGGTCAGCTAAGATTCTTTCTTGGTTTTGAGATAGCTAGGTCCATGACAGACATCTGCTTCAAAGCCTTCATTTGTTCTATTTGATCCTAACATCAAACTCTCAGTTAATGATGGACAGCCATTACCAAATCCATCGTGCTATAAAAGACTGATTGGCAGGCTCATCTACTTGACAAATTCTTGACCTGACATTGCTTATGTTATTTAGCACTTAAGTCAATATGTATCATATCCATTAATGCCACATTACGAAGCTACCATGAAACTATTTAGATATCTCAAGTCTGTGCCATCTAAAGGCTTATTGTTCACAGCCTCTAGTGAATTGATATTATATGCATTTGTAGATTCAGATTGTTCCCACTGTCCAGATACTCAAATATTTGTCACAGGTTATTGGGTCATTCTTGGTTCGTATTTACTTTGCTGGAAATCCAAGAAGCAACGCACCGTATCAAGATCTTCGACTGAAGTTGAATATCGAGCACTAGCATCACTAACTTGTGAGTTGCAATGGCTGCAATACACTTTTCAGGATTTTCAAATCAAATTTTCTCAACCAGCATTTGTGTTTTGTGACGGTAAATCAGCTATCTACCTAGCTCATAATCCTACTTTTCATGAGCGAAGTAAACATATAGAGCTTGACTGTCATGCAGTGCGAGAAAAAATTTGTTCCAAGCTGATTCACCTTTTGCCTATTTCGACCAATGCTCACCTCGCGGATGTCTTCACCAAACCATTGCATTCACCAACCATGTCTGCCATTTTGTCCAAGTTAGGACTGTATAGTATACATAGTCCAACTTGAGGGGGTCGTTAATATAGTAATATTATTGAGCCACTATTTTTTGACACGTGTATAGTTAGTTACAGTTTATTATTTATTAGTTATTGACCAATGTATATATTGGTAATTGTAACTCTCTTTTGCCTTAATCAATCAATAACAAACTTTATCTTTACACTTTGTCTCTCTCTTGTTTCAAGCTCTCTATCGTTTTCTGTACCTTTTTCATGGAGTTTGTGTGCTGCAACTACATTATCAACAGTAGCCGACAAGAGACATTGTTCAATATCATTATCATCTCAACAACCATGAGACGGAAGTTATCGGTCTCTTGGTGCACATTACGAGTATTTCTCTATCACTTGAACAGCGATAAAAGAAACAAAATTATAAGCACGACATACAACACAAACATGAAAAATAAGAAGAAGAAAAACATTGTATAAAGTCATAATTGAAAAATCTATATGTGACACAACATAATATGGATTCTACAATCAAGACATGTCCGTTTAAAAAAGAAAATTGAAATGAAAACTAAGAGAGAGAGAGAGAGAGAGAGAGAGAGAGAGAGAGAGAGAGAGAGAGAGAGAGAGAGAGAGAGAGAGAAAATGGGAATCCCTTTTGTTTATAATTTCAAGACTTATAAAATGTGATGTTTTGGATGAAAATTTTTAATAAATTAAATTTGTTATCTTTAATAATAATAATAATAATAATAATAATAATAATAATAATAATAAAATGATGAAGAGCCACACTGACAGAAGTTTAGGTGAGGTTTGGAATGGGCCATTTAAGACTTTTTAGTTGAGATTTTTTAGTAAGAATTTATCTTCTCACCCTCTATAGTTTAATTTAGCAATTCCACATATTTCTATAATATCTATTTTATTCATGTCAAAATTTTATTAAAAAGTTCGGTAGGATAAATAAAATATTCGGTACAAATAAAAAAAATTAGATAGTTTATATAAAAAATACAGTAATATCACATATTTCAAAAAATTGGTATGTGATGAAACAAACCGGATTTTTAAAAAGTACTTATCTTTACCTTTTTTTTTTTGTCAAATGTTAAAAAATCCGGTAGTTTAAAAAGTACCAGTTTTTTTAAAGTCATCCGTCATATACCAGATTTTTAGTTGATCTGTTAAAAATTTGGTAGTGTACATTTAAGGGTTGAGATTTTACTGACAGTTTTGTACGACTGTGATTGCATCGATCGTTTTGTGTGGTTCACAATGAATCTGAAGTTGTATAAATAGAGGTCATGTGTTGTTAAGAAAAACATCTTACAATGCCTCACTATTTGTTTAAGGCAGAAGTGTACTTCAACGGGGTGGAACTTCCTGTTGAGTTTGGGCTCCCGGAGGACACACCATGTCTCACTCTTCTAAGTCCCAAGTTGAAATATATGTTGCCTCGCACCGAGATAAGAAAGGTGAATAGGATTGAATTTCTTGCACCATGGATTGATACCGATGGAAGTGTGAAATACGGTCGTATTGAGTTGAAGAGTGATCGAGATTTGAAGGTTATATGGATAACATATCACCATATGCTAACTAAGGGGGTGATCGAGCTTGATGCGATAATTTTTAGATTTGTGGACAACATAATCAAGATGTTGAAATGTCCATAATCATCTGATAGTGTTTAAGCTTTCTTATTAAGTTTTCTTGTCCATTCAACATCATGTCTAGACCCTCTACGTCGGGTACTACGGGTGCACAAAATCGCTTGGCTGTCATCTGCCTCTTGTGAGAACCGATCACCCTGCTGGAATATACAAGTCCTCTACGTCATCTCCCATCGCACGAGCCCTCGCTGCAGTAGCTTCAGCTCTGTCACGCAGCCAAGAAGCTATCGTGTTGTCTAATCCTCTGGTCCTCACTAGAAAAAACACTAAAATTTTAACTGCTTGATTTTTTGAAATAACTAGTACATAGAATACATTTTTTCGAATATTTCAAAATAATCGATAAAACAATACATTTTTTGGATATTTGAAAAACCGGTAAAAATGCATACATATTTACCGAATTTTTTGAAATATGTGGTAAAAACCATGCATTTTTACCGAATTTTAAAAAAAAAACCAGAAAAATGCATGCATCTTTACTAGTTTTTTCTAAAAATTTGAAAAAATATACGCATTTTTATTGGTTTTTTCAAAATATTCGGTAGAAATGTATGCATTCTTACTGGTTTTTTTCAAAATATGATAAAATTGCATGATTTTTTTTACTAAAAAATCAGTATAATTTTAAATTTTCGGTAAAATATGATACTTAGTGGTCATAAATGCGGTAGTTTGCTTGAAAATTCCGGTAAAGACGAGAGGTTTTAAAAAAAACTTGAAATGTTCCAATGGATTTGTAAAAATAATTTTTTATATTTTATAGGAATAATATGGTAAATTCATAAGACATGTGGGGATGTCAGGTCAAACTGCGAGGGTGCCAGAATTAATTCTCCTTTTTAGGCCCAAAATAAAGTCTTCTAGTGAGTTGTGGACATTGTTTGACATTTTAAAAAAGAGAAGAAAACTTTACTCCATGCACCCAACAATTATTTCCCTACCACCACAATTCACTTAAATTAACTAAAATACTCATCTATCATATTTGAAAAAGAAAGACAAAAAAATTGAAAAAATTATATTTCGGATAAATTTTAAGTAAGTTACCCGATGAATACAATAAATATGAGTTTAGGCGATAATGAAAAACTGTGGTAAAATTGTTTCCTATTCTACTAAGTTCTTCGAAAGCCTTTGATTAAGTTATCTTATGCAAATTGCATTCTAAGTACCTTATAGGTAAGTTATCTTGCGATTAAAACAAAATTAAGTTTTGACAATAGTTAAAAATTGTTGGGAAATAACCTTCCATAATTTCCCTCCTCCGTGAACTCAAAAATAGGCACTTGCGGAAACGTGAAAAATTAAGCAAAAATGACACAAAAAGATTTTAGCGTGGAAAACCTTCTCAATGTGAGAAAGGGAAAAACCACGGGACCCTTAGGCCTCTTAAAACATCCACTATAATAAAAAATGGGAATACAACAACTTCACCCTTAGGTGGAACTCTCTACAAAGTATCTCTCAATTTGTAAGGAACACTCTCACAAATTGGCTCACTATTTCTCTCACAAGGAAAAACTCTCTAAAACAATTTTCTCTCTTGAGCAAGGCTCTATTTCTCTTGCTTCTTGTTTCTCTTGTGGTTGTATTTTGAATGCTTGCTCTTGGTCCTATTTATAGGAGAAGCAAGCCAAAAGGTCTTACATGCATGAAGACACTTGTTCTTTGCCTTTCATGCAAGTCACCAAGTGTCCTTTGCCTTTCATGCAAAACACCAAGTGTTATTTTCCTTTCATGCAAAACACCAAATGGCTGGACCCCACATTTCTCCCCCTCCAGCCATAGGGGAATGTTCTAGGTTAGTTTGGAGTTGCTGCTAATCCAGCAACTTGTTTGCAGAGCTCTATCTTCTCTTTTGGAAGAGGTTTTGTCATTATGTCTGCCCCATTCTCATTGGTATGAATTTTCTCTACTTTCAACAATTTACTCTCCAACACATCGCGGATCCAGTGATACCTTACGTCAATGTGTTTTGACCTTGAATGGTATGTCGAGTTCTTGCTGAGATGGATTGCGCTCTGATTGTCACAATAGAGAACATAAGTTTCTTGATTCTGACCTAACTCTTGCATGAACTTCTTCATCCACATGATCTCCTTACAGCCTTCAGTAATTGCTATGTATTCAGCTTCTGTGGTACTCAAAGCAATGCACTTTTGTAATCGTGATTGCCATGAGATAGCTCCCCCTGCAAAAGTAATCAAATACCCAGAAATAAATTTTCTTGAATCTACATCCCCTGCCATGTCTGCATCTACATACCCAGTGAGTAATTGCTTTTCATTGCCAAAGCACAAACACTGTTTGGCAGTTCCTCTTAGATACCTCAGTATCCATTTCACAGCATTCCAATGCTCCTTTCCTGGATTTGACAGGAATCTACTTACTACTCCAACAGCATAAGCAATGTCTGGTCTTGTGCAAACCATTGCATACATAAGGCTACCCACAGCTGAAGAATAGGGCACCTTGCTCATTTCTTCTTTTTCTTCTTCATTGCTTGGACACTGTGTCTTACTGAGTTTCAGATGACCAGGTAGTGGGACATGTACAGGTTTAGCATTATGCATGTTGAACCTCTCAAGGACTTTCTTGATATAATCTTCTTGTGACATCCACAACATTCTTTTGGGACGATCTCGAATGATTTTCATTCCAAGAATCTTCTTTACTGCACCCAAATCTTTCATGGCAAAAGATTTGCTCAGTGCATTCTTTAGAGCATCTATCTTTGTCTTGTCTTTCCTAACAATAAGCATATCATCAACATACAACAAAAGTATGATGGATTCACCATTATCATATTTCTTCACAAACACACAGTGGTCTGCAGAAGTCTTTTCAAATTTATGTTGGGTCATGAAGAGTTCAAACTTTTTGTACCATTGCCTTGGAGCTTGCTTCAACCCATATAGACTTTTCTTCAAGCGACACACAAGATGTTCTTTGCCTGGTTCTGCAAATCCTTCGGCTTGCTCCATGTATATCTCTTCCTCCAAGTCTCCATGTAAGAATGCTGTTTTAACATCAAGTTGCTCTATCTCCAAGTCTAGTGTTGCAGCTAGACCAAGGATTGCTCTTATGGATGTCATCTTCACCACTGGTGAGAATATCTCTTCGAAGTCTATGCCTTTCTTCTGATGGCACCCCTTCACGACAATTCGTGCTTTGTATCTGGGGTTTGGGTTGTTCTCTTCAGACTTGAGTTTGAACACCCACTTATTTTTCAAAGCCCTTCTTCCCTTTGGTAATTTCACCAAGTCATATGTCTGGTTCTCATTCAGTGACTGTAATTCTTCTTGCATGGCTTGCATCCATTTGTCTTTGTCATCCGTCTCAATGGCTTCTATGAAGTTTTGAGGTTCTCCTTCATCAGTGAGAGTGACATACTCATCTGGGGAATATCTTCTTGATGGTTGTCTTACTCGCACGGATCTTCTCACTTGAGGTTCTTGGTCTCTCTGATCAGTATCTATCATTTATTCTTCCTGCATTTCCTGATCTTCTTCTGTTTGGTCAGGTTGCTCCATATGATGGGGTTGTGCTGTCTGATCAGGTTCAATATCTCGTTGAGGAATCTCTCCCCCTGAGTTTTGTACCACAATGGTCTTTGACTTCTTAGATTGAATATCATTGATTGTTTGATCTTCATAAAATACCACATCTCTGCTTCGAACAATCTTCTTGTTTGCAGGATCCCACAGTCTAAAGCCAAGTTCATCTCTTGGAGAACCAAGGTATATACACTCCTTCGTCTGGGCATCGAGTTTTGCTCTTTCATCTTTAGGAATATGAACAAATGCCTTACACCCGAATACTTTCAATTGACCGTAAGAGGCTTTCTTTCCATACCATACTTCATTCGGTATCTCTCCATTTAACGGTCTTGAAGGAGACAAGTTTATTAGATCAATGGCAGTTCTCACTGCTTCACCCCAAAATGATTTGGGAAGTTTTGCATGAGAAAGCATGCTTCTGACTTTCTCTGCAATCGTTCTGTTCATTCTTTCAGCTACTCCATTCATTTGGGGAGTCTTCGGAGGTGTCCTCTCATGTCTTATCCCATGAGCTTTACAATATGCTTCAAATGGACCTAGGTATTCACCTCCATTGTCACTTCTTAAGCATTTCAACTTTCTTCCAGATGCTCGCTCTACAGAGGCGTGAAACTCCTTGAAAGCTTGTAGAACTTGATCTTTCTTCTTCAATGGATACACCCACACCTTTCTAGAGTGATCATCAATGAAGGTAACAAAGTATTGTGCGCCACCAAGAGACCTTTCAGATGTGGAGCAGACATCTGAGTGAACAAGATCTAGGATTTTCTTTCGTCTTCTTGCATCATCTGATCTTTGAAAAGATACTCTGTGTTGTTTGCCTGCTAGACAGTCTTCACATGATTCAAGTGGTTGTCCCTTGATATTTGAAAGATGATCTTTAGCAAGAATCTCTAAGCTTTTATCACTCATGTGGCCAAGTCGTTTATGCCACAATTCTTTGGTTGCATCTTGAGAAACATTAGTCTCTCCCTTGTTTATCTTTCCCTGCATGATGTACAGGGAGCCTTCCTTTTTGCCACGAGCAAGTGTCATGCTCCCTTTGCTAAGCTTCCATCTACCATCGCCGAACTGGTTTATCATCCCTAGGTTATCCAACTTTCCTGCTGATATAAGGTTTAGACGCATCTCTGGTACATGTCTTACTTCCTTCAACACAAGCTTATTTCCATTGTCTGTGATCATAGTCACTTCACCAATACCAACAATCTTGCTTGTGACGTGGTTTCCCATCTTCACCATACCAAAATCTCCTCTTTGGTATGATGAGAATAATTCTTCATGAGGTGTAACGTGGAAAGATGCTCCGGTGTCAATTATCCAAGTGCAATTATCGAATGCAACATTTAGATAGTTGACATCTCCAAAAAGGAAAATATCCTCGTTGTTCGAGGCTACTGCAGTTGTGGCTCCTTCTTCCTTATTCTTCTTTGGATTTATTAAATCTGGACGGACTTTTCCAGCCTGTTGATCTCTCTTCAAGAATCTGCACTCAGGTCTTCTATGGCCCGATTTGCCACAATAATAACAGCTTACTCTTGTGCGAGACTTGGATCTAGCTTGTGATCTCCCACGACCTCCTCTTTCATGATTCTTACTCCTTCCTCTGTTATCAATAATGTTGGCTTCGAACTGGTTGTTGAAGCCTCTTTCCCTCCGTCTTGATTCTTCATTTAGCAAGGAATCTGTGACAGAATCCAAGACAAGTTTTCCGTCTGGAGCAGAGTTACTAAGAGTGACAACTAGAGTGTCCCAACTCTCAGGTAGAGAACTTAGGAGCAGAAGAGTTTGCAACTCATCATCTATCTTCATGTCAGCTTTCGTCAGCTGGTTCACGATACCTTTGAAGGTATTCAAGTGCTCGATCATATTTTGGCCATCTGAGTACTCCAATTTCACCAGTCGTCTGACAAGGTGTGCTTTATTTCTCGGTGTCTTCTTTTGAATCAAGGATTCAAGTTTGGTCCACAACTCATACGCATTTGTATAAGTTGACACATGCTCGAATAGACTCCTATCTATGTATTTTCTGATCATGGCAACTGCCTTCCGATTTTGGAGCTCCCACTCGTTATCTTTCTTCTCTGTTGGCTTATCCTTTTGAGAGATTGGCTCATGCAAATCTTTGCAATATAGGTGGTCTTCCATCATCGGCTTCCAATAGGTATAATTATCAGCGGTCAGCTTGAACATATCTCCTTCATAACTGATAGAACCATCCATTTTTGAGAACACGGGAAAGTAGTTCTTTTAGCTAGGAGATTTTGTAAATAGTGTCGTACACGGGAAAAGTTACCGTGGTTTATGAATAGTGCAACTAGGAAGTTCCCAGGAAAGAGAGGTGGGTCAATATTGACGCGCTTAAATACCAAGTCTTTCCTTAGCCAGAACTTACAAAGACACACTTTCACAATACTACGATTTAATTCCAACAAGAATATTTCTTTTCTGATGTGGAAGATCAAACAATGTTGCAACCACAGAGCATACTAAGAACTTTCTTACGAGTACAACACCGTAGTTACCCAGAACTCACACAGAGCTCTGATACCACTGTTGGGAAATAACCTTCCATAATTTCCCTCCTCCGTGAACTCAAAAATAGGCACTTGCGGAAACGTGAAAAATTAAGCAAAAATGACACAAAAAGATTTTAGCGTGGAAAACCTTCTCAATGTGAGAAAGGGAAAAACCACGGGACCCTTAGGCCTCTTAAAACATCCACTATAATAAAAAATGGGAATACAACAACTTCACCCTTAGGTGGAACTCTCTACAAAGTATCTCTCAATTTGTAAGGAACACTCTCACAAATTGGCTCACTATTTCTCTCACAAGGAAAAACTCTCTAAAACAATTTTCTCTCTTGAGCAAGGCTCTATTTCTCTTGCTTCTTGTTTCTCTTGTGGTTGTATTTTGAATGCTTGCTCTTGGTCCTATTTATAGGAGAAGCAAGCCAAAAGGTCTTACATGCATGAAGACACTTGTTCTTTGCCTTTCATGCAAGTCACCAAGTGTCCTTTGCCTTTCATGCAAAACACCAAGTGTTATTTTCCTTTCATGCAAAACACCAAATGGCTGGACCCCACAAAAATTGTGGTCTAAAGTAAAGAAACTTGTATGGCTTTATGATATTTTTTCACTTTTGGCAACGGTTTATAAACACATTCTTCCTCTTTTGGCATCAGTTTAAAGTTACATGCTATTATGTCATTGCAAAATATTAAAAATTAAAAAATTATTAAAAAATTTAGAACCAAATTATCCGGTGAACAATCTGATTATTGTTAGAAAACTTATAACCATGTTCTGTTATCTAGTAAAAATTATAATACTTAATAATTTTTATGTGAGTTATCCGATAAACATGTAACTTTATCAAAATATTTGTTTGCAAGTTATCCGGTAAAAAGAAATTACGTACCAAAATTCTTTAAATAATGTTTTTCGATACACTAGTGTAATGGTAAAAAAAAAAAATTAAAAATTAATAATAAGTGAAAAAAATATATAATTGAAATGTTTTAAAAAATTGTAAGAGTGGAGAACATTAATTGGAGTAAAAGTAAAGTTTTCACAAGAGGATAAGAAATTTTTGTTTCTACCTTCATATAGTTCTTAAAAATTACTCATGTCTTGATGCAATTTTGATAGAAAAAACACAATTTTGTCATTTTTACTTGACTCAAATTTCACTAAGTTTTTTTCAACTAAAGTTTTTGTTAACGTAAGTCTCGAGTTATTATGTTACAATATTATATAGATATTCCTTCTGAATATAAGTATAAATAAAAATAACTATTTTTATATTAAATAAGAAAATTAATTGAGTTTAATTAATTCTTCATGTATAATCAAAATAAAATTTATTATAATATTCTTAATTATATTTGATAAATCTAACTATTTTCATTAGATACTTTTGAATTATATAAAAGGTATACTAATAACTAGTTTAAAAGTTAATGGTTTTTAGTTTTTTTTCTAAAGATGACACATCATCATGATTATAGTTTAAGATTAATTTAAATATATATAAATATATATATATATATATATATATATATATATATATATATATATATATATATCAATTCAACTTTTCACTTTGATATTTTTAGTATTAGTACACCATGGTCTCATGAAACATATGGAAATTATTGGATACATATGCTATGATGGTTGAATGACAAAGAAAGAGATAAATCCAAACAAAGAAATTAAAAAGGGGAGGTGGTTGTTGACTTTAAAAGTGTAGGGGTACTAAAGCACGTGGCTATGGATACTATTTATGGTTTACTTTTAGTTTTGAAGGTATTTTGGGACCCAAATTCCAAGCAAGTAGCCAAGTATTTTCAAATCTAACACTAAACATTCTAATTCGTGGGTCCTTCACTTGCAATTGTTGCTTGTATTATTTTGGCTGAATCAAACTAAAAGAGATTCATTTTTAATGTCCAAGTGCTTGTTTTGTTGACTTGAAAATTAAATATGCATTTTAAATTATTAAGATAAAAGAATCCACCTTCATGTATATAGTTCACGGTTAAAAACAACTTATAGAAGTTGAAGCTCTCAGAAAATAAATAAATCATACTAATCATGATTTAAAAAAACTCATATTGTTATAAACATTGACTAATTTTAGCTAATAATAATAATAATATTAATAATAATAATAATAATAATAATAATATATTTTTTACTCCGATGATTATGTTGCTTAAAAAAACAAAAAATAACAGTCTTCTTTATTGAATTGAAAGGTACATTATGATTTCATACAGAGTAAAATGAATGCATAAATTTAATGAGTGAATTACACAAAGGCAAAAGAATAAATGTATAACAATCTAGAAGAAGAGTATTGTTACATACACCCCCTCCTTTTATTAGAGAAGAGCCCACACAGGAGGAACCCAACTAGATTGATGATGTTGGACCAGTTTCAAGAAAATTTTACCCCATATCTCTATATTTATTCTCATACTCCTACAAATTTTCAAAAATTCCAATTTTATCCTTTTATTTTTTATTTAATTTTTTTTACTTTTTACCTTGCAATCAGATGAGTTCAAAAGTAATTTTTGTCAGTATTCGACGAGAACCGGAGAACACAAGGTAAGGATTTCTGGAATGTCTTTTTTCTAAACCGAAAAACTTTGTATGATGAAATCCGGTTAAGTATTTTTTCTAAACCGGAGAACATAGCATCAAGTTCTCCGGTTTGCGTTGTGAATGTCAGGCATATAACCGGATAACTTGTCTCCAAGTTATCCGGTTGGTATACTTTTCAACATCGGATTACTTGTTGTTAAGTTATCCGGTTTGAGTTTTTTGTCAACCAGATAACTTGATCCATAGTTATCCGGAGCGTGTTTTTTTTTATTTTTTTTTATTTATGTTTGTTTAGGAGACATGGACATTCCTTTGATGATATGCGACAAAGATCAGACAAGTGTAGATACAACTGAGATATTCTCGACTACAGAAAAATTTCCTACAAGAGAAGAGGCGACTAGGTGGATTAAGGAGGTTGGACTTAGGAATAGAGTCACTGTTATAATAAGTCGGTCAGACACCAATACTGGCAAGAGAGGAAGAAGTGACAAAGTTATATTTGACTGTGATAGAGGTGAAAAATACAAAGAAGGGGATAGCGAAACACAAAGTGCTACCAAAAAATGTAACTGTCCTTTCAAAGTAAGATCAACACCTTCAAAAGATGGTTCTGGTTGGAAAATTGGTGTAAAATGTGGAGTTCACAACCATGGTTTACCTGATAGATTTGAAGGTCATGCGTTTGTAAGTCGACTCAATGATGATGACCAACAACATATTGTTGATTTGTCAAAACGTCATGTTCCTCCAAGACACATATTATTATCATTGAAAGAACGAGATCAGGAGAATGTGACTCAAATCACCCAAATATATAAACATAAGAGTAAGATTCAAAAAAACATCAGGAGACGTAGAACGGAAATGCAACAGTTGTTTAAGTTGATAGAGGAACCTGATTATGTTTATTAGAGTAGGAAAAAAGATGAGTCAGAAGTTGTGAGAGATATCTTCTGGGCCTATCCAAACTCTGTGAAGCTGTTGAATATGTTTCCTATTGTGTTGATTATGGATAGTACTTACAAAACCAATAAGTATAGACAACCTTTGTTTGAAATAGTTGGTGTGACATCAACTGAGTTAACATTTGCTGTTGCATTTGCCTGTATGGAATCTGAGCAAATAGAGACTTCGTGTTGGGTACTAGATAAATTAAAACAGCTATTCACTAAACAAGGGTTATGGCCACAAGTAATTTTAACTGATAGAGATCTTGCTTTGATGAAAGCAATTGAAATAGTATTTCCTGCGACAGTTAATTTGCTTTGCCGATTTCACATAAACAAGAATGTGAAAGCAAAGTGCAAGGAGTATGTTGTGAATGATATGCGAAACCGATAGAGGAGCTTTGGTACGAACTTGTAAAAGCTAGTGATGAGGTGGAATACCATCAAAAGTTGAAATTGCTTGAGCGTGCCTGTTTGGAATATGGACATTTTCTGGATTATGTGAAAGACTCATGGTTTACACCTCATAGGCATAGATTTGTTGAAGCTTGGACCAATAAAGTGTTGCATATAGGCAACATCACGACTAACAGGTAATGTGTTTATTTTATAGCCATAGTTTGTTTATGGTAATATTAATAATACTTATACTTAACTTCTTTTTTTTTTTGTTAGGGTCGAATCTGCGCATTGGAAGCTGAAGCTGATGTTGGAGAACAGTTTAGGTGATATGTGCAAATGCTGGGAGGATATGAATGGCAACATCAAGGTTCAAGTGGGCAATATTAGAACTTCATTTCAGAAGAGTTTTTATGAGGTTGAACATGCACACACTAGTCCATATTATTTGAATTTGCGTGGATCAGTATCTAGAGCTGCTTTGCGGCACATTGCTGAAGAGTGGCATAGGGTTGACATGGTGGGTACAAACACCCAGATGTGCAGGTGTTTTTATAGAAAAGTATAAGGGTTACCTTCTGCCTGTGAGTTAGGGAGATACACATTGAGTGGTGAACCAATACCAATTGATGCTATTCATATCCATTTGAGGAAATTGAGTATGGAAGGTGAACAAGAGGTAGATATAGAGGATGGAGCAGAGGTGGACATGACAAATGCGATTGAAGCATTGTGGAAAAGGTTTCATTCATTAGATGTTGCAGGAAAGAGAGCACTAAAAAGCAGGGTGTGCAAAATTGCTTACCCCACTACAACAAAGATGGTACCACCACCTGAAAAAATAAAGACCAAAGGAGGAGTGAAGAGAAAAGGAAAGAAACCTGTTGGGTATGATGTTTATCGTGATCCTTCATATCATGATTATGTTGACCAAGAACACAACAATTCCCAAAAATCTTCAAAGAGGCCTTGTTCACAGTTATCACAGACCTCAAAGAAAAAACCATCTCATAGGTACATTGTATAATTTCCAGAACATATCAGACCATTTATTGATGACATTGTTGATGTAAAGGATGATGGAAATTGTGGGTTTAGAGCTATTGCATCTTTGCATGGATATGGTGAGGAAGGGTGGTCAATGGTTCGTCGTGATTTGGATAATGAAATGAGAGGTCACAAAAAGAGTCTCTATGAGAAGTTATTTGAAACTCGTTATTCAAAAGTGAGAGAATCCTTGTTGATATCATCTTTAGGTTCTCAGCCAGTAGATAAATGGATGAAACTACCAGAAATGGGTTACGTGATAGCAAATCGGTATAACATCATTCTTGTCTCACTAAGTGCTCTTAGTTTGAGTTACTTCCCTATGACGACTTCACATAATCCTAATGTATCAATTTACTGCATTGGTTTTGTAAACTCAAATCATTGGGTTTAGGTAAATATTATAGTTTTTTATATTACTTAATTATATATGATTTACGTCTTACTTATTAACTTTCTTAACAGGTAAACATGAATGAGGGATTTCCCTTGCCACCAGTCATAACAGATTTAAGGAAACATCGGACATCAGATGCAACATCATGGATAATTGGATTTGCTGGACGTTTACAACACTGGTAGCAACTTACGCCTCTGCTCCAAAAACATGTTAATTTATGAGTGACGTTTAACTTCATATTATTTTTTACATTTTTATGAGTGACGTTTAACTTCATATTATTTTTTACATTTTTATGAGTGACGTTTAACTTCATATTATTTTTTATATTTTTTTATTCATCAATCATAATATAATTCTGAATATTATCACATAAATATAAATCATAAGTCTGAATAATACATAAGTAACATAAGTAACCGGTCTAAATAATACATCAATCATCGTCCTCACTAACATAAGCAACCGGTCCACCCTGAGGTACCGGTCCACCCTGAGCTAGACGTAGTGCTCGAAAGATATCAACATAATCATCATCATCCTCCTCGGCCTCGTGACGAGCGAGATAGCGATGCAGCTCATGTGAAATATGTCGTAACCTCGGATCTGCCGGTCCATCATCAAACTCAGGAACTGGAACCTCTCTGACCTCCCCCTGAGGTGGTGGTATCAAACGAGGATGGGAAACTGTGTAGTACCAAGCCATGTAATCAGCCACCGTATCATACAGAGTATCTACAAACTCGGCCTGCTGCACCACTTGCGAGACGCTCGCATGGTAAGTAACCCACTCAAAGTCTATATCAAGTGTGTCAATATCAGGTGGATGAGATGGTATGAACTGCCTGTATCCAAAATGGCGTAAACATCTGTCAGATAAATAAAGAACAGTTGTACCATACCACTTCAGGCCACCCCTGTACATGCAAATATCAGTAAATGGTATGTGTTGTCTGTGATCCTCAAACGGACGCCAAATGACATCAGTAGGTGTCAATCCATCCAGCACTGCCCTAATCTCATCAACCTTCTGTTTCCCTTGCTTGTATTGCCACTTCATCGCCTTGGGAAGTGGACTACCAACACCAGAAATCTTCAAAAAATTTCTCTTCCCAACAGTTGGGAAATACTCATGAATCCAACACTGTGACACATCAAGAATATCATCAATTAAAGGTATTATAAATAATACAATACAAGTCTAAATGAAATTAAAATTAAGTATTTGTACCTGTAGTAGAGAGGCATATCCACCAAGTTGTCTGCAACTATAATACGAAGCATCTCTGAGATATCTATATAGTGTGACAAGTACAGCAGCCCCCCAACAGTATCTACCACATCTATCCAAGTCCTTAAAGAGTGGTAAATACTTTGCCACTACAAGAGTAAAGGTCTTATCTGTAAGAATAGTGCAACCCAGTAGCAACAATATATACGCCCTAGCTGCACAATCAAATCTGCTCTCAGCTCGCAGACGGACAAATAGCTTCTTTAACCAATCTAGCCTGTAGTAAGGACCTCTGTTTATACGAATCTCCTCAGCTGCATCCTCCAGTGAAACACCCATGAGACCAATAGCCTGGGTAATAGCATCCGAGTCAGTAAACCCTTGTGTAGGGTTACATAACTCCCCTCTAATCGGTATATGAAGGAGGCAAGAAACATCGTCCAGTGTAATCGTCATCTCGCCAAATGGCATATGGAAGGACGATGTCTCGGGATGCCATGTCTCCACAAATGCAGATAACAAGTTTTGATCTATCCACGATAAACTGGTATTCTGCAGAGAGAATAAACTAGAACCAGATACCCACCGCTCAATCATAGGTGGGAAACTATGAGGAACTCATCCAATCAGTTTGCTGCCATGTGCAGTAACCTTCAGCTCCTTCTTCGGAGCTCTCTCCTGAAAAATAATTCATAGAATATGTCATAATACATAAATAATTAAAATTACATTTTATTCACCATAGAAAGGTCATAGATTTACTTACTTGGCCATCCCACAGATAACGAGCCACATGGTTCTGATACCTCACCAAAAGTGATGTATCAGTCGGTCCTCCAGGAAATGGTGGATGCGGTGGAATGTGAGCTGCTGCTGGTACATGTGCAGGATCAGCTATCTGATCTTCATCTCAAATATACTGTGCTTGAACTACCGATCCATCAACGTATCATCGATAAATAAATCCGTTGCATCCTCTAAAGCGAGCCACTAAAAAAATTAAATAACAAAACAAAACCGGAAAACCCAACAACAAGTTCTCCGGTGAAGAACTTTTACGAACCGGATAACTTGACATCAGGTTATCCGGTGTAGAAATTACACAAACCAGATAACACGATGCCAAGTTATCAGGGGTGTACCCAAAAAAAAAAAGAAAATCGGATGTAGCTTACTTGAGTTCTCCGGTTTGCAAAACTTATGCTTCGGAAGTAGCTTGTGTTAGTTCTCCGGTTTGCAAAATTTGTGCTTCAGAAGTAGCTTGTGTTGGTTCTCCGGTTTGCAAAACTTGTGATCTGAAAGTAGCTTGTGTGGGTTCTCCGGGAATGAATTTCTGTGAGATTTTTATCGTTCGTACAAAGACAAAATGAGGAAAAAGTGAAATTTTTGAAATATAGACTATTTAAATTAGGGTATTTTCGTCCCAAAAATTGATGAGTAGGGGTATGGGGATAAATTTAGGGGTATGGGGTAAAATTTTATAAGTTCAAACGAATTATTTGGCCTCTTGTGAAGCTCAAAGATTAGAGAATTTCTTAAGCTACATTATGTATTGTTTAGACATTATGCGAATTTTCTATAATGCTTTTAGTTTTTAAAGATATATCTTCGGATGTACTCTTTTCACACTTAAGGAAGGCCATTCTGAATGACGCTCCATGCAGTTGCTAAAGATTTATTCTGGAGATATATCTCAGAACCATTTAGAGAAAATGTGAAAAATATTCATTCTAGTGGATATTCCAGAAATATATCTCCGGAAAACATGAGCGTCAATTTAAATTTTTCTGTCACATTTGCATGTCAAATTACTTTGGAAGTATCTGATATAGTTTCAAGCTACATGATCAGTCCCCCCATTGTTTCCATTCTTCATTTTAACTCTAACCCCTACCCTAGAACCCAACATTCTCAATCCCATTTTTCACTCCAAATCTTCATCCTTTTGGTTCAACATATCACAGGGAGCAAAAGAAGATCGGATTTTAGGTAAATATTGTTCATTTTATTCTGCATTGATTGCATTAATCATGAACAACATTGAAAAGGAATTGAATACACAAAAGTCAAAGAGGGTACCACCGATAGAATTATCCGGCGACACATGTTTTGATTAGTTTTGATTTTTTTGTAATCAGACAAATAATTGCATATAAGTGAATCTTAATATAAATGAAGTGTTACATATTCAATTATTATTGATATTTGGTATTGATGCATGTTTGGTTCATATTTGGTGCATTATTTGGTCTTTCTCAACTCTCTGTCATATGATTCTGTTTTGAAAATGTATCAGGAAAAGTTTCGGAGATGTACCTCCAGAAGGTTCTTTTATTTGCTTTGTTTTTTAATGGTTCAGGGAAAACTCTGGGGATGCATCTTCGGAACAAGATAATGGGGTGCGTTCCGGAGATATATATCTGGAGTATGAATGACAGTCAATGAGTGGTCCTTATTGAACTAAGTCTTCTATAAATTTGGGCGTTCTTGTGTTATACTTCACAAAAACTCAAAATGTCTCAAATGTGCGAAATAAACATTTGTTGGTATGTCGCAAGTGTCTCCTACTCTGGCGCCTATACACCCAGGAGGACGTTGAAGCTCACCGATCTCACCCCCTCGACGATATCATAGACAAAATCCACTATCTTTTACCTTACGGAGACACTCGAAAGGTTATCAAGCTTGAGTACCATTCACCCTCGGTTGATAATGAAAGGAACAATGTGTTCAGCAAATTTAAGCTCAAGACTCGAGCGGATGTTATCGCGATGTGCCGAACGTTTTTCGGTTTCGAAGAGAAAGTTTCGCTTGAGTTAGAAGCGACACTGCGAAGATCGGTTGATGATATCTTGGAGATGTGCAAGCGTCCTTCGGAATATTGAAATGTAGTATTTAATTTTATGTTGAAATCATCATTGAAATGCTTATTTTATGTTATGAATGCTCATTTTATGTTTGGAAAGTTCATCTTGTGTTGATTTATGTCTCTGGTTTTGTTCAAGAAATAAATCTATGATATGGTTCCGAAGATATATCTCCAAAATAAATCTTTAGAAAATGCATGAGGCGCCATTCATAATGGCCTTCCTTGAGTTTGAAAAGGGTGCGTTCGGAGATATATCTCTGGAAACTAGGGGCAGTATAGGAAATTTGCATGGTGTCTAAGAAACACATGGGGTGTAATAAGAAATTCTCAAATATTATGTGGTATACAAGTGATACTCGCTTATGGTTCTTGAAGGTCATCTTGCATTGGATTTAGTTTGTTAGGTGAGTGGGCCAACTAAGAATAATCCCTTGTGATGCGTCATTAGTTTGTTAGGCAATATTCTTATATTTTCCTTTATAAGCACTTGTAATCCATTGTAAGAGATTATGAATTAAATCAACATTTATCTTCCTTCATCTATCTTCTTAACTCAGTCTTCAAACTCCAAGATTTATCCTTAACATTGGTGCTTTTATTGAGAGCTTCCCTCTCCCCACCATAATTCGTAACTCATCTTTCTTCGACCGTTTTGATGAAATTTCCCAACATACTGCTGCTTTCTCTTCACGTTTGGAGAACCTTCGCTTCCAAATAGATGCCTAGAAACTAAACTCCACCATCTCAACTGGTTCTTCTGCCACCACCATCTAACATCTTTGTTCCTCGTTTTTTTGGTACCGAAGCACACAGTTGGATCTTTAAGATCTGCCAATTTTTCACTTATCATGAGACTCCAGAGGAAGAGTGCATCACCATTATGTCATTTTACCTCGACGGTCCGACGTTATCTTGGTACCAGTGGATGTACAAGAATAGTCAAATTGTTTCATGGAATCAATTCCTTCCATCTCTAGAGACTCATTTTACTCCAACAACATATGACTACACCCATGGTAACCTTTTCAAACTCACTCAATCAACCATTATTTCTTCTTACTTAGTTAAATTTGAGGCTTGAGCCAACCGATTCGTAGGACTTTCTTTGGCGGATTTATTAATGTAATATCTCGTATTCCCTTAAATGCCTAATCGAGTACTAGTTGAGGTCAATTGAGTTCCTATGTACTCTGCCTTTTGTTAATTGGAATAACTGAAACTCTAAATGTTATCAGTTGGGACTAATAGAATAATTAGTCAACTCTGAAGAGGGAGCAATTATTAATGAAAGAAACAGACCAATACTAATAAGTATAAGAGAGGACATTTGGTAAGTCTAATATTTGGTCAATTGGTGTTAGATGACAAAATATCAAATGGAGATATTTTATACCATTGTATAATATTATATATATATATATATATATATATATATATATATATATATATATATATATATATGTGGGGAAGGAAAATAGAAAGGAAAAGAAGAAAGTTGGTAAGAAGAGGAAAAGAGAAAGAAGAGAGGAAGAAAGAAGAAGCTCTTGGAAGAGAAGAAGAAGAGCTTGGACTCATCATCATCATCAACTTCATCTCATTTTCTTCATCTCCAAGGTGAGTTCCATTAGATAGTGTAGCTTTGGAAGGGAAGAAATGCATGTTTGGGGATTTAGGTTTTGTGTGCAAATATGTTAAATTGTAAGCTAAATGTTGATTTATGATGAAACTCATGCTTAATAATGTTATAACATGCTTAAGTGAGTATTTGGATGTGTTTTGGATTGTTGGGTGTTGAGGGATTGTGATTTTGGCCATAGAAGACCTTCCCTTCGCGCTGCTGGAATTCTGGTTTTCGTATGGGTCGTCGTGGGAGCTTAGGCGAGCTCTAGGCGACCTGGGTTTTCTGCTACAGTCGCTATGCGAGGTCTAGCGAACGGAAAGTGAGCCCTCGATTTGATTTTGCTAAGCGGCCATAAGGAAATTTCAGTTCTGCATGTCCCTCGTTTTGCGGTCGCTGTGCAACCATGACAGGGTGCAGTTTTCCCGTTTCTTGTTTTCTTCATATCTTGTGAACCGTAACTTGGATTGATGCGCGGTCGGAAGCATTGGAAAGCTATTTCAATTCTCTACGTGATAAAAAAGTGAAAATCTGGATATATATATATATATATATATATATATATATATATATATGTTTGATTAATTGAATAGTATTGAATTGAAATGGATGTGGAATAATATGTGAATGGGTGAAGATGAACACCTAGTATTGTGATGAGCACCATTTGAAATGGTTTGATAATTGGTGAGGGACCTTTGTTCAGAAAGTCCTATTTTGGTGAGGGGCTTGGCTCCAAAAGACCTATTTATTCTGATGATCATATGCCTTGTATGCATTATACCTACTTGACTTGTTGTGTCACTATACGTGTTTTATGTATGATATATATGTATGTTCATATGTTTGATTGTGTGATAACATGCTTAAAACAATATGAATATAAGTGAGGAAACCTAGGCTTAAAACTAGGAAAATGGATTAAAAAGAGAAATAGGTTGCAAGTATGATTTAGATAACACTAGAAGGTGACATTCATGTTATGATACCTAGGTGTGTGTCATGGATGAATGGTTACCATAGTTGTGAGGGAGATGCATTGTATGAAACATGTATGGTTAGTGTGTTTATTTATGATTAAGGTGAATGTGGTCACCTTGTGATTGTTGAATACGATCACGCTCTAGGTATTTGATCACGTAGCCAGAAACAACTCTGAGTTTGTGTCGTCCCAAGAGTTGATGCTTATGTAGAGCTTCTTTGGGATGTACGCACCATTACTTTGATAGGTTTGAGTCCCAGTGTACGAATGGAGCCTACGGGTAAAAGGCTTGAAATGGGGGTGGTCCCATGGGAAGCGACGATTTATGCGGGAAACGCCTTGAATCCGAATCCATTTCGTATGTCAAAGTAAGTTACAAGGATCCGTGACCCATGTCGATAACTCTGGACGTAGGGTTGGCCGGGGAAATATGCCTTGGTATGGTTTTTGATTAGTGATAGTTTGAGTTGATGAACTCAATAGACATGTTTCCATACATTGTGAGTTTGTGAGCTCAAGTCTTATGTCCTTTTTTCCCTCGACATGAGTTAGGATTAGATTAGAACCTTGTAGAGATGAGTGAACCCATAAGATAGGGGAACTCACTGAGATTAATATCTCACCCCATTATTGTTTTTATTTTTCAGACATTGTTTGCAGGTTTAGTTTGTGATTGGAGTTATGCATGGTTGTTTCAAGGGAAGCTTAGATTATGATTATTCCGCTGTGTTTTGTGTATATTGTATAATGAAGGATATTGTACTCAGATCTTAGATTTTATTCTTTTGGCATTTTCCATATTTTGTACCATAAGTTGTTTCATTGTTTTAGAAATGGTCAAGTATTTAAATGTTGTCAATAGGCACATATGATGGTGTCAGTACCAAATAATAACACTTGTATGATATTATTCTAGATATATATTATACAGGACATGACAATTAAGTTGCTTCATCTTCTGCCTCAAGTTGGTCATCTGTTGTACGGTTCTGGCTTGTCAAGCGACATCTCTAAATCAAGGGGCCGACCTAGTTAGATTACACGAGTACAAATTATTGGATCAACAACGTGCGAATCTTCCCAAATTCCCACAACCACATCTATGTTCCTCGTCGGGTATTGTAATTGCGCGCTCCGACCCAGGTCTTCTTCCCACACTACCGGCTAAGCCACGTTTTCTTCACATCTCAGAACCAAAGATGGAGGGACGCCAAAGAAAGGGTTATGTTTCAACTTTGACCAGAAGTGGTCTCATACCCACAACTTTTGTGCTCATATTTTCTTAATGGCGGATGACGAGGAGGGAGTTAATCCAACGACCTTGAAATTATAGTAGATGGGTGTAGTGCACACAACTTTACTCAAGAACACATTGCCACTTTATTGGGCCTGGTCTATAGTCCAATTACACCACTAAGAGTTAGATAATCTCTTATGGCACCCTAGGTAGTTCTTAGGCACCAAGCGAAATTATTTAAATGCCTCTAGATTCCGAAGATGCGTCTCCGGACGCACCTATTCCTGAATAAACATTGACATATTCTGTAGATACATCTTTGGAACCATTTTAAACATTCAAAACATGTCACTCATAAACCATTTACATTTGAATTGTTCCAGAGATGCAACTCCGGTAATATTCCAGAGATACATCTCCGAAGTGTATCAGAACATGTGTTTTTCACTATAAGTTGTGTATTTGTTTTCAGATGAAGTATGACACACTGTCTCGAATAAAAAAATAGACATACAAAATATTAAGAGACTAATATTGGGTGTATCGAAAATAATATAGCAATATATGTAGAAAATTTCGTACAATCGAGATCCAAAATGTAATAAAACTGTAAAAATAAAGTAGAGAGTATAATACTACAACAAAGTAGAGAGAATAACACTTTGGAACTTTTGGAGGATATTGGCTTTCTAGCATCCAAGCCTTCTTTAGTTTCCCTTTGATCCTAACACTAAGTTGTCAGTCCATGAAGGGCAACCTTTAGATGATCCTTCCAACTATCGAAGATTGATATGTAGGTTAATATATCTAACCAATTCCAAACCTGATATCTCATATGTTGTCCAACATTTGAGCAAATATGTTTCTCGACCTCTTTTACCACATTACCAGGTTGCTACCAGTGTTCTTTGTTATCTTAAATATGTTCCTTCCAAGAGACTCATGTTTCCAGCTTCTAGCGATTTGAAGTTTTTTGCTTTTGCTGATTCAGACTAGGCCAGATGTCCAGATACAAGACGATATGTTACAAGTTATTGCATTATTCTTGGTTCTTCTCTTCTTTGTTGAAAGTCCAAGAGACAAAAAAACGGTGTCTAGGTCCTCAACTGAAGTCAAGTATCGAGCCTTGGCATCTCTTATGTGTGAATTGCAATGGTTGTAGTACCTCTTTCGTGACCTTAAGATTCAATTTTCTCAACCTGCATCAGTATTTTGCGATAGCAAATCTGCAATTTATCTGGCTCACAATCCAACATTTCATGAACGGAGCAAACATATCGAGCTAGATTCCCATGTGATTTGTGAGAAGATTCATTCTAAACTCATTCATTTATTGTCTATCTCCACCACTGCCCAACTAGCTGATGTGCTCACTACACCAATTCACTCTCCAACTCTTTCTGCTATTTTGAACAAGTAATGACTTTGTAGTATACATAGTCTAACTTGTGGGAGATATTGGCTTATATTAGTATATAATAGATAACTTACACGTGTACAATTAGATTATATATTATTTATCTTTATCTCATTTTATATATAAGTTGATATTGAATATTCATTGTTTTATTTGATAGTTAATAAAACACAGTTAAAATAACCATTGTAACAAACTTTCTACATTCTTTTTCTTCCCTTGGCTTCTTCACCATCTTCTATGGAAACTATCGTTTAACAATAGCAAATTAGGCAATGAGGCGTTGTTAAAATGAATTGAGGTTCTATTTTGATAAATAAATAATAATAGATTGTAATTTATATTATATTATGATAACACACAAGGTACACCTGTGTGATAAAAGCAAAACAATAATTCATAAATATGATGTGAGAATGCAAAACAAATTGTTCTGAGATCGATATCTACTACCAAATGAATTGAAAAAATATCTATAAAAAGTAGTTGAAATCTTAATAAATTTTAGACAGTAATATTAAAAATGAATAAAAATAGTGATTCATCAAAAATGGGCCCACTAATCACAATGCTAGCATTTAAAATTTAGGTCCCAAACCAAAATGTCTTCAAAACCAAAAGTAAACTATAAATGTGTAATGTAAGCTGTCATCTTAGTTTTGAATCTAGTTTACCATAGGCCACATGCTTTAGACCCCACACTTTTAATATCTTTTTCCTAGTCATTCAACCATCATATCATGTGTATCTAGTAGTTTCCATGATGTACTATATATTCATTGTCACATTATAAATATCTTCTGCATCACCTTTATATATTTACTTAAAATTGTTAAAATGGGCTACCCGACTCTAGACGGACCGGTCTTGATGGGCTCGAATTTTTTAAAATTGAACCAAAAAAACTAATTTTTAATATGGGCTCGAAAGTTACTACCCGAACTCGGCTCTGAATGGACTTTGGGCTATGGGCCTAAATGAGCTTTTTGTAATAAAAAATTAAAATAAAAATTTCATAATATTTATTATAAATAAAATTAAAAATTATATTATTTTAAACATAATAATTTTTTAAGTATTATATTATTTTTTATCAATACTATAATGTGTTTTTAAATACAATATATGTCTAAATTGTATAAAATAATACTCAAATATTTAACATAAGAGAAACTAATAGAATACGATAAAAGAGTGTTGATTATATTAATGTATAATATTTAAAAGAGCCATATTGAATATAATATATATATATAATTTAGTGAGATAAGAAAAATCAAGGTGTTATTTTAGAGTAAGATAATATAAGTATTAATATAATTTTTTAAAATTTATAGTGATATGAGTTTAATGGACTACCCACGGCCCATATGGGTTAATCCTAATGGGTAGCGGATTTTTTAAGACTAGACTAAAAAAACTCTAAAACATATAGACTCTAATTTTAATACTCAAACCCTATAATTCTTCGAACTTGATGCACCAACCCATGTGAACTTACCCATTTTGACAGCTCTATATCCACCAACTCCATATATCACATTTACTACCTTTGTTCTTATAAGACAATACAACACTATGAATTTAAAAAATGGTAATATGATTTATTGAATATATTTTATGTGTAAATACTATTAAATTGGTCTTTGTATTTGAATAGGTTAAATTCACTTGTTATCTATCTGTGTCAAAATAAATAATCTTTATTAAAAAGTGTTAAACAATGACTAAAATTTTATTTTTAAAAAATGAATAAATATTATGAATTCAAACTTACGTATATAAGTTGGTTTTATAAAACTTACACTTCGGTCTAGTTTGAGGTAAATGAATAAAAAGCACGGATATTTTATATCGTTTGAATGAGATGACACTGAACTATGACCGATAAAAAATCCATACCAAAACATTTTCATTAACCTGTCTAAAATTCTGTCCCTTTAAATAAAGTTGGTTGTTGTTCAATAATAAAATTTAAAATGTATATAGAATTTTTAAGTCAACAAAATAAGCACTTGGACATTAAAAATTATTAGAGTTTAGTCTAACACAATCAATTGATAAGTTAAGGGGTGTCATTTTATATAAACTATTTTAATATTCTATTTCCAATCAATATGAAACTTTTAGAATCTTTCTAACACAACCCTTCACGTCCAGTACTTTTTTTTTGGTTTGATGCGTGGGTTTAAACGGTGGATTGCCTAAAGTCCGACCAATAGACTCTGATACTATATTAGAGTTTAGTCTAATACTACTTTACAAAACCGATTGATAAAATAAAAAAAATTACTCTATATAAATTATTTCAATACTCTATCTCTAAGCAAGATATAACTTTTAGGATCTTCATACCAAAAATAATCTCTTAATTTGATTCAGCCAAAATAAATCAATTAACAATTGCAAGTGAAGGACCCACGAATCATAATGTTTAGCTGTCAATATGGACTATCCGGTTCTAAACGGACCGGTCCTAATAGACACGGGTTTTTTAGAGCTGCGCCAAAAAAACCCGTTTTTAATATGGGCTCGAAAATTATTATCTGAGCCCGGCCCTAGATGAGCTTTGGGGTACCCGGCCCTAAATGAGCCTTTTTAATAAAAAAATAAAAATAAAAACACCTAATATTTATTATAAATAAAATTAAAAATTATATTATTTTAAACATAATACATTTTTATAATACATTTTTAAGTAATATATTGTTTTTTGGATTAATAGTCATTTACCCCTGCAATATAGGCGAGTTTTGATTTACCGCCCTTTAAAAAAAGTTTTTTGAATTACCCCCTGAAATTTTAAAATTCTAAGTTTTTTGATCCTCTGTAAAATATTTTTTTATTTACCCCTAGTTTTTACGCGCTTAGGAGGTACCCCAAAATTTCAGGGGGTAATCCAAAATTATTTTTTTAAAGGATGATAAATCAAAACTTGCCTATATTGCAGAGAGTAAATGATTATTAATCCTTGTTTTTTATCAATAATACATGTCTAAATTAAATAGTATAAAATAATACTCAAATATTTAACATAAGGGAAACTAATAGAATACGAGAAAAGAGTATTAATTATATTAATGTATAATATTTAAAAGAGAAATATTTAATAGAATATATATAAAATTTAGTGAGGTGAGAAAAATCAATGTGTTATTTTGGAGTAAGATAATATAAGTATTAGTATATTTTTTTAAAATTTATAGTGATATGGGTCTAATGGGCTACCTACGGCCCATATGGGCTAGCCCTAATGGGTAGCGGGTTTTTTAGAGCTGGGTTAAAAAGATCGTAAAAAATATGACCTCTAATTTTAAAGCTCAAATTCTATGATTCTGCAGATCTGATGGGTCGGCTCATGTGAGCTAGTCCATTTTGACGGCTCTACCGTGTTAGCATTGTAATCTATAGCCACGCACGCCCACGTGCTTTAGTACCCATACACTTTTAAAATCAACAACCACCGCCCCATTTTAATTTCTTTGTTTGGATTTATCTCTATCTTTGTCATTCAACCATCATAGCATATGTATCTAATAGTTTCCATATGTTTCCATGATGTACTAATACTAAATGAATAAAAAGCAAGGATATATATATGTGGACCAACTCCCATATATTACATTTATTATCTCTGTTCTTATAAGACAATACAACACTTTATAAATTAAAATAAATAGTAAATATTATTAAATTAGTCTTTCATTTTAAATGGTTAATTTCACTTGTTATATATTTTTATGTGTTATGTTTGAGAAGTAGATGATGATCGAAAGAGATGATTTGAATATTCTGTTATGATATATTTTTGGTTTTGATGTGATGGATGAAACTAACTGTCATGATTATCATTTTAATGTTTAAGTTAGTATATAAATTGATTAAGAGAATTTCAAATGGGGTCCCTTCAAAATGGCTTGCTACACTTTCTTTTATAGAGTAATTTGTTTGTAATTGAAATGTGAAGGGATTTAGAAAAACGTGGATGGTCGTAGGATGGATTTGACGGCTCTGATTGCTTTGTTCCTCCTCCTAGGAGTCATGAGTAGTTGTTTGGTCCCCATTTACTGCGTTTGGCTTTCCCTGGGTATTGGGCCCTTACAGTCGGTCCATAACAGTTGCCTCCAACCCTTGTCTTTGTTGCAAAAAAACGAGATAGGCTTTGTAGTTACATGTCAGAGAGAGAGAGAGAGAGAGAGAGAGAATGATTAACATGTGCCCCCTACTTTGTTCGCTCGCATGATTATCCTAAAGAGCTATAATGTCACCTCAACGGTCGGTAAGAGATTTCGACCATTGGTAATGGGGAAACCATTGGGGAAGCTCGATGGGTTTTTTAAAGGACTTCATTATTTTTGCCCTTTTACATTTCTAACATTGTGGAAAGCTTTCTTTTTCTCTTCTCTTACCTTGAAAATTCTAAGCATGTGACCTGATCATAGATCTGACGAAATTTTCTTTTACTAATTTGGTTTGTGTGTGTTGATTATTTATTCGCATTTTGATACTTGGCTTCTCGATTCTCTCTTTTTCTATTCTTCCTCGTTGCTTTTAGGGTTTCCTTATACCTTAGAGCACATTCTCCTAACTAATACTTATTGTGTTTGGTCTTTAATCCTACAATCATGACCATTTCATTTATGTGAACTATAGGGTTATTACAAACATTTTTTGAGTTTGGATTAGTACACATATCCCAGACACTCCCTCCTACTTCTCCTGAGGCGATGTATTTTCTCTAGGGATGACAAATATTAGTCCCTCTAAGGATTGAGGTGTTGTCCATCCAACCAAAAACCAAAGGGTTTGTAGTTTATCAGATATGACTTATAATGTCACCTTTTGTTATGGCTTATAATGCAACCTTTTGTTATGACTTATAATACAACTTTTGTTATGGTTATGTTACATTTTACAAATAATCTCATTACACAAAATTACATTTGTTCTGATACGTTCATTAGACACAAAAGTAACACTTTACTCATAACAATGTTGACAGATGCATAACATGACACAAAAGTAACATTTCACACAAAAGTAACATTTCATTCAAAAAGTAGCATTTCACTCATTACACAAAGGTGCATTTGTAAACCAAATGCAACCAACATACATAACAATGTTGACATAAACATTTCATGAAAAATACACATGAAAGACAAATCTCAATCTAAAAATACATTGTTACAAATACAACATTCAACACTAAGCTCAATATTCCAACCATAATGGACACTTTCAACCATCCTCTAATTTGAATGATCTGATTCTTCAATTTGTACATTTTCTTCTTTTGCCTTTGAATCTGAATCCCTTTCATCAACAATGTCATCATCTAACCATTTGAAAAAATTACAACCCTTATGCATATGGTTTCTGTAATTTCTACACCCCCAAATTTTTTTCCAAAATTAACATTGTTCGTGTCACCCACGGTATGAAGGACGCATTCATCTTCGTAATAACACCCCCTCCTCTTGTTTCTACGAATAACCGTCCTAGTTGTTCCAATGGAAGCACTGCTTGACAACTTAGACATTGGAGAATATGAAGTTTAAAACCCTAAAAACAGATACAAGATGAAACAAAAGTTCAACGTAACCTTGCTTTTAACACAGACAAGATAAACGATGAGATTGAGAAAGAAAGAAAACACAACAACGCAACTTGAATCTAATGCACACAAACAAGTTTATGGAATCACATTTGAATATCAAGAAAGAAATAATAGCCATGTTTGATACAAGCAATACCCTTAAATAATAGTTTATTATCCTTCTGTTGAGTCATTATACAATTGACACGCCACGTTGGCAGATATTAACGTTTTTTCATCTAAACTAACGGCAGCGATCAATATAACTAACGGAACTAATATTACGGGACCAAATTATAATATATTTTTTTATTAAAAAATTAAAGCAAAACTTAAAATTAACTTATAAGATCTGAACACTAATTATGTCTTTTTATAATTACATGAAAATGATCTTTCTCATAACTATATAGTCTAATTGATAACACCTAAAAATAAACTTTTAACTTTTCAACTTATATTCACAATAACAAAAAAAAAAAAAAAACTCTATTTGTTAACTATAGAGTAACTTTTAACCTATAGTAGCTTTTTCTACTAATCTTTTACTTTTTTTAAAAGTTACTACTCCGTCTCATATTATAAACAAAAATTACATTTTAAATACATTAAATAATTAATGTATCTAATTTATATATAGATTAAATACATTAATTATTTAATGTATCTAAAAAATAACTTTTACTTATAATATAAAAAAGCTACTACTCCGTCTTATATTATAAACAAAAATTACATTTTAAATACATTAAATAATTAATGTATCTAATCTATATATAGATCAGATACATTAATTATTTAATGTATCTAAAAAATAATTTTTACTTATAATATAAAACGGAAGATATATTTAAAATAGCTTTTGAACTTATAACTTTTAGCTTGTCATTTTTTTCTTCTATTTATACCCAAGAAAATTCTATTTTTACTCTTCATAATGTAAAAATGCCAAACAAGAGAAGATTAATTTCAAGTCAAAATATGACATTAAGATTTGTGTCATAATGTAACAAATGCCAAACAATACTACACTTTTGATATAAATATCTTGAAATGAAATGGTACAAATATGCATAAATGAAAAATACCAAAATGACTTGTAAATTAAAATTCAACTCAAACTCAGCATAAGTGTCCAACGGCTGGCTTAAAGGGTGTCATTTGTGACCTCCCTCCCTAGGACTTCATAGTACTAACACAAACTATATGTTCTTGCTCCTAATCTTTTTAGTTGTAGCAAGTCAAGATTGTGAAATTCACAAGACCAAAATACTAAGGTTGACAACTAGTTTGCAGAAATCCCATGATTGTCATTAGATGAAACATCATGACCATATGAGATTTTTTGTTTTCTTCCTTTTCTTTGTCTATTGCTACCTCCTCCTTCTCGAATTCCCCCTTTTTCCTTCTCCGTCACATTTTCTTGACGGCGCTTCACCTATCTTCACATAAAGAATAAACAAAATATTGAATCAATATTAAACTAAATTTAGTCGACCAATCTATTAGTCTAATACGTAAAATAACATGTAGTTATATTATGTAACGAATTTGGAATTTTCATAATGTGGAGATAAAAATCGTATCGATAAAAGAGAAACCTTAGTAGATCAAATGGTCCAAATGTCTTTGTACCTAGATCTCTCCCTAAATGGAGATGATAATTAGGGTTTTATAAAAGCACTTGACCAGCCAGAGAGTTTGGCATACATGACATTTTTGTAAGAGATGATTAGCTAGGGAGAATCACTTACCATTTTAATACACTTCACACATACTCCATTGTTTTGTATCCTCATTCATTGGTAATGATAATTTACAAAATTGACCTTGATTACATGAACAAAAGAAAAGATACCACTAATTAAAAGATTACGAGCCATAACAAATCATACTTTAAGCAAACCCTCTACATCGAAACAAAAGTTGTTAGATCTAAGTACAGTAGAATCTATCGCCCAAATCCAACCACCTAGCAAAAGTTGTTATATCCAAATACAGTTGAATCTATCACCTAAATCGAACTACTCTATATATAATAGATATACCAATTTAGAAATTTTATGTCAGATGAAAAATGATTTTTTAACAAAATACACCATCCGGTCACTATTATAAGCAAAAAAATCTTTTTAGATTCATTGAATAAATGATGTATCTAGACATTATTATATATCAGATACATTAATTATTCAATGAATCTAAAAAGTTTTTTGTTGCTTATAATAGTGACTAGAGGGTGTATAAGTGAGAGAATCCGCCTTAAACTATGTTTTAAGATCTAATCTACACATGATTAGTGTATTTGTTCAAAATTGAATATATGAGGGCCCATAGAGTTCCCACATAACCCAACACTTATGACACATGATCCAAACTCCAAATCTATAGATCATTCCCACAACCTCAAAAATCTTATCCACTTCCAAGTAAACCCCACAACTCAACTAAAAGTTAAAACTACCCTTTTGATTTTCATAGCAATTTTTATTAATTCAACAAAGAACAAACAAGGAAAATACCCCACAATCAACAATTCCTCAAAATACATGCAACACATAATTATGATAGATGCCTAAGTGAATTCAAAACTAGAAATAATGTTAGAATATACTGACCCCAAAACAGAAGTTCTGATAATTAGCGTCGAAGCTAGACGAATCCCCGGCCATTCCATAATTCATCTGGTTGGAATTGCGTTTATTAGAATTCGAACTTTCATTATAGGTCATGAAAGAAGATGAAGTGGATGCATTCATAGAATTGCTTCCATCTAATCCAATATCTGCTTGAAACATATCACTAAACAACTGCTGCAACTCCTCAAAGCTCTCCTCTCCATTTTCCTGTATCACATAAATTAAGTTATTGAAGAGCCCATATAGATTAAATACAGTTCAACTCTGCCAAAATAAATAGAGATATATAACTCTATTTAGTCATCATTTAATCATGACAAATTTTAGATCATTATAGTCAATCTTGCACACCCTTAAAGCCAATCTTTCAGTTACATTATTACACGCGAACATATCTTGAACCATTAACCCACATGAGCCCAAGATTTTCAAATCAAGTTTGATATTTTTAAGTCATATATTAATTGGACAAACAAAATAACAAACAATATGAGGACACAATCTCAAAAGGTGAAAAGTAGAACTACATAGAATTTGGCTAAAGAAGACACTTATGTTTGTCTATCTTTATCCACTAAATTATCCACTAAAAAAATATATAAAACAACGTTGTTGGTTTGTGTCTAGCTTTATTATCACCTAAAGTTCCACTAATTATAAGCAAACAAAAATAAACTATTGCAAAAAATAAAAAAAGGACTCACATTTGATTTAGTTTGGCTCATCATTGTAACCATTTCATTCAAAAAATCACCCATACCCTGCAAAACAAAGTTCATTTTCTTATACATTAGTACATCAAAATTATTGGATCTAAAACACTCCTTCATTTGATTGAAAAACAATATCAAATTCACCACTTTTCTATAACCAAACTTGAGTCAATGAATTATTCCATTTTATTAAAACCTATAAACAATAAGCCCCATGTGCTATGTGACACATACATTGACTTGATCTGCAAGAAAATGTATCTCCTAAACAGATCATATCGCAAAGACGTGAGTTAGAACCAATAATATTATATTTATTTATTTTTAAAAAGTCAAATTTGAAATTTCGACTCTTCATTTATTATTTAAAAAAAAATTTATTAATATTTCAGAAAAATAATATATAAGGGAGTGACTTACATTTTCATCATCATCATTGTCGTAAACTCCAACGTCGTACATTAACCTCTTATTCGAGTCAGATAAAACTGTCACAAAAAAAAAACATTATTTACATTTTAGACCCAATATTTAAATAAAATTAAAAATTTCAACTTTTCTTCAATTTCGAGAAGAAAATAAACAAATAAATCGTGGGTCAATTTCCAACCATGAAAATAATATTAAATTATTAAATTATAAAAAACACATGAAGTTCATGTGCAAAATTACCAGAATAGGCCTCTTGAATCGCCTGAAATTTCTTCTTAGCTTCTTCCACAAACTTCACATTTCCTGAAGCTGAACAACGATCTGGGTGCCACTTCTTCCAACCATGAAAAAAATGATTTTTAGATGAACAAAAAACAGAGTAATTAACAGAGAAAGAGAATAAAAAAAACATTTATATTAAATTCTAACCATTGCAAGTTTCTTATAAGCATTCCTTAGCTCTGAATCAGTGCATTCTTTATTCAATCCCAAAACCGCATAAAAATCATTGCTATTGTTTCCTTCATTAGCCATTTTTTTCCAACAAAAAAAAAATCCAATTTTTCACAACCTAGAACTCTCCAAAAGAACAAATCAAACTAATGTTTGTGTCGGCAAATTGAACCAAGATGCAAATTCCGTACAACCTTAAAAAAAATGAAGAAGCTGAAAATTCATAGAGATACACACACAATCACAATAACATTATTATGATGCGATTATATAGACATAAAAATATGTGCTAATATTATTAATATACAACTTGGATGACAAGTTGGGTTTTGTTTGGTTTTGTTTAGTTTAGTTTAGTTTAGGCCATATGTTTGTGAATAGATACATAGAATGAAGGGTTGAAGTGCAAAGAGAATACTCTAGAGACTACAATTCTAGACTTTATATATAGTTTTATTTTTTTGGGTTTATTTAAATATTATTTATTAAAATATGAGAGTGTTTTTTGTTTTGAATGATTAATTTTAATTGAAAATATAGAAGTGGTTTTGATGTAGGGTTGAGATTCTATGTTGATGAAGATATTTTAGTCAGAAAGTGTGTCCAGAAGGTTCTTTGTGGATGTGAAAGGTCTGTAACTTCTTTTGTTGTTGTGTGTGTAATGAAAAGTGAAATTGATAAAGTGAAAACGTGAGATTGTGAAATTGTTTTTATAAAGATAAATTTAGGGGTGGGACCCATTGGAGATGTTACTATGGCTGTTTAACAGATTTGGGAATGAATTGATTGCTCATACTCCATTGTCTTTGTCAGATGATAAAGAAATTGGTAAAAGGCTGTGGAAGGTTTGTTGAAATATGTGTTGGAATTTTTTTTTTTTTTTATTTATTTAATGTGTCAACTAGCATATGAAATGATGTGAGCTTCAAATCTACAAAAGATTGGGTTAAGGACTTGGAAATGTACTATAAAAAAATTGGAATTTTTTTTATATGTTGTTTCATTTTGTGAGTAAACAATTGTAAGTAATATTTGATGTTCAATCCTTACAAAGTAAACAATCACTAAAGGAAAAAGAACGAGAAGTAAAATCTCTGTCCGACTAAATAGAATGACGGATTATTTTGTCACACCAACTAATCAACAATAATCCGTTCACAAAATTTGGCCAAAAACCACTCCATAGACAATAATTTAATGATCCTCAAAATGTTCATCTCCTCCAATCTCCCTTCTTTAAATATGATAGAATGTCTAAATGTCCACAAGGCTCAACAAACTGCTAACCACATACAGTAATAAAACTCAACTTTGAACTTGTTTGAACATAGTTTCTTAAAATGCAAGAACAAAGAGCATAAAGAATTACGTTCCTCACATAACTCGATGCCAAGCCACCCACAAAGACACTTCCAAATTAAATGAGTCACGTCACGATAATAGAGAAGATGGAATAGAGCTTTGTTGACATTAAAGCAAAATAGACAAGTGAAATTATATAAAATAATAGATCTTCTCAATAAATTCAGCTTTGTAGACAACCTATTCAGCAAACATCTTCAACCGAAAAATTGAACTTTACTCGGCACCTTTGATCTCCAAATATCCGATAACCCTTTAAGAATCAAAGTTTCTGTCACAGTCACCTCCTCTTTAATCGCAGCTAGTTGTATGTAACTACTTGTTATCGAGAAACCTTTGGAATCCAAATTCCAAACAAACGTATCTTCTCCCACATGTTTCGGATGCACGTTCTCTAAAAGTTGTTGTAACTTCAAAAACTAGTCTGCTGGCTGTACCGAAAAGAAGCTGATATTGTCTGAAATATTCCACACCCAAATATCTCTTATCCAAGCACCCATTGTCGAAATGTTGGTCGGTCTTGTAGCGCAGATCTGGAAAGATAGCAACAAACGTTTTCAAACCGATCCAAGGTAGCTACCAGAAATTGATTATGTTACCATCATCAACTTTCCCACGAATAGACTCATTGAACCAATTAACATCCGGATTGAATACCATTTCAATACCACTTAAGTCTCCACTACAACGATTGATTTCACACCACGACATTAGAAACACAAGAATTAGAAAGGATGTTGTAATTCAAAATTTTATACCTTTCCTTTAACAGTCCGGACCACAAATTATCTTTCTCAACCAATATCTGTAATACCCCATATTCCCTTAAATGCTCAATTAGATATCGGTTGAGATCAACTGAGTTCCTATGTACTCTATCTGTTATCAGTTGGAATAATTAGAGTTACTAAGTACTCTGAGTGTTGTCAATTAGGATTAATAGAGTAACTAGTGAACTCTGAAGAGATCAATTATTGATGAAAGGGACATGCCAATATTAGTAAGTATAAAAGAGTACATTTTGGTAACTCTAATATTTGGTCAATCGGTGTTTGATGGCAAAATATCAATTGAAGATATTTTATACCATTATAATATAATATTATATATATATATATATATATATATATATATATATATATGTATTACATATTTATGAGAAGAAGAAGAAAGATAGTAAGAAGGAAAAAGTAGAAAGAAAGAAGAAAAGAGTACGGGAAGAGAAGAAGAATAGCTCATGGTGGAAGAAGAGGAACTCATCAACAACATACATCTCCATAAATCTTCTTCATCAAGGTGAGTTCCATTCGATAATGTAGCTTTTGAGGGAAGAATATGAAAACATTGGTGGGTTAGATTTTGTGTTGAAGTTGAATTAAATGTTGTGTTCATGATGATATGATGAAATCCATGCTTAATCATGCTATACTATGTTTATTTGGGTGATTGTATGCTTCATAAACATGTGGGTATGAGTTCTGGTCATGGTTGTTGTCATTTTCACGCTGCTGGGATTTTGAGTTTCGTATGGGTCCCTGTGCGAGCTCTAGGCGACCAGCTTTTTTGCTATGCTCGTTGTGCGAACTGCTCGCTAACTGCTTGTTGTGCAACCATGGTGTCTTTTTAATTTTGCCTCTTCCTCGCTTTAGGGTCGTTGTGCGACCATAGCAGAGTACATTTTTCTCGTTTCTTGTTTTCTTCATATCTTGTGAACCGTGACTCGAATTGAGGCGCCGTCGGAAGCGTTGGATTGATTGAATGTGGATTAATATGTGAACCGGTGAAGATGAAAACCTAGAGTTGCGATGAGTACCATGTGAATTTGTTTGGTATTTAGGCGAGGGACATCTGTTTTGAAAGTCCTATTTTGGTGAGGGGCTTGACTCCGAAAGTCGTATTTATGATGATCTTATGCCTTGTGTGCATTAGTTATATTTGACTTGTTATGTCACAATACGTGTTTTATGCGTGATATATATGTATGTTCATATGTTTAATTGTGTGATAGCATGCTTAAAATAAGATGAAGATAAGTGAGGAAACCTAGGCTTAAAACTAGGAAAATGGATTAAAAAGATAAATAAGTTGCAAATATGACTTAGATAACACTATAGGGTGATATTCATGCTATGATGCCTAGGTGTGTGTCATGGATGAATGGTTGCCATAGTTGTGAGTGAGATGCATTGTATGGAACATGTGTTGTTGTTGTGTGTTTAAGGTGAATGTGTTTGCCTTATGATTGTCGAATACAATCACGTTGTGTCGTGTTTTATCACATAGTTGGAAACAACCTTTATGGATGTCGTCCCAAGAGTTGATGTTTATGTAGAGCTCCTTTGGGATGTACGCATTATTACTTTGACAAGAGTTCCCTTAAATGAACGAAGCCTACGGGTAAGAGACTTGAGATGGGGGTGGTCTCATGGGAAGTGACGATTCATATGGGAATAACCTTGAATCTGAATTCATTCATTTATCTCGTGTGTACGGATGGAGCCTACGGGTAAGAGACTTGAGAAGGGGGTGGTCCCATGGGAAGTGACGATTCATGTGGGAATAACCCTGAATCCGAATCCATTCGTATGTCAAAGTATGCTACAAGCATCCGTGACCCACGCTAAAAGTCTTAGATGTAGGTGAGGCGGCGGGGAAGTTTACCTTGGTACGGTTTCCGATTAGTGATTTGTTGAGTTGATGAACTCAAAGGGCATGTTTCCATACATTGCGAATTATGTGAATTCAAGTATTATCCCTTTCCCTTTTGACTTGAGGTAGAATTTGACTAGAAACCTGTAGAGCCGAGTGAACCCATAAGATAGGGGAACTCACTGAGATTATTATCTCACCACATTATTGTTGTTCTTTTCAGGTATCTTTTGCCGGTTTAGTTTACAAGTGGAGTTATCCATGTATATTTCAAGTGGAGCTATGCATGGATGACTGTAACACCCTAAAATCCCCGCGTTAAATTATAATAAAATATCAAAGTAAAATAAAACATACGACATCTAGGATGTCACATTCACCATAAACCTGCTCATACATTATGATATGTAACACATGTCACCAATTAAAAATTACTAATGGTAATAATAATAATAAAGCATGTCTAAAAATTAAACTCTTATTGCAGTGAAACATCAACAACTAGATAGTTTAATGATTCAAAGCATAATGACATAAAAGTGTTCCATATCCCCAGTGTTACACATCAGAGCAGACGCCGACTCTAAACATAAAGTGAAGGACTTCGTCTTCACTAACCGCAATTCTGCACTATTCTTGATTATCTGCATGTTACCCACGTGCAGGCAACATTCAAACAGAAGGGGTGAGATTCTCAATCAACAAAAGAAATGCATAATATAAATATAAAAGCATATAATCATTATACAATTCACCCCATCATCAAATCATCAACACGATTACAATTTCCACACAAGCCAAAAATCATATAATCAACAACACAACATAACACAATGCAATGCAATGAGACTCACAACTCGACTTAATGCATGTGGTACCAATTTGATCCCTTTTTCATGATCATAATTCCCGTCGAAATTTTCATATGAGTCGCTCACACCCCATATGGGCACACAAACACCCGTAATCGCTCACACCCCACATGGGCACACGATTATCTCAACAACAACAACCACAATACGATTCCATTTCAAAAAATCCAGATAAGACTCTCACACCCCACATGGGCACACAACTTATCATACAACTTATGCAAACATGCTATGCATCAACGACAACATACAACAACGACCAATGCATATGACTATTATATAACCAATACATCAAACCACAACTGTCCAACATGCAGCATATATCTGCCAAAACATGCAACAATTGCAATTCACGGCTACAACACACAATCGACTAACCAAACTCAACATTTCGACGTTCAACACATCACAACATACACGAAAACACAATTATCATGTAGAATAGTTAGAATTCTGGAATTGAAAATAATTTTAACAGAAAGTACACGCAGCCAGCTTTCCAACGATTCGAAAGACGACTGAAACGGACCTACGAATCAAAAGATATGAATTTTTAAAGTTTTAGAAAATTCTGTTCGTTCTAGTGGCAGACAACACTGTTTCTGCTCGCCTGATGTTCGCCCAGTGAGACGCCAGCGAATTCCCCATTCGCCCGACGAATATCTCTTTCGCCCAAAGCTCGCACGACGAAGCCGAAGCAAAAGTCTTCCCCCATACAAATTCCAGTAGCACCTAATTTCTACCCTTCGCTCGCCTCTCAATTTCGCCCAGAGACCTCCAAGCGAGGTCGCTTCGCCCGACGAATTTCTACGAACTGCAACTCTGCAGTTGCGTTCTCTGCATAACTCAAACCCCAAAATTCTTACAATTTCAACAACTTACAGTCTATAATGAACATAAATTACATGGTTATCACACAACAACAACACTTGCAACACAAACTCACAATTCAACCAATCAATTTGTACAATTTACATATTATTAGAATCACCGACACGCAAAACCTCAACTTCGCACCGAAAAACCAACACAACGAGAGAAACACATAGATATGAACCTAATGATTTATCTACCCTTATACATACATTATTTATCCCTTAAGTGATCAAAGAACCCCACCCTTACCTTAGATGAAGATTCTTCATATGCCCTCTAAGCCCTAGCTCTGCTTCCCTCTTTCGTTCCTCTTTTCTCCAGAATATGATCGATCACAAAATGATTCTCTCTTTCTAATTTTCTTCTTTTTCCTACTATAACCCTTAGACCCCTAATATGTTTTTCCTTCTTTACTCTTACTAATCCTCATGAATGGACCACTTTGCCCTTACTATTTCTCTACTTCTATTATCCAATTTTCAAATAAATAAAATAATTAAACTGATTATTTTAAATCTAAATAATTCCAACTAATTTATTTAAATTAATAATTATCTAATTATTATTTCCCATATAATATTATTCCAATAAATAATTACTAACTAATATTAATAATTACTTACTAACCACATCACTCATCTCTACACAATTGGTCACACACCCCTAATACCTTATTCTCTATAATTCTAAGGTCACTACCCCATACTAAGGGCAACCCAAACACAACCAAAACACACATAATCACACACATATTCACAACATCATATAATTTTAATTACGAAAAATAAATAAAATAAATCGGGGAGTTACAACTCTCCCCCACTTAGAATATTTTCGTCCTCGAAAATTTACCTCATACGAATAACTCCGGATACGACTCTCGCATCCTGCTCTGTAACTCCCAAGTCATATTTCCACCGGCAGCGCATTCTCACACTACCTTCACAAGAGTGATATTTTTACCTCTCAATTGCTTCACTTCGCGGTCTTTAATTCGTATTGGTAAAGCCTCAACCGTAAGGTTATCCCTTACTTCCACTTCATCCATCGAAATCACGTGTGACAGATCCAGAACATACTTCCGAAGCTGTGACACATGGAACACATCATGCAAGTTCGACAAATTAGGTGGCAATACCACTCTATAGGAAACATGTCTGACTCCTGCAAAAATCTGATATGGTCCAATAAACCGAGGAGTAAGTTTCCTCGACTTCAACGCACGCCCAACATCGGTCACTGGAGTGACTCTCAAGAACACATAGTCTCTTTCTTGAAACTCAAGATATTTCCTCCTCTTATCATGGTAGCTCTTCTGCCTACTCTGCGAAGCTTTCATCTTTTCCCAAATCAACTTCACCTTTTCAGTAGTCTGCTGAATAATCTTAGGTCCAAGTACTACACACTCACCAGATTCATGCCAACACAACGGCATTCGACACCTCCGACCATACAAAGCTTCAAAAGGCGCCATTCCAATACTGGAATGATAACTGTTATTATAAGTGAACTCAATCAACGACAAGTGGCTATCATAAGAACCTCCCTGTTCTGTTAGGTGCGGATTTGACCTAAAAATGGCATAGCTTTCTTTGCACTTTTTCCACTCTTTTCTCATGTTTTCATTGGTTTTGCTAATGATTGTTGTTGTTCTTCTAACCTTGAGAATATACCTTTGGTGCTTGTAATGTGTGTGTTATTGTGCAGGAAAAGGCGCTAAATTGATCAAAGTATAAGACACAAGAAATGGATACAAGCTGCTAAAGAAATGAGGAATACAACAGCAGGCTCGCTTTGCGAACTCTGGCTAATTGCCAGCGAAGGTTCGCTTTGCAAACTCTGGCGAGGTCTCTAGCGAATGGTCCCAGAATTTGGAAGGGGCAAAAGGCATTAAAGTTCGCTTTGCGCACGGGAAAATGAGTGTTCTCTTTGTGAGTGATCCATCGCATTGCGAACTCATGAGAATTTCTGGGGCGGTTTAACTATTCAGAGGCACCTGAAGTGCCTATTTTTGCCATTCGCTGTGCGAATGAAGTGGTTCGCTTAGCGAACGTGTAAATTCCTGAATGTATTATAAATAGAATTTTCACACTTTTAGGTTATAATGAAGATAGAAATTTGAGATAAAGATCATAACTTGTAATTTTCAGCATAGAAACTCAAATCCCAAGGGGGAGAAGGTAAGAGCTTCAATCTCTTGTTGGATTTGGATGTAATCTCTTGATACCTATTGTATTTCATCTAATGTATGTTTGTGAATGAGTTTTGATTCTCTTTTATTGTTGTCTTTGATTGATTATTTGTGGTCTTGACAAAACCTTTACAAATCCTTGATCTTTGATTTTCATCTATCAATGAACCAAACTTTTGACATGGTTTTGTGAGTTGATATTCATTTTATCTTTTGTTGTATTGTATTGATTAAGTAGCATGGCTAGCATGAGTAGGATCGATACAGTATTACGAGGATGCGTGATAATAGTGATGAAGAACAGTATTCACATTCATTTGGCAAATTAGTTGAATACATGTAAAAAAGGGTTAAACATATGTACGTATTTTGATCGTTGGCATTTTATATGAAGCAGTCATTTATCTGATGTGGGTGTCATCTTTGTTTACCTGTTTATCTTTGATTTGAACCGCTATAGACATATACTCTTTAGATCTGGGTCTAAGATGATTATTTGTTTTGTTCTGAACTCTAGAAATAGATTTAGGCTTAACACTTGCGTGAGTATCAGCTCTTAATGCTCTGTGTTGGTTTTTGTTGCGTAAGACATCACCAATGAGGCAATACGGTCGATCTCTCAACGTTGCATTAGACATAACCTCTGTCATGGGTGATACGTGAGGATATTAGGCAAATGATTGATTTATGTATAATATGATTAGAAGAATGCATGTGTTATCAATTGATGAGATCCAATTCCAACAAGGCTCCATTTATAATTCAGTCTTTACTTTATATTTTCCATCTTTACATTTTTCGCATTTTCTTTTGGTTCCGTCTTAAACCAAAACTTTTGATCCATAAGCTTAGAAATGTAGATACCGTCGAATGACATTCTTTCCCTCACACTGATCCCTGTGGAGAACGACAAAACTGGGTTACTTATATATTTTTGCTTGCTGCTATTCTAGCTTCAACATGTTCCAGCACACAAGCCCCTCAACAAATCCTCCAAAGATTGTATAGTTCTCTCCGTTTGTTCATCCGTCTACGGGTGATAAGCCGAACTCAATCTCAGTTTCGATCCCAAAGCTTCTTGCAAACTCTCCCAAAATCTGGAAGTGAACCTTGGATCTCTATCCGACACAATACTCAACGGAACTCCATGCAACTTCACAATCACCTGAATATAAATCTCCTCTAGCTTTTGCAAAGAAAACTGATATTGATCGGAATAAAATGCGTCGACTTCGTCAGTCTATCCACCACTACCCAAATGGCATCATGCCCTCTTGGAGTATTAGGTAACTCAGTCACAAAATCCATATAAATTATATCCCACTTCCACTCTGGAATATCTAACAGTTGCATCAAACCAGCAGGTTTCTGATGTTCTACCTTCGCCATCTGGCAATTCAAACAAGCATATACAAACTTAGCCACATCATGCTTCAATCCAGGCCACCAAAATATCTTCTTCAAGTCTTGATACATTTTTGTAGCTCCTGGATGGATACTCAAACTACTCCTATGACTTTCTTCTAAAATCATTCTTTTCAACTCAGAATAATCAGGAATATAAATCCTATCACGGAACCTCAACATACCTTGTTCATCCACTTGAATTCGTTAGTTTTTATCTATCCATTTCTGTCATACCCCAAATTTTGACCACTAAGATTCCCATCATTGTGTAAATCATCATCACAATATGGATGTACCTTTATGCCTCACCAATCTCCTCAAGGAATTGTTGAGCATTCACTACAATCAAAATTAGGGTTTCAAGCCCTCTCTGAGTGCTTAGACAAAGGATCAATCAAGGAATGACATGATCTTCAACTTGTCTACACTCTCAAACATACACAAAGGATCAAAAGGACTCCCACTTCAAGGATTAAGCACAAGGATGCTCCCTTCTAGGTGGATCAAGCCTCAAGATCGCCAGTGTCACCAAATTAGGGTTTTGGTCGATCAGGGCCTCCAGATGGAAAATTTCCTCTGGGCATGAGCCAAAGATCCAAAACATAACCTAATATGCTTCATGGAACCTCATAAACCCAATCATCAAGTCAATTTTGCCTCAGGGGATGCATTCATAAAAAATCAGGAATTCGGGTTTCTTGACCTAATTCACCCCTAAGTTGACTTTTGGGACCAATTATGAACCAAGACCTCAAGAGAGGATTTGAGGGTCTCCAATATGACACATTGATCCATTTGGGACAATGGATTGATCCAAGAAGCTTGAGCAACAAGTCTCAATTTCATCTGGACCACAATTAGGGTTTTGTGAGAAAAGTTAACTGTAACTTTGACTTTTGACCAGGACATGCTCCCAAGCCCTAAGACATGATTCAATACACTCTATACCACCCATGGAACATGTCCATCAAGTTTGATTTAGGTCAAGGACATGATTTCCTGAAGAATTGCACAGTTTGACTTTTTGAGATTTTTCACTAAAATGGATTTTTAACCCTAAAATGATGTTTATGTATGATTTGAATCATCATTCATCAAGAAAAATAAAAGAAAGTGGGATAACTTGAAAAATGGGTAACCATAAAAAACTTAGAAAAATTTCTAAGTTATGAAATAAAGTGGCTAGGGTACCAACTTTGGAGGATCATAACTCCTAAACCACAAAGCCATTTTTTCCCATCCAAAGCATGATTTGTATATCTCATTGCCCTCTACAAAAGCTTCATACTGACCTATGTCCAAATTCCTCATGGATTTTGAGTTATGGAGTGATCAAAATCAAGAAAAGTCACTTTGTTCCAACACTTAGTGAAAATTTCACTGTGTCATAATTTGCCTTACTTTTTTCCAAATGTAGGGGGATTTTTCACTTGGATCCAAAAAGTATCAAAACCAAATATGATCAAACAGTTGTTGTATCATATAAGAGCTTTCCAAAATGGCCAAGAACATCACCAAATTCAACTTGAGCCATGAGATATGACATTGGCAAGTTGCCTTGCTGAAATCTGCCAAGGCAAGGCAGAATTTTGCACTTTTGCTCGATTTGCCAAAATCAGCCAATTCCAAGCCTTGTCATCACTTTGGACACATATGAGGATTGAATCTAAAGGGGACAATCACTGAGCCAAGCCTCTAAAGTCCTTGGAACAAGAAATAGCATGCTAAACCTAGAATTGCCCAAAATAGGGACAAGACTCCAATTTTGGATTAGTGCATTCAATGGAAGCACCAAGGTGGCATGGACTGAGCTATTAGCAACTGAATTCAGTCAAGACTTATCCAAGACCAAGGGGACCAGCAGCCTGTGCCCTAACCTCTAGTCAATGGCTAGAGGAGACAGATTTTCATTTGCCAACATTGGCCAACCCTACTCAGCAGTTGCCATTCACTATTCCTTGCAAAACAAACTTGCTCTACTATAAATAAAGCTCAATTGTGATCAGTTTAAGTACACCAAAGGCCTACAACACTTGCCTTTCTCAAAATCCACTTCTCACTCTAAAAAATGCCTTTCTTAGCAAGTCACTATCGGGTTTTTCATTAAAGAGCAATTCCACTCAAACCAATCACACACACACCTCATATACATCGTATGTGAGCTGATCAAACACTTAAACAACATCTGGAACACTGATTTCTCAGAATCATCAGTCAATTGCTCAAGGTTTTAACCAAGTTGCAGTTAAGATGCCATGAAGTGATCCAGCCAATTTTAGTCAAGTCCAAGCATTCAAACACACTCCATAGGGTGTAGGGAAGCTGTTCAGATCATCACAATTCATCTGTAACACCTCCAACTCAGAAATCAATTTGCTCTTGCTGTCACGACCTAGAGGTAAGCCTAAACTTGGTCATCTCTCAATCTATGCATATTTCCTCGCACAATACTTTTGCCAAATGTTCATAATCATGCATGAAATGTTTCCCCTCAAGTAATTGCTTTGTTTGAATCATGTATCAAAAATCCCAGCCTTCATGCAAAATTTAGGGTTCTTGAGGATTTATCGTGATTTCTTGTTTTATGCTTAATTTAAATGAAATTAATTGTCATAAACATGATCGTGAGGTGAAAACGAGCAGATTGATATGTGGATTGCATGATATAATCAAGTATTCAGTGAGATTGGATAGAAAATGCAAATCTGGGCAAAGCTGAAAAACGCGCGCGTTCTTCAGCTGTTCTTGGCGCCATTTCTCTCAAATTCAAATATTTGAATTTTGTGATTTTATTTAATTGATTCAAAAATTAATTTCTCTCTGAGTTTTAATGATTTTGAGTTGATTCTTTTTTTAATAATTCACAAAAATGTTAAAATATTTTATTTTATGAAAAAAATCCCAAAAATATTATTTATTTCATATAATTGATATTTTTGTAAAGAATTAATGTTTTAATTGTTTTTTACATTTAAAATATTTTTTCCTTCTTGATTTTTCAGATTTTTATTGATTTCTAATCATTTTGTAGGGAAAAACTTGATTTATGAAGCATTAATCCAAGATCACAATTTGTTTTCCACATGTTAAACAATTTTGATCATTTTAATTGAATATTTTATTCAATTAAAACACATTTTGAAAACAAATTAGGGTTTTTGATTAATTCAACCCCCATAAATCATTTTCAAAACACTTTTGGGCCTCTAATAGAGTGTAAGACCCAACCCTTTGTAAATACAACCTATTTTGGGCCTCACTTATGGTATAAGTCCCGTTGTATTTCAAAAAGTTCGACGTGATCATCATCCGTTGAAAAAACAAATCTTGGGCCTACCCTCGAGTAGTAAGACCCATTTCTTTTCTTTTAAACTCTTTGGGCCTCTATTAGAGTGTAAGACCCAACACTTTTTAAAAATCAAATCATTTTTGGGCCTCACTTATTGTATAAGTCCCTCTGTACAAGTGAACGGGGCGATCGTCGCCTTTTAAAAATCATCTGGGCCTCTCCTCGAGCTATAAGACCCATTCAAAACTTTTGGGCCTCTAATAGAGTGTAAGACCCAATCCCCTTTTAACCAAAACAACTTTGGGCCTCAGATATTGTATAAGCCCCTTCGTGTTAAAAGAAAATCGCGGCGCGATCGCCATTTTAAAACGAAAAATCATCTGGGCCTACCCTCGTGTTATAAGCCCCACTCTTTTTCTTTAAACCTTTTGGGCCTCTTGAGAGAGCATAAGACCCAAATCCCTTTGTACAGTAAAACATTTTTGGGCGTCAGTCACTTGTATAAGTCCCTCTGTACAAAACAACAGTGCAATCACTGGTAAAACCCTGGGCCTCTTCTTGAGCTGTAAGCCCCAAATCTTTCTTTTTCAAAGCACTTTCTCCTATGATTTTGAAATATACTGTTGTTTTCAATCTTTCTTTATTGAACAACTAACCAAACAACATGGAAGCTCTACAACCGAGTAAGTGTTTATGTGTTTTCATTTACCGCTTTCATATACATATAACTGTATTGTGGGGCTGTTTCGCAGTAAGTCTTCTTTCATAAACTCATATCAACTGTGTAATAATAGTATAGATATTTAGAGTTTCCCTGGCAACTATGTCTAGCATTAAGCCCGTTGATCACTCTTAAATAGTCAAAACTAGATCCCCATAGGATTACCAGACACAGTCTTCCCTCCTCTTGTGGTTAAATAATATGGAGACATGAAAGGCGGCATTCTCAGTGAACCCTTTCATAGACTGTCACTCATAGAAGTTGTCAAAGAAACTCTATTCCCCAGAGATGATCTTTTCTCCGTGAATGGCATCTCTTGAGTTTCTTCCAAATTTTCAAACTTTCCTGGCTTGATCTATTCTTTGTGAATAGCCTGTCTTGAACTTCTCGGGGTTTGGGGACCCACAGGCTTCTTAAAAGCACTTGTCAAGAAACTCTACTCCCCAGAGATGATCTTTTCTCTGTGAATGGCATCACTTGAGTTTCTTCCAAATTCTCAAACTTTCCTGGCTTGATCTATTCTTTGTGAATAGCCTGTCTTGAACTTCTCGGGGTTTGGAGACCCACAGGCTTCTTAAAAGCATCCCTGCCTCCTCTTGGGCGTTGTACAAGGACCCGTCGGCTTCTTAGAAGTATTCACGGCCTCCTCTTAGGCTTCGTATAAATGATTTCTTCCTCTGGGAATGATAGCCTCCTCTTGGGCTTCATACAAGGACCACTCGGCTTCTTAAAAGTTTCCAGCCTCCTCTTGGGCTCCGTACAAATTGTCCCGACGACCTCTTTGAGGTATAGGAACAGAAATCAGTCATCTTAATAGAACAGTTTTTCCAAGAGTCTACTACTGTTTCTCAAAGCATAGTACGAAAGATGAAACTCTAGACTTGGACAGTCTAATTTCCTTGAGTCTCCAAGACATTCTCAAGCACCCTTCATGAATAGGAAGGAACCCCGTGGACTCGGACAGTCTCAATACCCATTGGATTTCCTATTTCCTTAAAGAAAAAGGAAATAACCCCGATCTTTGAAACAAATCTAGGAGTACATTACTCATATAAGAACTGATTTTCTCTTTGAACCAACATACTAGACCTGTCACTCAACTGAAACAGCACCATAGCCTCTCTCTTGGGCTTTATACAATGATTCTCCCCAGCGGAGTCAAACACCCTTTAGCCTCCATCTCGGGCTTCGTACGAGATACAAAAACACTCTCTTGTTGAGAATAAAGCACTCTCTTGTTGAATCAACCCTTTTAGCCTCCTCTTAGGCTTTTTATAAGAAAACCATTGGTTGATCCAATCAACCTTTTAGCATCAAAGTTGTGCCTCGTTCACAGTACACAAACAGCAACAACTCCTTCCCCTTCATCTAATCGCTGTAAGCGGCAAGCCTTTGGATCATCTACATCCATGCCACTGTCCCTCTTTTAGCATGAGAAATCCCCAAGGAAAGATGGCATTGCTCTACACTGAGTTAAAGTCTTCTCCTTCAGGTCAAAAACCATTATAAAAGAGATTATGGCATTGCTGGATTCACATATCCCAGTTAAAGTAATCCTCCTTTATAAATCAGTCACCCGACAGTTGTGACAAACAAACCCCTCTTTAGAGATGACAAATTCTCTCTAAAGACAACACCTTTTAGCTTCACATCTTGGGCTTCGAACAAGATACAAATAGACCCTCCAGCTTCACATCTTAGGCTTTGAACAAGATACAAACCACCTTTAGCTTTACGTCTTGGGCTTTGAACAAGACACCAAAACATCATTTCCTCCCATAGAATAGGAGGAACTACGATCGCTCTGATTTCCCTGTTTCGGAAAAAACGGGAATACGTAGGCATAAGTTTGAAAGAAAAATCTTAGTGAGCACACTAAACAAAAACCCAAAATCCCATACTTTCATACATCCGTCCTAACATCTTAACCTCCCACCAATCGACTGAACACTATTTTTAACAAAATAAACCTAAAAGAGACCCCGAATCTTTGTAGCATCTATAAACCAATAGTTTTGACTGTTTAACCTCAGTTTGCAAGCAGGGTTAATTTGAGACATATATTTCCCTTCCTTCATCAGCTTCAATAGGATAAAAAATGAATCGAGCTGTAGATACCAAAGAGCGGTAGTGCTTCGCAACCACATCCAAAATCGTTCGCTACAGAAAAATGGCGACTTCACTGGGGAATTCGAGATCTTGTTCTCTTCCCATCTATTAGGTGGAAACTTTAAAAGTGGTGCCCCGTTGACTTCACTAGGATCTTAGGTCAAAAAACCCTTTAAGTTGGGAAGGAACCACAGAATGACGTCTCCGCCAGGGAGCCATTTTCTGTCAGGAACATAAGATTCATTTAAAAGGTCTAGGACATTAAGACAAATATATATATTGCTTTTCCTAATTGATATCTGTGTTTATTTTTCTGCTAATGGGAATGCGTGTGATGCCGCGTGTGGAAAGATTGAGTATACACTTAAGATAAGTGATGCTGACGAGGTCGACCATCAACCTCAGTGGAGGCTTCCCAATGCAACCCATTCCCTCTCATAGGCAATGGGCCAATTGTGACGTCTGAGAAGCAGAGGAGCCAACCCTTTTGTAGTGCAGAATCTATCAGAAATAGTTGTCACGTGATACTACCCTCATTTGAGGCTGATGACCTATTCTCAGTGAATAGCATTTACTCTAAGATTTCATACAGCTCGCTGGCAATTCGCTTGCTGTTTGTTATCCTAGGAGGAGCTGATGATTTTGAGTACAGGTACAAAAATCACCCTAGTATAAACCTTTGGGGATGGGTAGAGCCTTGACTTCATGACAACGGCCCTTTGACCCCATGTTTTTTCTATGTTTTTGTGTGCTGAATTCATGCATTCATTTAAAAAAAACATTAAAACATTCAAAAAAAAATTTCTCTTCTAGTCTCTCTGTTTTTTCAAAATAAACTAAGACTGTGATTGCAAATATCAGAGAAAAGGATTACGCTAATGGATTTCGGTAGAAGGCGAACTCATAAGTACACCTTCAGGATTCCAAAACTATAGGATTTAAGAGGTTTGGCGATTATGGTCACAAACCAAGAGGTTTTCAGAGCCAAGTACGGAGGTTTGCTATCTCTGCTAAGAGTCCATGTGATTGAGGGAATCATGGATGCACTCATTCAGTTCTACGATCCGGTCTATCATTATTTCACGTTCCCGGATTACCAGCTAGCACCAACGCTGGAGGAATATTCTTATATGATTGATCTACATATTACAGATCAAGCTCCCTTTTCTGGACTGGAAGAAATTCCAAAGAATCAGACCATTGCAAGAGCAATTTATTTGGACGAGTCTGAGGTCAGGACTCACATGACCACTAAGGGTGGCATACAAGGTTTGCCAGCCCAGTTCTTGACAAAGAAAGCCCTGTACTTCGCTAGTATCGGGAATGTGACTGCTTTAGAAAGCATCTTTGTTTTACTCACTTACGTGTTATTTCTGTTGCCCAACATTAATAACTTCGTCGATATCAACTCCGTTAAGGTTTTTCTCATTGGAAACCCTGTGCCGACTTTGCTCGCAGACGCGTATCATTCTGTACACTTAGGGAATTTGTACAGTGTAGGGGATATCACATGTTGTGTACCTCTGCTTTATAAATGGTTTATCTCTTATTTGCCTAAGTCTGCTACTTTTTGGGATCACAAGAGTGTCTTACGTTGGTTGCAGAAAATCATGTCCCTCACCAACTCTGACATAGATTGGTGTAGTAGGATTTATGACTGAATCAGGATCATTGAACGTTGTGGAAACTTCCCCAACGTACCCCTTATAGGAACTAAGGGAGGAATCAATTATCATCCAGTTCTCGTTCGTCGTCAATTTGGATACCCGATGAGGCACGTCCCACGGAGTGTTCATCTGGAAGGTTTTTTCTTCAAGGAAGAAGAAAGTGACAGAGCACTAAAGACGGAAATAGTGCATGCTTAGAAACATGTTCATAAGAAAGGACGGGAGTCTCTAGGAAAACCCGACTATGTCTCGGTGGAGCCTTATCTCCACTGGGTGCAAACTAAAGCTCTCAAGCTAAAGTTGCCTTATCCTCGTCATGGAGTTCTTCCACCGAGGGAGTCTTTCATGTACTTTATGACTGAGACTGAAAAGTTTCAGGTTACTTTCAACAAAGTTCAACGGGAGAGGAGGTCTTGGAAGAACAAGTACCGCACCCTCAACATGGAGTGCATCAAAATACAGCAATTACTGAGAGAGAAAGATGCTCTGATTGAAATTTTGGAGCAACATGCTGTAGAGAATCAAGATGACCAAAGGAATTTGCTCACTCTTTTCACCTAGCAAAGGAATGACAACCCGACAACGGCACAAGAGCCCCGGTCAAAGAAAAGGAAAGTACCAGAGTCAGCACCCGATTTCTCTTCAGAGAGGACTCGGGACCCATTAGCTTAGGTTTTTATTTCTGCACCTTGTAATCTACTGTATTTCCATTTCTGTAATCCTTTGAATTCAATAAAAAGGTGTTTCCCCACTGTTTGATATTTGCAATCTAATTGTCGAAGTTTATTTTGATTAAACCAAAACACAATTAATATAATCATTGCATTCATCATTCTCACACCGCGTATTCTTCTTACTTACGAATCTCATGTTTGTGTCTCGGTTCTAGAGTCAAACTGTCTCATTCGTACAATACTCGGGCCAATCGTCAGAAAAAGATGGATGATCTTGAGGAAGAAAACAGAGAGTTGAAAGAAAAGATCGACGCTCTGAGAGAGGATATGAGAAAGCTTCGTAACGACATGCAAGCCATGGCAGAAGCTCAGCTACAAAGGACTGTGATCTCAGAGATCACCTCAACGCCCATAGTGGAGAAGTATGATCATAGGTATCAAATGCCGAAAGATCGTCCTTAGGGCATGCCTGTTAACTATATCCCAGAAGGATATGTTCCGTCGATCATTGAAGATCATGGAATCATAACAGAAGCCGTTGGGCCTGAAGGTTACAAACTTCGGGAAAGCGAAGATGCCAGGGGCATACTGAAGACTCCTGAAGGTTACAAACTTCGGGAAATGCCAAGATTCACTGCCGTAGTCACGGTCCCACCCCCTGTGCTGCACACTGTCCCGGAAGGACAAATTCCACCGATACCTTCTGGTAAGAAGGAAACTATGTTCAATAGAATGGATGAATTCTAGGAACAGTTCTTGGAAATGCAGAAGGAACTGCAAGCCATTCGCGGTCAGGATCTATTTGGAAAGGACGCCGCAGACCTTTGTCTGGTCCCCTATGTGAAAGTTCCGCACAAATTTCAAGTGCCCGACTTTGAAAAATACAAGGGTAACTCTTGCCCTCAGAGCCATCTGGTGATGTATGCTCGGCGAATGTCAGCTCAGACGGAGAATCAGGACCTACTGATTCACTACTTTCAGGATAGTTTAACCGGTGCCGCATTAAAATGGTACATGGGTTTAAACCGTACTAAGATTAGTACATTCAGAGATCTTGGTACTACCTTCGTCCAACAATACAAATACAATTTAGACATGGCACCGGACAGAGATCAACTCAGATCAATGTCACAAAAGGACAAGGAAACCTTTAAGAAGTACGCTCAGAGATGGCGCAAAATTGCCGCTCAGATTTGTCCACCTCTTGAGGAAAAAGAGATGACAAAGATCTTCTTAAAGACCTTAAGCTCATTTTACTATGACAGAATGGTTGCCAGTGCACCCATTGATTTCATCGAGATGGTGGGCATGGGAGTTCGTCTTGAGGAAGCCATCCAAGAAGGACGTTTGGTAAAAGACGCTGGAATATCGAGTAGTACAAAAAGATACGGTAGTGCTCTCTCTAAGAAAAAAGAGCAAGATATTGGGAATATCTCTCTCGGAAAGCAAAGGCGACGTTATCAATCGGTAGCAGCTGTGACTCCTGCTATCATCCCTGCGCCTATTCCTACGTATCAACCTCAGGTTGCGCAGAGCTAACCTAATCAGCAAAGGACACAACAACCTCTTCAGCAGGCTCGTCCTCCATACAATAACAACCGTACAACACGACTACCAGGGTTTGATCCTATACCCACGTTGTACGCAGAACTATTTCCGCTACTACTGGCTAAGGGGCACATCTAGACTAAGTCTCCTCTTACAGTACCGGAAAATCCGCCTTTTTGGTTTAAGGTGGACCAGACATGCCCTTATCATCAAGGAGGACCAGGGCATAACATAGAGAATTGTCTCAATTTCAAATCCGACGTGCAAAAGCTTGTTAGGAGCGGGCTCTTATCTTTCAAAGATACGAATCCCAATGTTCTCACAAACCCGCTGCCTCAACATGAGAAAGCTGCAGTCAACCTAATTGAGAAAGAATTTAACAGTATCTATCAAATTCACGATGTACTCTTGTTGAGGACCAATCTAGTCAAGATGCATTGTAGACAGAGTGGGTACGGCCATGTGCCACCTCATAATTATCACCAGTGTGATGTCTGCTCTAAAAACAATCAAGGATGTTATGTAGTGCAAGCAGCTCTACAGGAACAGATGGATCTCGGATGGATCCAAGAGCACTGAGTTTGTGGAGTTAAAATGGTTTACACGAATTCCAACATCATTCAGAACCATGACATCTGTGCGATGAATGTTAACCTGGTGGCAATGCATTTAAGGTAAAGCCAGTATCATAATCTGCCGCGGCACGACTACAGTTCTTGTCTGACTTGCTCGGTAAACAAACAGGGATGCTCTTTCATACAGGAGGTCCTCCAGCGTCAGATGGATCTTGGATGGATCCAAGACTACCATGATAGAAATCCATATCAGATCAATATGGTTCAAATCTTCGACATTCGCTTGATGAACACCACCTTGGTAGAGTTGCATGCTGAGCAGGTCCGACTCGGATTTTTGATATCACATAATTATCACAGCTGTAAAGCAGGTTGCAAAAACGATCAGGGATGTGCCCTTGTCCAGGAAGCACTCCAGCACTTGTAAAATCATTGGTGGATGCCAATCTACATGGATGAAGATACTCAGCAAATTAGTATCAATAACAGAAACCCCACTCGGCGTTAAAGTCAGGATGCCCGACTCGTGGAAGCTAACCTAGTGAGGTTACATTGTATTCAAAGTGGGCGCGGCCAGATGCCACCACACAATTATGAACGTTGTGGAGTCTGTTCGGAAAGTAACCAAGGGTGCTACCTTGTGCGAGCAGCTCTCCAGGGGCAGGTGGATCGTGGAGAGATTCGCCCATATCCAGGTTCCGGACCCATCAATTGGTCGCCGAACTACCCTGCCAATCAAATTGAGGACGTTGTCGTCATCTCTGATCATCAGAGGACCAGGAATGTTTTTGCCATTATCCCTCTGCTTGACGAATCAAAAATTCCAAACCAGGAACGGATCGAGATTACGTACGATGGTCAGAAAAACCAGAAGGTTCCCATAGTCATATATCTGTCAGGACCACTACCGTATGAATCTGCTAAGGCAATCCCTTACAAATATGGTGCAAAAATAATTGAAAATGGAAAGGAAATTCCATTACCCTCCGTCGTGAATATTGCAGACATCAGTCGTGTAACGAGGAGTGGTAGAATCTTCAACAGAGGAGTTGGAGAATCCAACAAAGAAAAGAAACTTCAGACGGAACTTCCCGATCCACCAGTCGGTCAATCCAGTAATCCCGACCTTTCGAAAAATGATGATGAGATACTGAAGCTCATCCAAAGGAGTGAATACAACATTGTTGATCAGCTATTACAGACTCCTTCAAAGATCTCGGTATTATCACTGTTACTCAGTTCAGAAGCGCACAGGGAGGCTCTACAGAAAGTTTTGGAGCAAGCCTTCGTAGAACAGGATGTAACCATCAGACAGTTCGATAGTATTGTCTCTAACATCACTTCCTGCAATAATTTGGGGTTTAGTGATGAGGAATTACCTGAAGAGGGTTGTCGTCATAACATGGCGCTCAATATTACAGTCAACTGCCAGGACGATGCTTTAGCCAACGTACTGGTAGACACAGGGTCAACCCTGAATGTTATGCCGAAGTCCACTTTAACTCAATTATCATTCAAGGGCCCTCTGATGAGAACCATTGAGGTCGTCGTTAAAGCGTTCGACGGATCCAGAAAAACGGTTATCGGCGAAGTTGACCTTCCCATAACTATTGGTCCTCACACTTTCCAAGTTACTTTCCAGGTCATGGACATCCAGGCAACTTACAGTTGTTTATTAGGAAGACCTTGGATACATCAGGTTGGTGCGGTTACCTCGACCCTCCACCAAAAGCTAAAGTTCGTCCAGAACGGCCAACTCATCACAGTCTGTGGGGAACAGGCCTTGCTCATCAGCAATTTATCGTCATCCACTTATGTGGAACTAGAAGGGATAATCGGAACCCAGTTCCAAGCGCTTTCGTTACACAAGGACGAACAAATCGGAGGAGGAACTTCGATTTCCTCATACAAAGATGCTATTAAAGTAGCCGAGAGTACCGATACAACAGGATGGGGACAACTTGTCATTCCTACTAGCAATATAACAAAGAAGGGTCTTGGTTTTTCTGCAACCTGTACCCGGACAACTGCTAACAATGAAAGTCTTCATCCCATTCAGGATTTCTTCCACAGTGGGGGTTTCCTTCACCCAGTGTCTCAAATAGTCCATGCTATCAATGAGGAGGATCCCTCCGACACAGATGAAGAATGGAAGTCCTACCTCAACGAGGACGGTTATATGTCTCAGGAAGAGGTGCCTACGCCACTTTGCTATCCCGCACAGAGTCCGAGATTTATACCACGGTCAGATGTCGAAATGATATACGGAGGTTATGATCCAGAAGGATGTCGTGCTCCGCCAAATTCATTAGAGGAGGACACTCTGATGAAAGACAACTTTGACCACAATTACTATGGCCCGATGGATGGTCTGCCAATGTGGCAGCCTTACCCAGGAGACTTGGGGCCAGAAAGTCAGCTGAGTAATGAAACTCAGCTGAGCATCATTGAACTGAATACTTGTGTCCCCACCATGTCATGGGATCAACACTCAGGTCATTCAGAAACTACTCAACATGACGATGAATTTGCAACGTTTGTAGGACTTGAATTCATCAACTATGTTTTTCCCAAGGTCAACGTCATCGAGAGGGATGACTCCTCCAGTTTGAAAGAAGTGTGGGACACCTTGGGACAACTGAGTGGTAAATACGACTACATGATCAAGTACACCGCTCTTGAAAGCTCTCGTATCAGGCTCGAAGACATCCAGCCAACTGGATGGGGAGATACAGCTGAGAGCACCAATGCTATGCAAAATGCAACAGAGGAATTCTCCTACGACAACCCTGCCTGGGAGACAGATTTCAATGATCCTGCTCCACCAGAAATCAGCATTATTTCTGAAGACAAATCAAGGAAGGTGCCAGACTCTGTGATTCACCGGGGAGTTCGCCGCCAATGGGTTGCTGTCGATGTTCCAAGGATTGTTCATAAGTCAAAGTAATTGCCATCTTTAACCTTTCACCCTGCCCAGGTGAAACAAATGTTTTGATATGGCTCGCTTTCTATAAATTTTCCCTCTTCGCTTCGCCCAAAGCGACAGAGTTTTGTTTTATAGGGCTGTAGTTTCAAGGATCGACTTGTTCATTAATAAAATAACGTTGTTCTATAATTTCCGCATTAATTGTTGTTTTCTCTTTTTTGCTTTTTCTCAGAAAATGGTAATCCTAAAAAACAATTCAAATAAAAACAAGCAGTAATAAAAAAAATACACTGTACACTCTTGCATTTTCTCTATCTCTTCTAAACACGAATCATCACGTCATACAGATTGCTTGTTTTAAACCCTGTTGAAACATACGATCCAATGCCTTCTCCCAACTTTGAGTTCCCGATATTTGGGGCTGAAGAAGAAGTTGACAACGAAATTCCAGAAGAGATCTCCCGATTACTCAGACAAGAGGAAAGGTCCATTGAACCTCACAAAGAGTCGTTAGAAACGGTAAACTTGGGTTCAGAAAAGGAGAGAAAAGAAATCAGGATTGGGGCACTGCTCAGTCCAACTGCCAAAGAGAGTTTGACAAAGCTTCTCAAAAAATTCCCCGATGTATTCGCTTGGTCCTATCAGGACATGCCAGGGTTGGATACCAGCATCGTGGAACATCACTTACCGTTAAGATCGAAATGTCCGCCAGTAAAGCAGACATTGAGACGCACTCACCCGGACATGGCCATCAAAATCAAAGAGGAGGTACAGAAACAGATTGACGCGGGTTTCCTCGCCACATCAGAATATCCTCAATGGTTAGCCAATATCGTACCCGTTCCGAAAAAGGACGGAAAGGTCAGAATGTGTGTCGACTACAGAGATCTAAACAAGGCAAGTCAAAAGGACGACTTTCCTTTACCACACATTGACATGTTGGTTGACAGTACAACAAAGTTCAAAGTTTTCTCCTTTATTGATGGATTCTCGGGCTATAACCAGATCAAAATGGCGCCGAAAGACATGGAGAAAACTTCGTTCATTACCCCATGGGGTACCTTTTGTTACAAGGTAATGTCGTTCGGTTTGAAGAACGCTGGGGCAACCTATCAAAGGGCCGTGACTACTCTGTTTCATAACATGATACATAAGGAAATCGAGGTATATGTCGATGATATGATTGCAAAATCCAAGACAAAGGAGAAGCATGTGCCCCACCTGTCAAAACTTTTCGAGCGTTTGAGAAAGTACAAACTCTGCTTGAATCCCAACAAGTGCACCTTCGGTGTCCGTTCAGGGAAACTCTTAGGGTTCATCGTCAGCCAGAAAGGAATTGAGGTTGATCCTGACAAGTTCAAGGCCATTCAAGAAATGCCTTCTCCGAAAACTGAAAAACAAGTCAGAGGATTCCTGGGACGTTTGAATTACATCTCCAGATTCATATTCCTTATGACCACGACCTGTGCGCCGATTTTCAAATTACTCAAAAAGAACCAGGACTACGTTTGGATAGAAGATTGCAAAACCGCCTTCGACAGTATTAAGGAATATCTGTTGAATCCGCCGATTCTATCACCTCTAGTGGAAGGAAGACCACTGATCATCTACCTCACAGTCTTGGAAGACTCAATGGGGTGTGTACTTGGCCAACAAGACAAAACCAAACAGAAAGAGTCTACCATTTACTATCTAAGCAAGAAGTTCACCGACTGCGAGACTCGGTACACGATGCTCGAGAAAACTTACTGCGCTTTGGCTTGGGCAGCCAAACGTCTACGCCAGTACATGATTCGTCACACTACTTGGTTAATCTCCAAAATGGATCCAATTAAGTACGTCTTCAAAAAGCCTGCTCTCACGGGAAGGATTGCCCGTTGACAGATGTTGCTATCAGAATATGACATAGAATACCACGCTCAGAAATCCGTTAAAGAAAGTATTTTAGCCGATCATTTAACTCATCAACCGATTGACAATTAAGAATCAGTCGGATTTGACTTCCCAGACGAAGATGTCATGTATTTAAAAATGAAAGACTGCGACAAACCGCTACCCAGTGAAGGGCCAGAACCAGGTTCCCAGTGGGGACTTATCTTTGACGGAGCAGTTAATCATTATAGAAACGGAATTGGGGCAATCATTGTAACACCTCAGGGTACCCACATTCCTTTCACTGCCAGACTTACGTTCAAGTGTACAAATAACGAGGCCGAATACGAAGCTTGTATTATGGGTCTCGAAGAAGCGATTGATTTAAGGATAAAAAGCTTGGACGTATATGGCGACTCAGCCCTGGTTATCAATCAAATAAAGGAGATTGGAACACATACCAATCAGGATTGATTCCTTACAAAGACTATGCGAGAAGGTTGTTACCCTTCTTCAACAGAATCGAGTTTCATCACATCCCTCGTGATGAGAATCACATGGCTGATGCATTAGCCACTCTCTCTTTTATGATTAGGGTAGGTCAATGGAACGACCTACCTAAGATCAACATAATGCGCCTTGAAAGGCCCGCTTACATCTTCACGATTGAAGCAGTCATAGACGACAAACCTTGGTATCACGATATCAAATGATTCCTTCAGAAACAAGAGTACCCTCCTGGGGCATTCAGAAAGGATAGAAAGACCCTCAGAAGACTGGCTGGCAGTTTTTCCTGAGCAGTGATACTCTCTATAAGAGAAATTTTGACATGGTCTTGCTCCGATGCGTAGACAGACCAGAAGCAGACATGTTGATGAAAGAAATTCATGAAGGATCCTCTGGCACTCATGCCAACGGACATACAATGGCGAGAAAAATTCTGAGAGCAGGGTACTATTGGTTGACAATGGAATTCGACTGCTACAAGTACATGAGGAGGTGTCATAAGTGTCAGATATACTCCGACAAAATTTATATACCGCCTGCACATCTCAAAGTTATTTCTTCCCCATGGCCTTTTTCCATATGGGGAATCGACATGTTTGTCATGATTATACCCAAAGCTTCGAATGGACATCGATTCATCCTGGTAGCCATTGACTATTTCACCAAGTGGGTCGAAGTAGTGTCATACGCTAATGTAACCCGACAAGTGGTGGCCCGATTTATCAAAAACAATATCATATGCCGTCATGGTGTTCCAAACCAGATCATTACTGATAATGGATCTAACTTGAACAATAAGATGATGGAAGAGTTGTGCGTAGAGTTCAAGATCGAACACCATAACTCATCTCCCTATCGACCCAAGATGAACGGAGCGGTAGAAGCGGCTAACAAGAACATCAAGAAGATTGTTCAAAAGATGGTTGTAACCTACAAAGATTGGCACGAGATACTACCCTTTATTCTTCACGGTTATCGCACATCTGTCCGTACTTCAACAGGGGCTACCCCTTTCTCTCTAGTATATGGCATGGAAGCAGTGCTTCCCATATAAGTAGAGATCCCATCAATCCGGGTATTGAGGGAAGTCAAGCTTACAGAAGCTGAATGGTGTCAAAGTCGACACGACGAACTGAATCTGCTTGAAGAGAAACGGATAATGGCACTATGCCATTGTCAGTTGTATCAACAAAGAATGAAGAGGGTGTTTGAAAAAAAGGTCCGACCTCGCGTCTTCAGAAAAGGAGACCTTGTGCTAAAAAAGATACAATCTTTTCTCACTGATTCTCGGGGCAAGTGGACTCCGAATTATGATGGCCCCTATGTGGTCATGAAAGCTTTCTTAGGCGGCGCCTTGAGACTTGCAACCATGGACAGAGAAGAATTTGCCTACCCCACAAATGTTGATGTAGTCAAGAAATACTTCGCCTAAAAAAAACGTCTCAGTGGATTGAAAACCCGAAAGGGCGGTCCAGGCAAAAGTTAGAGACAAAATAAAAAAAATCATCCCAGTGGATTGGAAACATCAAAGTACAATCCAGGCAAAAATTAGGGATAATGGCAAGTAACTATGTTCAACAGAGGCAAGTCCCTCAGCAGCAGCAGTTACACCATCCATCGGAGGAAAACTCCAGTCAAGGTCATCTTCGACAGAAGCTCAGGATGTCCCGAATTTAAAGTTGGTAGAAGGATAGTGGTCGTTATGTTTCAACGTAGCCCTTTTCCCTATAAATTACCATTTTCTAACTTTGTAAATACTCTATGGAATCACGCGTTTGGCTGATTTCCATCCTATCAATAAAATTTGAGCCCTTGTGTTTTTGTTTGCAATTCTTATTTGTTTTAGCTTTATAGAACGACATTTTAACATGATTAACGACTTGAAATAAGACAAAAATGAATTTACTTGTAAAAAATTTTCTGCTTTAAAATAAAGATGGCAATTTCTTTTGACTATTGAACATCAAAAGAACATCAACCGCTTCTCCAGAAGTAAGCGAACTTCAAAGTGCAGAATCAAAGTACTCCTTCTAACCCAGTACGCCTGAATGAAGGGATCAACTGTGTCAGAGACCTTGTTTCGTCTGACACGCCTCGACCGAGTTCTTATCTCCTAAGCCCGACCAACATAGTTCCCCGCGAGGACTACTTCTCCTAAGCAAGGTAGAATTGCTACTTTTGGACCAACGGTACTTCTTCGCCCCGCGATGGCTGAGTATCCAGTTGTGTTAATCCATTAGTTTATATGTCGCGTCAGTTTTGTCAGCATATACATACATACATCATGTATTATTGATTTGCATACACATTTCATATTGTATCACTATCACTCTAGTCGGTCTTATCCCTAGTGATAGCTGTCTTCTCGGTCGAGTTGTCAGTTCTTTCCTTGATTAGGAAATGTTGCATTTAAATATCTCTCCTCTAGTTTATTTCTGGATTGAAGTTGGGTCCTTGACCACTTTGATAACTTGAACCTCTGAAAGACCGGAGAACCTTAAAACAAATGTCACTCTTCACCATTGAAGATGATATCCTTGCTTTCCCGGATTAAGGAAAATCCCGAGAGAAAGCCTCCTAATCAGAGATTCGGTGGTACAGCAGTTTCTCCAAAAAAACACTGATGAAAAGGTCATCGGCACCTCAAATTGGATCCCATCATATGACATTTCTCTGGGAAGATCCCGAGCAAAGTATGATGTAAGACCCCAAATAGAAATAGTCTCTCAAGACACTCGTTTTCCCCAGTAGATTCGACAAATGGCGTCTCCAACAGAGAAGTTTGTGCACCTCTACAACTCAGACTACTGGATTCCCCAGCCAGTCTGACATCAACTTTTTCCGTCAAATGGCATCTCCCCAGGAAGATTCGGCGAGAAGTTTGAGGAAAATCGCTACGCATAACATCTCTTGTCAAGAAAGTTTATTGACAAAAGAAACTTAGACCAGTTCCTTGGTAGGAAACCAAGAATGAGGGGAAGTTTAAATCAGAAACTAAGACCAGTTCCTTGGTAGGAAACCAGGATCGGGGGGAAGTTTAAATCAGAAACTGAGACCAGTTCCTTGGCAGGAAACCATGATCGATGGGAAGTTTATTTCTGCAACTAAGACCAGATCCTTGGTAGAAAACCAGGATTGAGGGGAAGTTTACCTTTTCTAAGCATCATTGCTTAGTAAAAGAAGATGAATGCGATTTACCATTCATAACCACCATCAAAATTTCGGGTATTCTGATATTTAATCCTCTTGCACCCCGAATGCCCAAATACCTTCGTCATTCACACCTTCGTGTCCAAGAAGATTAAATAGGGGCATCTATCATACCCCAAATTTTGACCAATAAGATTCCCATCATTGTGTAATTCATCATCACAATATGGATGTACCTTTATGCCTCATCAATCTCCTCAAGGAATTATTGAGCATTCACTATAATCAAAATTAGGTTTCAAGCCCTCTCTGAGTGCTTAGATAAAGGATCAATCAAGGAATGACATGATCTTCAACTTGTCTACACTCTCAAACATACACAAAGGATCAAAAGGACTCCCACTTCAAGGATTAAGCACAAGGATACTCCCTTCTAGGTGGATCAAGCCTCAAGATCGCCAGTGTCACCAAATTAGGGTTTCCTAATATGCTTCATGGAACCTCATAAACCCAATCATCAAGTCAATTTTGCCTCAGGGGATGCATTAATCAAAAATCAGGAATTAGGGTTTCTTGACCTAATTCACCCCTAAGTTGACTTTTGGGACCAATTATGAACCAAGACCTCAAGAGAGGATTTGAGGGTCTCCAATATGACACATTGATCCATTTGGGACAATGGATTGATCCAAGAAGCTTGAGCAACAAGTCTCAATTTCATCTGGACCACAATTAGAGTTTTGTGAGAAAAGTCAACTGTAGCTTTGACTTTTGACCAGGACATGCTCCCAAGCCCTAAGACATGGTTCAATACACTCTATACCACCCATGGAACATGTCCATCAAGTTTGATTTAGGTCAAGGACATGATTTCCTGAAGAATTGCACTGTTTGGAATTCATCTGACAAAAGTCAACTGTGCACAAAAGTCAAACTTTGACTTTTTGAGATTTTTCACTAAAACGGATTTTTAAGCCTAAAATGATGTTTATGTATGATTTGAATAATCATTCATCAAGAAAAATCAAAGAAAGTGGGATAACTTGAAAAAGGGGTAACCATAAAAAACTTGGAAAAATTTCTAAGTTATGAAATAAAGTGGCAAGGGTACCAACTTTGGAGGATCATAACTCCTAAACCACAAAGCCATTTTTTCTCATCCAAAGCTTGATTTGTAGATCTCATTTCCCTCTACAAAAGCTTCATACTGACCTATGTCCAAATTCCTCATGGATTTTGAGTTATGGAGTGATCAAAATCAAGAAAAGTCACTTTGTTCCAACACTTAGTGAAAATTTCACTAAGTCAGAATTTGCCTTACTTTTTTCCAAATGTAGGGGGATTTTTCACTTGGATCCAAAAAGTATCAAAACCAAATATGATCAAACAGTTGTTGTATCATATAAGAGCTTTCCAAAATGGCCAAGACCATCGCCAAATTCAACTTGAGCCATGAGATATGACATTGGCAAGTTGCCTTGCTGAAATCTGCCAAGGCAAGGCAGAATTTTGCACTTTTGCTCGATTTGGCAAAATCAGCCAATTCCAAGCCTTGTCATCACTTTGGACACATCTAAGGATTAAATCTAAAGGGGACAATCATTGAGCCAAGCCTCCAAAGTCCTTGGAACAAGAAATATCATGCTAAACCTAGAATTGCCCAAAATCGGGACAAGACTCCAATTTTAGATTGGAGCATTCAATGGAAGCACCAAGGTGGCATGGACTGAGCTATTTGCAACTGAATTCAGTCAAGACTTATCCAAGACCAAGGGGACCAGCAGCCTGTGCCTTAACCTCTAGTCAATGGCTAGAGGAGACTTGGATTTTCATTTGCCAACATTGGCCAACCCTACTCAGCAATTGCCATTTACTATTCCTTGCAAAACAAACTTGCTCTACTATAAATAAAGCTCAATTGTGATCAGTTTAAGTACACCAAAGGCCTACACCACTTGCCTTTCTCAAAATCTATTTCTCACTCTCCAAAATGCCTTTCTTAGCAAGTCACTATCGGGTTTTTCAGTAAAGAGCAATTCCACTCAAACCAATCACACACATACCTCATATACATCATATGTGAGCTGATCAAACACTTAAACAACATCTAGAACACTGATTTCTCATAATCACCAGTCAATTGCTCAAGGTTTTAACCAAGTTGCAGTTGAGATGCCATGAAGTGATCCAGCCAATTTCAGTCAAGTCCAAGCATTCAAACACCCTCCATAGGGTGTAGGGAAGCTGTTCAGATCATCACAATTCATCTGTAACACCTCCAACTCAGAAATCAATTTGCTCTTGCTGTCACGACCTAGAGGTAAGCCTAAACTTGGTCATCTCTCAATCTATGCATATTTCCTCGCACAATACTTTTGCCAAATGTTCATAATCATGCATGGAATGTTTCCCCTCAAGTAATTGCTTTGTTTGATTCATGTATCAAAAATCCCAGCCTTCATGCAAAATTTAGGGTTCTTGAGGATTTATCGTGATTTCTTGTTTTATGCTTAATTTAAATGAAATTAATTGTCATAAACATGATCGTGAGGTGAAAACGAGCAGATTGATATGTGGATTGCATGATATAATTAAGTATTCAGTGAGATTAGATAGAAAATGCAAATCTGGGAAAAGCTGAAAAACGCGCGTGTTCTTCAGCTGTTTTTGGCGCCATTTCTCTCAAATTCAAATATTTGAAATTTGTGATTTTATTTAATTGATTCAAAAATTAATTTCTCTCTGAGTTTTAATGATTTTGAGTTGATTCTTTTTTTAATAATTCACAAAAATGTTAAAATATTTTATTTTATGAAAAAATCCCAAAAATATTATTTATTTCATATAATTGATATTTTTGCAAAGAATTAATGTTTTAATTGTTTTTGACATTTAAAATATTTTTTCCTTCTTGATTTTTCAGATTTTTGTTGACTTCTAATCATTTTGTAGGGCAAAACTTGATTTATGAATCATTAATCCAAGATCACAATTTATTTTCCACATGTTAAACAATTTTGATCATTTTAATTAAATATTTTATTCAATTAAAACACATTTTGAAAACAAATTAGGGTTTTTGATTAATTCAACCCTCATAAATCATTTTTAAAACACTTTTGGGCCTCTAATAGAGTGTAAGACCCAACCCTTTGTAAATACAACCTATTTTGGGCCTCACTTATGGTATAAGTCCTGTTGTATTTCAAAAAGTTCGACACGATCATCATCGGTTGAAAAAACAAATCTTGGGCCTACCCTCGAGTAGTAAGACCCATTTATTTTCTTTTAAACTCTTTGGGCCTCTATTAGAGTGTAAGACCCAACCATTTTTAAAAATCAAATCAATTTTAGGCCTCACTTATTGTATAAGTCCCTCTGTACAAGTGAACGGGGCGATCGTCGCCTTTTAAAAATCATCTGGGCCTCTCCTCGAGCTATAAGACCCATTCAAAACTTTTGGGCCTCTAATAGAGTGTAAGACCCAATCCCCTTTTAACCAAAACAACTTTGGGCCTCAGATATTGTATAAGCCCCTTCGCGTTAAAAGAAAATCGCAGCGCGATCGCCATTTTAAAACGAAAAATCATCTGGGTCTACCCTCGTGTTATAAGCCCCACTCTTTTTCTTTAAACCTTTTGGGCCTCTTGAGAGAGTATAAGACCCAAATCCCTTTGTACAATAAAACATTTTTGGGCCTCAGTCACTTGTATAAGTCCTTCTATACAAAACAACAGTGCAATCACAGGTAAAACCCTGGGCCTCTTCTTGAGCTGTAAGCCCCAAATCTTTCTTTTTCAAAGCACTTTCTCCTTTGATTTTGAAATATACAGTTGTTTTCAATCTTTCTTTGTTGAACAACTAACCAAACAGTATGGAAGCTCTACAACCGAGTACGTGTTTATATGCTTTCATTTACCGATTTCATATACATATAACTGTATTATGGGGTTGTTTTGCTGTAAGTCTTCTTTCATAAACTCATATCAACTGTGTAATAATAGTATAGATATTTAGAGTTTCCTCGGCAACTACATCTAGCATTAATCCCGTTGATCACTCTTAAATAGTCAAAACTAGATCCCCATAGGATTACCAGACACAGTCTTCCCTCCTCTTGGGGTGAAACAATATGGAGACATGAAAGGCATCATTCTCGGTGAACCCTTTCATAGACTGTCACTCGTAGAAGTTGTCAAAGAAACTCTATTCCCCAGAGATGATTTTTTCTCCGTGAATGGCATCTCTTGAGTTTCTTCCAAATTCTCGAACTTTTCTGGCTTGATCTATTCTTTGTGAATAGTATGTCTTGAACTTCTCGGGGTTTGGGGACCCACAGGCTTCTTAAAAGCACTTGTCAAGAAACTCTACTCCCCAGAGATGATCTTTTCTCCGTGAATGGCATCTCTTGAGTTTCTTCCAAATTCTCGAACTTTCCTGGCTTGATCTATTCTTTGTGAATAGCATGTCTTGAACTTCTCGGGGTTTGGGGACCCACAGGCTTCCTAAAAGCATCCCCGCCTCCTCTTGGGCATTATACAAGGACCCGTCGGCTTCTTAGAAGTATTCATAGCCTCCTCTTAGGCTTCGTATAAATGATTTCTTCCTCCGGGAATGATAGCCTCCTCTTGGGCTTCATACAAGGACCACTCGGCTTCTTAAAAGTTTCCAGCCTCCTCTTGGGCTTCGTACAAATTGTTCCGATGACCTCCTAGAGGTATAGGAACAGAAATCAATCATCTTAATAGAATAATCTTTCCAAGAGTCTACTACTTTTTCTCAAAGCATAGTACGAAAGATGAAACTCTAGACTTGGACAGTCTAATTTCCTTGAGTCTCCAAGACATTCTCAAGCACCCTTCAAGAATAGGAAGGAACCCCGTGGACTCGGACAGTCTCAATATCCCATTGGATTTCCCATTTCCTTTAAGAAACAGGAAATAACCCCGATCCTTGAAACAAATCTATGAGTACATTACTCATATAAGAACTGATTTTCTCTTTGAACCAACATATTGGACCTGTCACTCAACTGAAACAGCACCATAGCCTCTCCCTTGGGCTTTATACAATGATTCTCCCCAGCGGAGTCAAACACCCTTTAGCCTCCATCTCGTGCTTCGTACGAGATACAAAAACACTCTCTTGTTGAGAATAAAGCACTCTCTTGTTGATTTAAACCTTTTAGCCTCCTCTTAGGCTTTATATAAGAAAACCACTAGTTGATCCAATCAACCTTTTAGCATCAAAGTTGTGCCTCGTTCACAGTACACAAACAGCAACAACTCCTTCCCCTTCATCTAATCGCTGTAAGCGGCAAGCCTCTGGATCGTCTACATCCATGCCACTGTCCCTCTTTTAGCATGAGAAATCCCTAAGGAAAGATGGCATTGCTCTACACTGAGTTAAAGTCTTCTCCTTCAGGTCAAAAACCCTTATAAAGGAGATTATGGCATTGCTGGATTCACATATCCCAGTTAAAGTAATCCTCCTTTATAAATCAGTCACCCGACAGTTGTGACAAATAAACCCCTCTTTAGAGATGACAAATTCTCTCTAAAGACAACACCTTTTAGCTTCACATCTTGGGCTTCGAACAAGATACAAATAGACCCTTCAGCTTCACATCTTGGGCTTTGAACAAGATACAAACCACCTTTAGCTTCACGTCTTGGGCTTTGAACAAGACACCAAAACACCATTTCCTCCCTTAGAATAGGAGGAACTACGATCGCTCTGATTTCCCTGTTTCGGAAAAAACGGGAATACGTAGGCATAAGATTGAAAGAAAAATCTTAGCGAGCACACTAAACAAAAAACCAAAATCCCATACTTTCATAGATCCGTCCTAACATCTTAACCTCCCACCAATCGACCGAACACTATTTTTAACAAAATAAACCTAAAAGAGACCCCGAATCTTTGTAGCATCTGTAAACCAACAGTTTTGACTATTTAACCTCAGTTTGCAAGCAGGGTTAATTTGAGACATCTATTTCCCTTTCTTCATCAGCTTCAATAGGATAAAAAATGAATCGAGCTGTAGATACCAAAGAGCGGTAGTGCTTCGCAACCACATCGAAAATTGCTCGCTACAATTTCCAATCATCAAATTCACCAGTTTCACATCCAACTTTTTTCCCTCTCTGATACTATCAAGAAATTCATTGTCGATCTTCAGTATACTCAATATCACACTATACGGTGTCTGTTTGCAAACTAAACTCATATCTCTTAACTGCTCAATCAATTCCAACTCTTTAACCATCATAGTAGACATATGCAAAGACTTCTGAATCAAAGCATCAGCCACGACATTAGCTTTACCAGGAAGATAGTTCAAGCCAAAATCATAATCCTTTAAGAATTCTAACCACCTTCTTTGTCTCATATTCAACTCCTTCTGATCAAACAGATGTCTTAAGCTCTTATGATCATTATACACTTCAAATCTGGAATCATAAAGATAGTGCCTCTAAATTTTTAATACGAACACCACTGCAGCTAATTCCAAATCATGGGTTGGATTATTCCTTTCATGGACCCTTAGCTGTCGTGAAGAATAAGCCACAACCTTACCATCATGCATTAACACACCTCCTAAATCCATCAAAGAAGCATCACAATACACCACAAACAGTTCATTTGGTTCGTGTAGAATCAAAACTGGAGTTGTAGTTAATCTCTTCTTCAGCTCAATGAAACTCTTCTCGTAGTGAACATCCCACACAAATGCTTTACCTTTACAAGTCAACTGAGTCAACGGAAGTGCCAACTTCGAAAAGCCTTCAATAAACCTACGATAATAACCATCCAAGCCCAAAAAACTTCTAATCCCAATTACCAACTTCGGAGCCTCCCACTGTAGAACAACATATACCTTGGAGGGATCCACAGCAATACCATCACCTGAAATAACATGACCAAGAAAACTTACCTCTCTCAACCAGAATCCACACTTAGATAACTTAGCATAGAACTTCTTTTCTTTTAACACTTGCAGCACAACCCGTAAATGCTCAGCATGTTCTTCTTCTGACTTAGAATAGATTAGAATGTCATCAATAAAGACAACCACAAATTGATCCAAGTAAGCTTGAAAAACTCGATTCATATACTCCATGAATACACCAGGTGCATTAGTAACTCCGAACGACATCACTACATACTCATAATGTCCATATCGGGTCCTGAATATCTTCATCCTTTACTCGTATCTGATGATAACCCGACCTCAAGTCAATCTTGCTAAACACACAGGCACCCACTAACTGATCCATCAAATCATCTATTCTTGGAAGCGAATACTTGTTCTTAATCGTCACTTTATTCAGCTGTCTGTAATCGATACATAACCTCATATTGCCATCCTTTTTCTTCACCAATAACACCGAAGCTCCCCAAGGCGATACACTTGGTCTCACAAATTTATTTTCTAACAACTCTTCCAATTACTTCTTCAGCTCTATTAATTCTGATGCCGACATCCTGTATGGTGCCATAGAAATAGGTTTGGTACCAGGTACAAGATCAATAGTAAACTCCACTTCTCTCTCTGGCGGTACATCAGTAATATCACCCGGAAACACTTATGAAAATTCACACACTACTTGCAATTCATTAATCATTGACTCACTCTTCTCTTATAAGGATACAAACAATGCAAGCACTTGAGCTTCTTCCTCTAAGAGCTCTCTCAACTCTGTAGCAGATAGAAAACCGTCTTCTTCCACTTCCTCAGGAGCAAGAAATCGCACCGACCTGTTAAAATAGTTAATATGAACATGATTAAATTTCAACCAGTTCATACCCAAGATCACATCAAGATTTCCCAACGGAAAGCAAATAAGATCTATACCAAAGTCCTTATCAAAGATTGATAGTGGATAATTCAAACAAACTAGGGAAGTGGTCACCGAACCCTTTGCAGGAGTTTCGACAACCATCTCTCCCTTCATAGGAGAAACAACAAGGCACAGCCTTCTCACACAATCAGCAGTAATAAAAGAGTGAGTAGCACCAGTAGCAATAATAGCAATCAAAGGCGTATTATTAATGTAACATGTACCTCTGATCAGTCTGTCATCACTGGAAGTCTGAGTCCCTGTCAAAGCGAACACTTTTCCTCCAGTTGAAGCTTACTTCGGCTTCTGGCAACAAGTACTAATATGGCCCTGTTCTCCACAGTTGTAACAAGTCACCACCTTAACCTTGCAATCAGCAATCAGATGTCCTTCCTGCCTACACTTGAAGCATTTCTTCATATCACTCGTGCACTCACTGACACGATGACCTAGCTCACCACACCTGTAACACTTAAGAGGAGCAGGGGCACCTCTCTCACTCGGCTTTTTGACATCAGCGTGTTTCTGTTTACCTTTCTCAGCTGGAGCTCATAAGGCTTCCCATGGTTCATCGATTATTTTCCCCTCCTCTCGGCCAGCCCTTTATAGTGAGCCGATTAAGCTTTGTTATCTTCCTTAAAAATCCTACAACAATCCACCAAATCTGGAAACATTCTGATTCGCTGATAACTAATCGCCTGCTTGATCTCAGGTCTCAATCCATTCTCAAACTTGACACATTTCGAGAACTCAACATTTATTGCGCTGTAGTGAGAAACTTAGCCAGATCTGCGAATTTGGAAGCATACTCCGTAACCGTCATGTTACCCTGTTCAATTCCAGAAACTCAATATCTTTCTTCCCTCGGACATATTCAGGAAAATACTTCCTCAAGAACTCCCTGCTGATCACAGCCCAAGTGATTACCTCTCCTATTGCTAACCGACCAGTCGTCGGTCTCCTCAGCCAGTATGTGAGTACCTAACTGCACCTTCTGTGTCTCAGGACATTCCATAACCCAGAAGATTCTCTCGATCTCCTCGATCCAAGCCTGCGCTCCATCCGAATCATATCTTCCCTTGAAGATAGGCGGTCTATTCTTCTGAAACTCACCATTCTCACCAGCATGAGGCGGGTTTTGTACCACCTGAGCAACAGCCTGCAAAGCAGCAGCAATAGCAGCATCATTCCTTCCAGCCATTCTAAATCTATTACGCATCAACAATAGAACACAATGGTTAAGGAAACTACATCGGCAGTAGTCAGCTGTCACACAACAACGACTCGACAACTTGGCCGGACAGACCTACCTGCTCTGATACCACTATGTAACACCGTAAAACCCCCGCATTATTATAATAAAATATCAGAGTAATATAAAACATATGGCATCTAGGATGTCACATTCACCATAAACCTGTTCATACATTATGATATGAAACACATGTCACCTATTAAAAATTACTAACGGTAATAATAATAAAGCATGTCTGAAAATTCAACTCTTATTGCAGCGGAACATCAACAACTAGACAGTTTAATGATTTAAAGCATAATCATGTTTTAAAGTAATTATAAGAAACATCATAAGAAAAGATATCCAAACAAACATAATGATATAAAAGCATTACATATCCCTAGTGTTACATATCAGAGCAGACGCCGACTCTAAACATAAAGTGAAGGACTTCGTCTTCACTAACCGCAACCCTGCATTATTCTAGATTATCTGCACGTTACCCACGTGGAGGCAACATTCAAACATAAGGGGTGAGATTCTCAATCAACAAAATAAATGCATAATATAAATATAAAAGCATATAAGTATTATACAATTCACCCTATCATCAAATCATCAACACGATTACAATTTCCACACAAGCCGACAATCATATAATCAACTACAAAACATAACACAATGCAATGCAATGAGACTCACAACTCGAATTAATGCATGTGGTACCAATTCGATCCCTTTTTCATGATCATAATTCGCATCGGAATTTTCATATGAGTCGCTCACACCCCACATAGGTACACGACATCTGTGATCGCTCACACTCCACATGGGCACACGAACACCCGTAATCGCTCACACCCCACATAGGCACATGATTACCTCAACAACAAAACCACAATACGATTCCATTTCAAAGAATCTGGAGAAGGCGCTCACACTCCACATGGGCACACGACTTATCATACAACTTATACAAACATGTTACGCATCAAAGACAACATACAACGATGACCAATGCATATGACTATCATACAGACAATACATCACACCAAAACTATCCAACACGCAGTATATATCTGCCAAAACATGCAACAATTGCAATCCACGACTACAACACACAATCGCACAACCGAACTCAACATTTCGAAGTTCAACACATCACAACATACACAGAAACACAATTAATGCATCGAATAGTTGGACTTCTGAAATTGAAAATAATTTTAACAGAAAGTAGACGCAACCAGCTTTCCAACGATTCGATCGGCGACTGAAACGGACCTACGGATCAAAAGATATGAAGTTTTAAAGTTTTAGAAAATTATGTTCGTTCCAGTGACAGTCAACATTGTTTCTGCTCGCCTGATGTTAGCCCAGCGAGATGCCATCGAATTTCCTTTCGTCCGGCGAAACTCCCCATTTGCCCGAAGAATATCTCTTTCGCCCAAGGCTCGCCCGACGAAGCCGAAGCGAAAGTCTTCCCCCATACAAATTCCAGTAGCACCTAATTTCTAACCTTCACTCGCCTCTCAATTTCGTCTGGCGACCTCCAAGCGAGGTCGCTTTTCTCGGCGGAACAGTTCCTTCTCCCGGAAAATTTCTACGAACTGCAACTCTACAGTTGCGTTCTCTGCACAACTCAGACCCCAAAATTCTTACACTTTCAACAACATACATTATAGAATGCACATAAATTACATGGTTATCACACAACAACAACACTTGCAACACAAACTCACAATTCAGCCAATCAATTTGTACAATTTACATATTATTAGAATCACCGACTCACAAAACCTCAACTTCGCATAGAAACAACCAACACAACGAGAGAAACACATAGATATGAACCTAATGATTTATCTACCCTTATACATACATTATTTATCCCTTAAGTGATCAAAGAACCCCACCCTTACCTTAAATGAAGATTCTTCAGATGTCCTCTAAGCCCTAGCTCTGCTTCCCTCTTCCGTTCCTCTTTTCTCCAGAATACGATCGATCACAAAATGATTCCCTCTTTATAATTTTCTTCTTTTTCCTACTATAACCCTTAGACCCCTAATATGCATTTCTTTCTTTACCCTTACTAATCCTCATGAATGGACCACTTTGCCCTTACTATTTCTCTACTCCTATTATCCAATTTTCAAATAAATAAAATATTTAAACTGACTATTTTAAATTTAAATAATTCTAACTAATTTATTTAAATTAATAATTATCTAATTATTATTTCCCATATAATATTATTCCAATAAATAATTACTAACTAATATTAATAATTACTTACTAACCACACCACTCATCTCTACATAATTGGTCACACACCCCCAATACCTTATTCTCTATAATTCTAAGGTCACTACCCCATACTAAGGGCAGCCCAAACACAACCAAAACACACATAATCACACACATATACACAACATCATATAATTTTAATTACGAAAACAAAAATCGGGGCGTTACAATGGCAACAACCAATTGTTGTGTTGTTGTGTTTTCTTATTTTCTTTATTTGTTTGTTTTTTATTGTCTTGCTAGTTCTTTATCGTGACTATCATTTTTAATATATGAAATTCCAACTCTTTTTAATTGCTCTAAAAATGTGAAATATTTTTTCCATGTGACATTTACTTATTTCTTCTTATTCTTCTTCCTTTCTTGCTTTTTGATAATATCAAAGGGGGGAAGGGAGTATACTCTCAGAAAAGTATAGTATAATCTCTTTATCTATGAAGGGTAGTTAAACTCTCTAATATTTTCATCTTAATATTTATATTTTACCACCTCATTGAGAGATGCATTGTCATTGTTAAATATGGGAGAATGTGGTTTTATGTGATTTACAGGTTATGATGATACTATATATGGTTTTGAGGATGTAAAAGAACAAAGATTAGTTAATCATGAGCATCATTAAAGTGGAAATTGAAGTTATCAATATGTTAAACTATTTTTATTTTGTGTTAAGAGCAAAGATAGTCAAATAAAATGATCAACATTTAAAGAAATTGAAGTCGTGAAAACTTATCTGATCATGTTCTTTATAATAATTTTATCTGTTAGGATCAATAGTGTCTAATTAAGCATGTGTATCTCTCAAAGTACTAACCACACACACACACACAAAACAATTTTATAAACTTCATCTATTTCAAAATCTTTCTTAAAATCAATTTTGGTAACTATTTAATCGACTACGAAGTGTCTTGGCCATTTAGGAAAGCGAAATCTAGATTTCTAATTGATTGGAACTTGTTTCTAATAGATTAAGGAGTTGGAAATCCACTTAAGTAATTAGGTGTTCTTTTAATTGAATTGACTCTGAAACTAGTTGGTTTCTTTCCTAATTTGCTAGGTCTAATTGATTAACTCTATAGGCTAATTGATTAGAGCACAACCTCAACCCATGAAATATTTCCTTTTTGACCAAATATTTTATCCTATATAAATGAGTCATTTGCACTCTTCCAAATCATGGTTTAAGGTCAAACCAGTCTGAATCGTGGTATGATATTTCAAACACTTCTCTTTTATATTTCTGCAATTTATCTTCCACGCCTAATTCTCTGTTTCATTTTCTTTCTTTAAATCTGACCAATCTTAAAATAAATCTTTAATGGAAATGTTTTTAAAATCCATAAGACACAACCCCCATACCCTCTCTTGTGTTTGCATTCACGTGATTAACACTATAGATCTTAAATTTCATTTACATCTAATTTGACTTCATTCGGACACCTTCAAATCTAGATATATTTAAAACCCCGCATTATTCATATTTACTTTTACACCAAAGAAACAAAACAAAACAAAACAACAAAAAATATGTGGATAATAAAGAAAATGAAAGCATAAACACATTAAATTAAAAGAAGGAAACTAAATACTTGACTCAAAGTTTCGTAAACATGGATACAAACATCTTTGATATCTAGGCACATTTAGTTCTTTTTTGTTATCTGATTTGTCTTAAATCTGGATACGAACATTTTTTATAAATGTTTCCATGAATTTACTAACCTTTTTGGAAAGTGTGGGAACCATAAAAGGGAAACCCTCTTTAAAGTGCAAGGAAATTCATTATACTTCAAGGATTTAAATGCATTATGGAGTGCCATCAAGGCGCTGAACAAGGTCTAGTGCTCTCGTGGATCCATATATACATTGTATTCTTCCATCCATGAAAGTCAGAACCATTTCAAAATTGTTTTCTCATTGAGGATGTTAGTGAAAATAAGTTATGTTGTGTCCTAATTTGACCTTTTTCTTCTTGGTTCACATTCGGAGGGTGCTTCATTTTCTGATTCTAAGATAGTGACATTCTCCTCATCATCATTTAGGGATGGGGAGGGCGAGTTGTCCCAACACCTTATGCTAATGTTGATTGTATCTACCTTTATATTGAGCTTTCTAATTGATTCTTTATCTCGTCCATGACATTCTTAAATTGTTTATGTCACTGTGTCGTGTAGTTAACAAGGTGCCTCTACTTTGGGATCCATGATATTATTATGCACGTCTTCTTGATGATTTAAATAAAGGAAGTCTCGAGCATATATCATATTTGGTCTCTCTTCTAGGCCCTCATTTTGTTTGTTTGGCTACGACAAAGCCAAACATCTAGTTACTAGCACGTTGTTGGGATCATAAGGCCTAATTAAATTTTACTATATTGCATATGGTAGGCACTAATGCAATTTAAGATCACAAAATTTTGACCAAGGTGGTTGGTAATGTAATCTTTATGCCTATTGATGTGATCTTCAAGTTGCTTCACGACTTCTCATTATCCAAATGAGAGGATCACACTTGCAAATAAATTTGATGCCAACGTTTAAAAAAGCATGATCATGTAGTGAATGGGTGAGTCAGGAGTTAAATGATCATTACTTGGGGATGAACCCCCTATTTATACAATGACTTAACTCATATACGACACGTTTAAGTACGTCGGTGCTTCTCTCTCTCTCTCTCTCTCTCTCTATATATATATATATATATATATATATATATATATATATATATATATATATATGTGTGTGTGTGTGTGTGTGTGTATGTGTGTGTGTTGAGAAAAAATATAAACCAAGCATAGAGAAAAAAAAGGAACACAATCACAACACAAGAACATAACGTGGAAACTCCAAAATCGGAGAAAAAACCACGGTCGTTGTCAATAGACAATCAGAGAATAACACTATGTAAAAATTATTATAACACATAATATACCCTCAACTAACACAGACCCCCATTACACGCACACCCTCTAAAACTAATATTTAACTACATCTCACAACGCTCTAAAACAAGAGTCTAAGAGAACAAAGAAAGTCAAATACAAGCTTAAAGTGCTATTGAATGATGCATTTTGGAATGAAGAACTTGAATCCTATATATAGCCATGGACTCCTTTTTCCTTCACAAAACTAAGCAATGTAGGACTTGAAAGAACTTGTATCCTATATATAGCCTTGGAATCCCTCTTCATTCACAAAACTAAGCGATGTGGGACTTCTTCAACATGTATATTTTCAACCAATCTCAACAATCTCCACCATGATTGAAAATAGTACATAAGCTTTCATTGTCTTCACCAACAATCATACTCTACCATAGAGTATCAACATGTACATTTTTAACCAATCCCAACAATCTCCACCTTGAATGAAAATACTACATAAAATTTCATTGTATTTACCGACAATCATACTCCACCATAAAGAGTATAGTCACTTGAAGCTACACCACTCCAAGAATTTTCACATTGTCTTCACCAACAATCATAGTTTTAAAAACTATCATACTCTCTCATGAAAAATATATTTCACTTGAAAATAAACCAGTTCAAGAATTTCACATTGTCATCACCGGCAATCATATATTTTATCATGAAGAATAAATTTCATTTGAAGCTAAACCACTCCAAAAATTTCACACTGTCTTCACCGACAATCATAATCTTAAAAAACTATCTTACTCCACCTAAAAAAGATTATACTTCACTTGAAGCTAAATCACTTCAAGAATTTTCACATGTCGAAAACCAGGTTGAAACATTATGGTGCAACTTCCTTGTTGGCAGGAAGCTCTTCAACCACCGACATAATTTTGCACCTTGTGTAATCTTGATTGTATCAACACATCTTTGACTTGAACTTTCGACAAGTCGAAAAAAATCTTCCAACAATTTTTTCTAGCCCAAACTGTACAGCGGAATTTGTGACTGCAGCTTAACAACTCTTTCACAACACTACCCTTCTTTTCTGATGTGGAAGATCAGACAAAACTGCAACCACAGAGCATACTAAGAACACTTATCCCCGGATCGAACCAAAAGCTTTGATACCAGTTGTTAGGAAAAAAACAAGCATAGAGAAAAAAATATAAACCGAGCATAGAGAAAAAAGAAGGAACACAATCACAACACAAGAACATAACGTGAAAACTCTAAAATCAGAGAAAAAACCACAACCTTTGTCAATAGACAACTAGAGAATAACACTATGTGAAAATTATTACAACACATAATATACCATTAACTAACCCAGGCCTCCAGTACACCCACACCCTCCAAAATTAATATTTAACTACATCTCACAACACTCTAAAACAAGAGTATAAGAGAACAAAAAAAGTCAAATACAAGCTTAAAGTGTTTTTGACTGATGCATTTTGGAATGAAGAACTTGAATCCTATATATAACCTTGGACTCATTTTTCTTTCACAAAACTAAGCGATGTGAGACTTGAAAAAACTTGTATCCTATATATAGTCTTGGATTCCCTCTTCATTCACAAAACTAAGCGATGTGAGACTTATTCAACATGTATATTTTCAACCAATCTCAACAACATTAATATATATATATATATATATATATATATATATATATATATATATATATATGGGAGGGGATCATTTGACACCGATATCAAAATATTAACTTTGACACCAAATCCTAACCCTTTATTATTATTCATTTAATGGCTAAGATAAATTCCCTTTAAAAACTCATGTGTTAGTTTTAAGTGAACACATCTTAACCTTTAAGGTAATAATAATAAACGGTTAGGATTTGGTGTCAAAGTTAATATTTTGATACCGGCGTCAAATGATCTCGTCCATATATATATATATATATATATATATATATATATATATATATATATATATATAATGAAATTATGTTTTAAATTAATCCCACTCCTAACCATCATTTATATCAAAGTGACCATTTCAAGTCGTCGTATTAAAATTAGTAATTGAGTGTGTTTGTTTATTTCCATGCGAATTTTCTCAATAATTGATTCAAAACATACTCTAACTTAGAACTTTAAGCCCATACTATTAGACTCTAAATTAAAGGTTCATAGATACATTATATAATAAGAATGTTTGACTTCCATGACAAGTGTTGACATTCAATTAAAATTTTATCCCATACCTTTATAATTATACCCAGACACTTACATTAAATTTTTTATGATCAAAATATCTTTGTATAAATAGTTATAATTTTAGAAATTTTTCATTTTCATTTTCCAATTTTTGAATATACATATATATATATGGGAGGGGATCATTTGACACCGATGTCAAAATATTAACTTTGACATCAAATCCTAACCCTTTATTATTATTATTCATTTAATAGCTAAGATAAATTCCTTTTAAAAACTCATGTGTTAGTTTTAAGTGAATACATCTCAACCTTTAAGGTAATAATAATAAACAGTTAAGATTTGATGTCAAAGTTAATATTTTGACACCGGTGTCAAATGATCCCGTTCCTATATATATATATATATATAATGAAATGATGTTTTAAATTAATCCCACTCCTAACCATCATTTATATCAAAGTGACCATTTCAAGTCGTCGTATTAAAATTAGTAATTGAGTGTGTTTGTTTATTTCCATGCGAATTTTCTCAATAATTGATTCAAAACATACTCTAACTTAAAACTTTAAGCCCATACTATTAGACTCTAAATTAAAGGTTCATAGATACATTATATAATGAGAATGTTTGACTTCCATGACAAGTGTTGACATTCAATTAAAATTTTAACCCATACCTCTACAATTATACCCAGACTCCTACACTAAATTTTTTATGACCAAAATACCCATGTATAAATAGTTATAATTTTAGAAAATTTTCATTTTCATTTTCCAATTTTTGAATTCTTTCGAGAGAGCATTTTAGTCTACTGTATACCAGAACACTTACATCAAGTCTTCCGATTAACAAATTTAATTCCGAAACACATTTACAAGGTCTTCCGGTTCATTAAATCAATACCGGAACACATAAAGTAAGTTTTTCGGAAGTAGGTACGTACCGGAAGTCATGGAAGAAATTTTTCGGTACTTTGGATTTTTGAGTTTTTGTACCGGAACTCTTACATGAAGTGTTCCGGTTCTTTTACATAAAGAATCAAACCGGAACTTTTTCATGAAGTGTTCCGGAACACTTTTTTTTAAATATTTTTTTAATGTTTTTATTTTGACAGTGGCGCGCACACGAGGCAAGGACGGTAAGATCCCTAATCGTGGTCTAGGACGGGGCGAATCATCGTGAATGGCTGAGGAAGAGCATATTGGTGCATCTGCTTTAGCAGCACAGCCTGTTGGATATCCAGGAGGACCGTATGATACCTCTCTTTTGGTTAAGTACGAACATCATATTGCTAGACATATATGGTTCGGTGAGGTAAATAAACTACAATTATTTGATATTGAATAAAATTTGATTTTGTTATGTTGTAATTTATAATATATTTACTTTTAATTATTTTCAGGAGAGGGGTCCGAAAAAAGAGTTGAAGGTAGCAGGACATGGGTTGAAGCTGGCTCCGAGGTTTCCACAACAGCTTCCTAGAAAGATGGAGAATTTGGTAGCTCACTCTGGTTTAGCTTCACTTCAGAGAACCAGTATGTCGAAGATAGATACGAACCTTGTATCTGCATTTGTGGTGAGATGGCATCTAGAGACATCTTCATTTCACATGCCGTTTGGTGAGATGACGATTACTTTGGATGACGTCTCTTGTCTGCTTCACTTGCCCATCAGGAGAGTCTTCTGGAGCCCTCAAGATATCAGTGAAGGGCTTGCTATTGACTGGGCTGTTGATTACTTAGGAGTTTCACGGAGAGATGCACAAAAACAAGTCCGTGACTGCAGGGGTTGTTATTATAAGTTGGTGTATGCGACTAGAGCTTATTTCTTGATGTTAGCGGGTTCTATGATTTTTGCAAACAAGACCTTTACGCTTGTGGAGGCACGATACCTTGCACTATTTATGGACTTAGGGGGATTATCAGGATACAGTTGGGGAGCAGCTGCGTTGGCTACCCTTTATAGATATCTCGGAGATGCTTCCATGTTCAGTTGTAAGCAGCTTGGTGGTTATCCGACTCTCCTACAAATATTTATTTTAATTTAGTTTATTTTCTTGTAATTAATTTTATTTATTATATTAATTTTATTTTTCTAGTTTATTATGTTATAATTAATTATTTTAGATTAACTAATAGTATTAATTTTGTAACAGTGCTGGATTCATAAGTATTTTCCAACACTTGGAAAAAAAGGAGAGAATTGGATACCAGCTACTAATTTTGGTCTCCCTCGAGCGATGCGATGGTCCTATAAGCAAGGTGTCTTGAAGGTGGATGACTTGCGACCTATTCTGGACGAGCTGACACCTGACGATGTCATATGGCACCCATTCGAGAACCATAGAGCATGGCGTCAGTTTGATGAGTTATGTCTATATAGGGGGTGTCTGAGGTGGGGTGACATTATTGTTCCATACTTGGCTGACAGATGTATGCGTCAGTTTGGATACAAGCAATATGTTCCACCTCCACCTCTTGATTATACGATGGCTGGTGATATTGATGTTGAGTGGATTAGTTACCATCAGAGTGTTGCAGATGTGATTCGTCCGACAACACTGGCCACCACAGCATGTGAGACACATGATGAATATCTTCAGTGGTATTATCGTGTTTCGCATCCTCGTCTGATAACGCCCCGTCGTGATGCGCCTAGAGAGGTGTCAGTTCCCGTTTACGAAGCAGGATCATTTGATCATAGCTGGGCTCGTGTTTCTTCATTGAGTCATCGTTATCTTCAACGGGTTGGTCCTGAAGAGGATGATCCACAGTTTGCTGACTTGTTCGAAACTTTACAGATTGCTCGTTCACATTGACTGTGACTTATGTTTTTGTTGACTTATATTTATGTTTATTTGAATGTGTTAACATTTAGACTTTGTGACTTATGTTTATGTTTATGTATTAACTTTTAGACTCACTTGACATAGTTGGGATATGTTTATGTGTTAACTTGTAGACTTTTGTTTAGCTTTAAAATGAATAACATAATAGTTGATTTATGTTTTGAATTTAAAAATGTGTAACATAATTCATGAATCATGTTTTGAAATAAAAAATGAATAACATAATTTATATTTCATAATGCGTTGGTAATATGGGCGTATGTTGTTGCCAATGTTGTAGACGTGCTGCAAATCTTATCATCCAAGATGTTGCTTCTGTAGAACAAAACTTCTTCCAATCTACTATCACTGGTGGCAATGTAAACCCTTCTTTCATGTTTACCTGAACAAAAAAAAATAATCAAAACGTTAAGTAAAAATAACTAAGAAATTAGGTTAGTCACATTAACTAAAAAAACTAAATAAAAATAACTAAGCACCTGAACCCAATGATTCCCGTTTACAAAACCAATGCAGTAAAAGGACACATTTGGTGAAAATGAGGTTGTCATAGGGAAGAAAGTCAAGCATTCAAACCCTAAACAGACAAGTACAACATTATAATAATTCGCTATCAAGTAACCTATATCTGGTAGAGTCAACCATTTATGTGGTGGTTGAGGACCAAATGCCTCTATCATCAAAGATTCTCTCATTTCTGCTAACCGTTCACCAAATAAATTGGCATCTAAACTTGATCTTTCATTATGTATTATTTCCAACCCCAAGTCTCGACGAACCATTGGCCAACCATCTTCACCATATCCATGCAATGAAGCAATGACTCTAAACCCACAATTACCCTCTGATGTAACATTAACTACGTCATCAATATACGACCTGATGTGATTAGGAAATTGAAGGATGAACTGCTTAGATGACTATGAAGATTTTGATATTTTCAACTTCTTCGAAGCCTGTGATGGCTGAGATTTCTTCTGTAAAGATTGTGATAATTTCAACTTCTTCGAAGTTTGTGATGGTTGAGATTGCTTCTGTGAAGATTGAGATGCTTGATCAACATACTCATGATACGAAGGGTCCCTATAAACATCATACCCTACTGCTTTTTTGCCTTTCTTCTTGACCCCACATTTGGTTTTTATTTTCTCAGGTGGTGGACACAAAGAAGTCATTGTGGGAAAGACAAGTTCAAAAACCCTAATTTTTAATGCCCTTTTTCCCAACAATATCTAGTGACCTAAACCTTTTCCATAACTCGTCTATTGCATTACTCATATCCACCTCTGATCCATCATCTACGTCTTCCTCCAACTTAACTTCCATACTTAGTTTCCTCCAATGAACATGCACAACATCTATTGGTATCGATATACCACCAATTCTATATCCTGTCAACTCACAAGCACAAGGTAATCCATAGGTTGTTCTAAGAGTACAACGACATATTTCCTTGTTAGTTCCTACATAATCAACCCGTGTTAACTCTATAGCAATGCGTCTTAATGCAGCTCAAGACACTGAACCACGTAAATTATTGTAAAACGGACCTACGTGGGCGTGCTCAACTTCATAAAACCTCTTTTGAAAAGAATCTATAATGTTGCCCAGTTGTAACTTTAAGTTGTCATTCATAGCCTCCCAACATATGACCATGTCACCAATACTGTTCCCAACATATACTTTAACTTCCAATGAGCAGACTCAACCCTACAAAATAATACATATTAAAAATACTTAAAAAATACAAAAAAAAAATATACAATTTAGAAATACTAAAAACAAATTCATACCGATTAGTCGTCATGTTACCCAAATGTAGCACTCGATCAATCCATGCTCCAACAAATCTTTGTCTATGTGGTGTCAACCATGTGTCCTTCACATAATCAATAAATTCATTATAATCAACACTCGCCTGCTCAAGTTGCTTCAACCGTTGATCATACTCAATCTCATCACTAGCCCATACAACTTCACTCCATAATTGGTCAATTGTCTCTTGCTTGTCACTAGCCACACATTGTTTCCGTTTTGCACCCACATTTTTGTTAATATGAAATCGACATAGCAAATTGATCGACCTTGGAAACACAGTTTCAATGGCTTTCATCAAGGCAAGATCTTTATCTGTCAAAATCACTAGTGGACACAAATCTTTCTTCACAAACAATTGTTTAAGCTTATCTAACACCCAATAAAACGTCTCAGTCTACTCTGAATCAATATACGCAAATGCGACAGCAAAAGTCAACTCGGTTGATGTCATGCCAACAATTTCAAACAGAGGTTGCCTATATTTGTTTGTCTTGTAAGTGCTGTCAATAACTAACACAATAGGAAAAATATTCAACAACTTAACTGAATCTAGATGAGCCCAAAATATATCTCTAATAACTTCAGATTCATCTCTTTTCTACGCCAATAAACATAAACTGCACCCACAATAAGCTTAAACAAATGTTGTATCTCACTTCTAGGACCTATTATATATTTTTCTATCATACTCTTCTACTTGTATATTTGTGTGATCCGAGTGAAATTATCTGGATCTTGCTCTTGCTAGGAAAGCAATATATGTCTAGGTGGAACTTTTCTTTTTGTCAAATCAACAACATGTTGCTTCTGATCCGCTGTCAACCTACCAACAAATGAGTGACCTTCTAATCTATCAGGCAGACCATGGTTATGAACTCCACATTTTACATCAACCTTCCATCCAGACCCATCTTTCACCGGAGTCGGCCTGATTTTAAATGGACATCCACATTTTTCGTTGCACTTTGGGCACCACTACCAGTATCCTTGTGTTTCCCACCTTTATCACAACCAAATATTAATTTGTTACTTCTTCCTCTCTTGCCAGTTTCAATATATGAACGAGTGATGATAACCGTTACTTTATTCTGGATTCTGATCTCTTTAATCCATCTTATCACCTCTTCTCGTGTACCAAATCTTTGAGTAGTTGAAAAAACATCAGACGTATCTACACATATCTGGTCTTTATCGCTTATTCGTAGAGGAATTTCTGTACCTACATTAAAAAAATTATAAAAAAAAAGAATTACGAAAACAAACTGGAAGACTCAGGAAAAGAGTTCCGCTGAACAAAGTTTACAAACCGGAACTCTTAGAAAAAGTGTTCTGGTACTCATTCCAAGCAAACCGGAAGACATGATGGAAAGTGTTCCGGAAGAGTCATAAATAAGTCTAAGCACCGAAAGTCTTTTAGCAACACTTCCGGTACGTACTTTGTAATAAACCGGAACTCTTATCAAAAGTCTTCCGGAATGAAAATTTGCATACCGGATGTCATGGCAAAAGTGTTTCGGAATGCGCAATACTTGGTAAAATTTTCGGAACTCTGACACACGGTCCGACAATGAACAGTAACAGTAAAAAAATAAAAATAATAAAATAATAAAAAAAACAAAAATAGAATTGACATTTTTTAAAAATGTAGATGTATAAATATAAGTGTAGAGATATGGGGTAAAATTTTCAAGTTTGTGTTATATGAGCCTCTTGATTTTTGTTAATAGTTAGTGATTTGAAGTGTTTGAATGTATATTGTCATTGTAATTTGTATTTCTTTCGACCAAAATAATAATGATCGGTCTCTTTAAGTTTGAAAATAATTTTTTTAAATATTTTTATTTATTTATACTTTGATTCTTTTACATGTACATAATACTAAGACCCTAATTTATTTTATTTCCTTGCTTGTTTTTTTAACAAAAAAATCATTGCTTGTGTTATAACATATTAAGTTCCTATAGCATGGTCATCGTCTAAAAATTTGTGGGTCAAATTCATTCAAACGCCAATAAGAGATTCTAGCATTACACCAACCAACGATTGGTCTTTTCAAACTTAGCTGCCTAAACTTGACCTATGTATATATGCGGGCCCTTTAAATTTAATAACATTTTCAACTTGGTGATGATGCAAAAGAAATGACAGAATATAAAATAAAATACAAAAACCAAGTTGCTACAAGAATGTTGGGTGAATTCTCAAGTGGGTTTGTTCCGATAAAGAAATAACTTTATTATTTGAAGTGTCTTGTTAATGACTAAAGACCTATGTTAAGAAATATAAAAATTAATATAAAATTTAATTCACTTTTCTTCATAAATATACACTTTTTTAATAAAAATAATAAATGTTTAATTAAATTCTGTTCTATTAAGATAATTTTATATTTTATTTTATATTGATCTCGTTATTTTTTATTCTCTAATACATTTTTGTTAATCAATGTGATCCACTCAAATAATTTCTAACATCGATTATATGATTGGTATTTTTTATCACACCACCCTTGTTTCTTAGGCACCATCTGAATTTCCAGTTTTGCCCCCTGATTTTGGATGTGCACATCCGGACGCACCAATTTTTTTAAAAACGCTGATTCTTTCCGGAAGTGCATATCCGGAAACATTCCTGATCTGCAGATCCAGAAAAGGCAGAACATTATTTTTTTTAAAAAAATCGGTTTTTTTGCTTAGTCGCATATGTTAATAAATCGTCGCAATTTAATGTACATTTGACAACATCCATATATAAAATAAAATGATATATATATATATAAAATAAATCTCTGTCAAAATACAGTGCATACATCTAATATAAATATAATACATCAAACAAAAAACTACTGCGTATGGCGAAGGATCTCTCCTGGCTCCCCTGCTCCTCTGCCCCCTCTGCCCCTACCCGCCATCCTGGATCGATGTCTGCGGTACTGAAGTGCCCCCTGAGCAATCGCAATAATCCTGTCCACGGCAAGTCTGGCACCAGAGCCCTCAGGGAGGTGACCGTCCGCAATGGCCTGCCGCGCTATCTGCTCTATCTCACGACAGCGTGGTAGGACATCCTGAGTGTGGTCCAGCTGAGACTGCCGCTCCTCTAATATCTCCTGATGAGCAGGTCTGGGTGGCGATCCCTCAGCAGTGGGCACCATGCATGGGTGTGAGACGGTGTAGAACCACACGATGTACCCGGCAACAACACTTCAGTCTGTCTCCGCTCTGGTCGCCCTAGCCTCCTCCGGTACCAAGTGGGACTGGTAGTCAGCATATAGCTCATCTATCTGCCTGCGGGTCAAGCCTAGAGGAGCAGACTCATGAGGCATCCCGGGGATCGTCTGCGTGTAACCGAACTGACGCAAGACGCGCTCTGGCAGGTATCGGGCAGTAACAGTTGAACTGCATGCCAACCATCCTGAGAACAAACAAACCTCATCGAACGGGCGCGTCACACGGTGATCGACATATGGGCAATACAAAACGTCCTCAGCAGCCATCCGATCTAGATACACTCTGAAGGGGTCCGGCGCCTGGTTCCCTCTGAGCAGGACAAATGCAGCAGCACGTGGCATATCCTCAGTGTACCCCTGGGCACTCCCCCAACCAGTAATATAGGGAAAGTGCTGTAAAATCCACGCCTGAAATGGAAAACATAACATGGGTGTCAAACATTATAATGAATACAGAAAGAAAAGAAATGAAAAAATCACTTAGAATATTAGATTGTTACCACGTATAGCGTACAGCTGTCTGCCACAGTCTTGGCTGCCCAGCGACAACCATCAGAGAGCCTGGAATAGGTGAATGCCAGCGCAGCAGCCCCCCAGTTGTACCGATGGATCTCTGTCTGATCTGAAAGGTACCTGAGGTAGACGATATCAACATAATAGGCGCTGGTGTCCACAAACACCTGCGTGCCTAGCAAAAACAAGTAGTAGCACCTTAGGGCACGCGTCCTGTGGATCGCCACCTCAGCTGGATCACCATCTGCCCGTCCCGCCTCTGCAAGCGCCTCAGTAAATCTATCCATCAAAAATGAGAACCGGACGTGTGCGCCCCTCAACTGGTGCACCTCCGCATGTGCCTTCTCTGGGCTAGCCCCAAGCTCTGTAACCAATAACTCTATGTCGTCCGCCTTCGTCATCCTACCGTGACTCAGAAGGGTACCCGTGATCGGTAGATGTAAGAGGCACGATATGTCGTCTAGCGTGATCGTGATCTCGCCGTACGGTAGATGGAATGAGGATGTCTCAGGGTGCCATCTCTCAACAAATGACATCAGGATACCGTACTGGATCTGGGAATACCCAATCCTAGACAGGCCTCCAAGACCAGACTCCGCAACTGCAGACGTGAACCACTCAGCTGTAGGCATCATCTCAATCGTGTCCATAACCGTGCCCCCATGGTTATAGAACTTCTATGAATCCTTATCCTGAAAATTTCCAAATAAAACAATGTTACAAATGAACATATTTTCAACGAATACAATTCTATAAATAAACCGAGAAAGGTTACCTGTCCTAGCCAGACAAATCTGACAGTATGCTCAGAGTACCCCGCGAGTAGGGACATATTAGACGGTCCCCCGGGGTAACCGCCCAGCTCATCGAAATCGTCATCATCGTCAACACCCTCATGTGTTGGGTGATCACCCTCTGGAACAGGAACAACAACAAGGGAACGAGGAGGAGCAGCTGATGGAGCTGTAGTCTCCCGACGACGCCTGCGTGCGGGCTGGGACCCTGATGAACTAGCAGTAGAATCCCGACGCCTCCGAGATGTGGATGGCTGTGGTGTAAGATGTGGTGTAGGATGTCCCTCAGCTGTAGGGGCTACCCCAACTCCCTCTGCGTCGGAAGCCTCGGCTGTAGACTGCATCCGCTCACGTCGGACAGATGCGTGCTGAGCTGTCCGTCCATGTATGGTATGATCGTCTCTGCCAGCCATCTAATCTGCAAAGCATAATAAATAAATTAAATTTTGTTTAAAAATAATTAAACAAAAACAAACAAACAAGCAAAATTAAAAAAGGAAAAAAAATAGTCTTCCGGATGTGCACATCCGGAAGGACTCAGAATTTTAAACGTTAGGTATTTCCGGATGTGCACATCCGGAAACACTAAACGTTCCAATATTTCCGAATCTGTACATCCAGTACGTATTTTGAAGTTTAAAAACGGCACTCATGGCCACTGTAACAACCAAAAGGGCATTTTTATGCCCTGATCGTCCGTTTGAAGCAGTAAAAATGACCTACATTGTCTCTAACCTATGTTATTCATACAACCTAACAATTTCTACACCTAAATGTCTCATCTAAATCGATTACTCCAAAATTACTCCGAAACTCTAAAATTTGAAAACTTACCGATTAAAATGTGATACGGAGGATTTGGAGTGTGTTGATCGTTGTAGTAGTTGCTCTGCGCCGAACTCGAGTGGAAAAAATCGAGATTTGTGGTGATTGAAAATTTGAGAGTTTGAGAGAGTTTGAGAAGGAGTGGAAATGGAAAGGTGAATAATGAGGGGGGAAGAACGTCTGGTGCGAACTAATAAGAAATACTTCCGGATATGCACATCAGAATTGTTTTCGGATATGCATATCCGAACACTTCAGCGTTTTTTAAAAATTTGGTGCGTCCAGATGTGCACATCCGGAATATAGGGGCAAAAAAATAATTTCACGTGGTGCCTAAGAAACTTGGGTGGTGCATTAAGAAATGCCCTTATATGATTTATGACATATCAATTCTCTTAAGTGATTTATGACATATCAATTTTTATTTTGATATAGCAATATTGAAAATTTCTCTTTTATTGACTTGACTTCATCTTCATCATTTTAATTAAAATTTTTAAAATTTTCATTAATCATTATCATCATCAAATTAAACTTTCAATAGTCTTTATAATCATCATCATCAAAAGATATAATATTCTGTTTATTACTACCTTGAGAAATCTGGCAAGCAAGCGTATGATAACCGTTGTGGAGTCGATGAAAGATTCTTTTGATGAAACTAGTGCATCTGATATTGGATTATTATCTGCAGATGCTAAGGCATATTTTGATAAGCATTCGGGAAGATCTTGACAAATAATCAGATTAGAGAAGAAAGGATCATGAGTCAAATTGAAGTTGTGGCAAAAGAAGCTGAAAAGGATCGAGAAAAGTTGAAGGAAGAAATGAAGGCCGAGATTCAAGCTAGTGAAGCTCGAGTTCTGACTCAAATGGAATATGTGAGAGCTGTTGTTGAACATCTTGGTAGCTCCACCTTCATTTTCCTCTTGATCCTTCTCATATTGATTCAGAGTCTACTGATGCTTCTCTAGATCATATAGCTGCTGCCACTCCTAATGATGAAGCATCTGACTTACCATGATTTTATTTTCTTTTCATGCATATCATATCATAACATTTGCATTTTGAGATATTTATGTCATTTTAGATTGACTGGCTATTTTGTGATTATTGACTCTATGTTTTGATTGTGTTTTATGTGACAAGTTTCACTCATGTATTTTATAGTATCTCTGGTATTCAAATGTGTTATCTTTATCTTGTTTTACTTAAATTGCGTTATGTGCGGTAGCTGGTATCGTTTGCAATTTTTGTGGTCTATGATTAGTTCGCTGGTATGACCTTTTTTTAGGCTTTTATATTAACATGGTCTTAGTTGTTGCGTTGTTTTCTCTTTCTATTTTTAATATTTGTCAAAGAGGGAGAATGTATCGAGATATTATCAATACTCACACGCATCAAATGTTTAATGGAGTGGGAGTTTTACAGCTCAAACGATGTGTTGTATCCTCATTTGTAGTGCGCTAAGGAAACTCATCGGATTCATTTTATCTTCAAATTCCAAATAATCGCTCAAATGAATTGATCAACAATAAAATCTCAAAATATGGCAAACATCGAAATGGGGGGAAATTGATAGTTAAGTCACGTTATTGTATGGTATCTTTTTATTTATTTTGATATTTTTGTCAATTTGGGTGTATATGTTATAATTTGTTCGCTTATTTGCAATATGTTTATCATTCAATTATTCACGTGTTTGTATTTTATTCGCATTTGAGTTCTAATGTATTGACTTTGGCTATTTGTCATTGTAGCATTAAGACCTTTCATTACTCAATAAAATTAGAAAGTTGATCCCTGATAGTGTTCTTTTTTTAGACCAGTAAATTGCTTTTTGCCGTTCATCAGAGCTTGCTTGAATCACAAGTTAGAAACTCTTAGATCAAGATGTTAAGTGACTTAATTCGAATCATGTGGTAAGTAAGAATCGAATCAAAAACCTTGTGAAAATTGGGATTTACCTTTGGATGATTTGATTTGAATCACAAAATGAACTTGGCTCGAATCACAATCTCATGTGACTCGAATCAAGTTATAATTCTTACTCGAATCACAAATTTTCATGAAGCTATAATTTAACTCTTTTTAAATTGAATCGAATCATTAGTTTAACTTGACTCGAATCACGACACCTTGTGACTTGAATCATGGTTTCTTCTTGACTCGAATCATAACTTCACAAATCTAATTTTTCACCTTAGATTTAAATAGTTGTTTCTTTGTTAAAGAAAAGTGCATGTGAAACTATGTGGGTGAAACCCTTAGATACAAAAATGTCAATTTCTCTACTCTTTTATAGTGTGTGTACTCCTAACACCTTCTATCCTTATCTTGTTTTCTATAACAACTTCTTGAGTGTTAATTCATGTCAGATTCCCTTCTTTTTGTTGCACTTTGATCTTGTGCAATTTGTTGTTTTTTGAGGAAATTAGAGAGAGTGAGTTGATAAATCTGGTAATTTATCATGGTTAATCGGGCTAATGATATCCATCAAGATCCAAGACTCATTTATCCAGAAATTTGAGAGAACCTTGTGTGTGTGTGTGTGTGTGTGTGTGTGTGTATGTGTGTGTGTGTGTTCTTCATTCATCTACATTTAATTCCTTGACTACCACCTTGTGAATTATAGTGTTTGTGAGATTCCTTGGTAGTGTTCATCATCTTCATGCGTAGTCTTTTTGCATAGTTGAGGACCTTCATCTCTAAAGATTGAATGTTGAGGGAGACTAGTGGTGTATTAGGGTATCTAATGTTTTTGTGTGAAGTTTGTTGTTTGTAACGGGTGCAAGTATCATTTCTTGAATGCAGATTGGACTTTATTAGTATGTACATCAAGAATAAAGTTTAATTATACTCCATGAAAGACTTTGGCGAAGCCTATTGCAGATTGTTCGTAAGGTGGAGTTGGAAAAAGTCCAACTTTGGTGACATTGAGGAATGGTTGGTCGCAGACAAAGTTGGGAGTTGTCCAATCAAAACTTAGCTATGACAATCGTTCAAACAAGAAATAGGTGGTATCAAGGTGGATTTCCATATATGAATTCTTTGAGCAGAATTATTGTGGATAACAAGGTCATTCGATCAAGATCTTTTGGGATCTTGTTTTTGTTAGTAGTTTGAGAGTTTGCATCAATTGAGGGAATTATCATTTATATTTCGTTGTAATTAAAACGCTTGTATAAAACTTATCAAAATAGTGGAAGACCGTGAGTATTTTCTGATGATTATTTAACACCATAGAAGAGTGGAGTAGGCAAATCAAGGATAAATGATGGAGGAGAGAGAAACAAATGACACATAATCTCCACCATTTATTTTAAAATCTAATGATTCATATTCATTCTCATGTTCTCACATTAAAATGACATTCTCATAGGATACTTCATATATATATATATATATATATATATATATATATATATTTGTTTATCTTTTCTTTCTTCCCTTACCTCTAATTTTTAACAGTCATTAATATTGCTATTGCATTAGTGCATTATTGCATCAATTGTATGTTACTTAGGTTGGACTGTGCTTATAGAGATTTAATGTGTAAGCTTAGGTTTGTGATGCATCATTATTATTGGATCATCATAAGTTCAATTATATATTGAATGAACATCTATGTAAAGTGTTTTTAAATCGCTTTGTTTTAAAGCGACTTTGGTTAAATAGTAACTGACTTGTATTAGAAGTAATCAAGTCCTTAGTTATATCCAGTAATATTTGAATTGGTTTAATTCATTGAGACGCTTCAAAGATCTCTTATTTTTGTATTTTTCTTCCATGATTCTTAAAATATTTGATTTCATTTATGGGACCTAAATTTTTTTTGAAATTGTCTTTTAGAGGGTAGATTTATTCAACCCCCCTTATATACCTTTTTTTCTCCATATTCTCACCCAATAATTGGTATCAGAACGGGGATTTAGATTAAAGTCTTGCGACTCCAAAAGTTGAGGAAATGGTTCCTTCAATCGTAGACGGGTTTTTCTATTTGTTTGGAAGCTTATGTAATTCAATTAATATCAATTATATTACAATGATCTCTTAATGCACAATCATTCATTTCATGCATTACATATGTTAACTAAAATTAAAACATTACTATTTATTCTTCATAGATTAATTGTATTTAAGATATTTTCTACGCTTTGATTCATCAAGGATTAAAGTTTTTGAGAAATAGAAGAAAAAAAATAAATAACATCTTCTAGGGACCTATTCTTCCAAGGTTATCGTAAAAAGAAGTTGAAGGCAGTTTATGTCTATTGGCAATGTTCTATGAAGTTTCAACAATTACAAAAGAATTAAGAGTAGAAATGTGTTCCTTGAAGCGATAATTATCATCAAAGAGTTGAATCAGTTATTCAGGATTGATAAGATATGTCAATAAATGATAATCAGAACATCCATCCTTCAAGTTTATCTGAAGCCTTATAAAGGAGAGTATGATAATATTTTTCAGTTGTGCAAGAGGAGTTGTTTCCAATTATTAAATGATTGATCATATTTTTTCCTATGATATTCTCATTGTTGATTACTAACCGTTTTCACATACAGCAAGTTGAATCAAGATTGTCTAAATTGATATGATTGTTCCAACCCTCCTTTATTTCTTTTTATGTATACGCATGATAATTATTTGCATGTTATATGTGTTATGTGTTTGAAATGTGTATGTCTATATGATATGTTTGTGTATCCCATGCCTTAATCATTCAATCATTCAACGCATCGGTTTAAATTTTGTTTTGTTCGTTCATTGCATCTATATGCATCCTTCATCCATTCATGCATCACCATTTATCTCTTTCATTAAAAATCGTTTTTGCATTCACATTAAAAATTATTTATCATTAACATCATCATAAAAATTTTAATTTCATTAAAAAATTTACATTAACTTTCTCTTTAAATTTTTTTCAAAATTTGACTGCTTGATTCAAATCACTCTTTTAACCTAATTTGAATTAGAAGTCTGAGAACTGGTGTGTTTTGGGGATGTTTAAATTAATTCGAGTCAGGCATTGCACTTGATTTGAATCAAAATCCAAAAGTCACATTTTTTTTAATTTTGTTCAGTTTTTCAAATTCCTTTTATTTCAACTCCATTTCAAAAAACCTCTCATTCCTCTCAAAACCCATTTTCACAAAAAAATCCCATGCATTCATAAATCATCAACATATTCATAATCATTTATCATTAATCATATTATATCGTGGTGTACAATTAACACAAATACTTTATTCTCAAGCTTAGAGCTGGCAATGAACCAAACCAACTCGAAAATAGTTTGAAATTCGATTCGAAAATTAAATCGTTGAACTATGTTCATGAACCAAATGAGCTGAATATGAGCTAAAAACTAAGTTCGTTAACTAAATGATCTGAACTTGAACTATACATAGTTCGACTCGTTAGGTTCATGAGTCAATTCGATTATATATGAGATAGATTATATTGTCTTTAAGAGTAGGTTTAAAGATTTGTTCTAAATCTTAGTCTCATATTTTCTTTTAATCTAATGGTTTTAATTGATAATTTATATTCTCAAGTGAGTAAAATATTTCTACGAATAATTTTACAAATAAAATTAACATCGTATAAATTCCAATCTTATAATTTTTATTTTATTTCTATATTTTTTATTTAAAAAATATTAATTTAAAATGTCAAATATATATATAAAAAATAGACTTTAAAAAATCACTTTTAAGTCTGTTAAATAAGCGAGTTGAACCTAAACAAATAAACCTAACGAGTTGAACCGAGATATTCATGAACTTCTAACAAGTCGAGTTTGACCTGAAAAAAAAAGTTTGTGATGAACTCGAACTGGAACTCGAACTCGGCCAATTCTTAACGAGTCGAGTTTGAGCTGGAAAAAAAGTTCGTGATGAACTCGAACTCGAACTCAGCTAATTCTTAACGAGTCGAACTGAGCTAAGGCGAGTTCGACTCGACTCGACTCATTTCCAGCAAGCTTATATAATTACTATCTTGGAACAAAGTTTTACAACTCAACTAAAAACCAAACTCTATGCCTTAAGATATGAATTCGGGAGCTAGAGTAGTGCACAAAAATAACTCAAACAGAGACTAAAAAATAGAAACATTAACACAAAGAGTCTTGACTTCACACACACCTCAAAGCGTGAGGTTTTAGTCTCCTTAATAGCAATGCTTCTTCTGAGATTTTTCCAATGGCCATTAGCAGCTTTTGATCTCGTCCAAAATATAGGAGATTCTATTTTGATTTGTTTCTTAACCGTTTTCAAAAGATATGATTTGTTTTTATTCAAATTCAAATTTAAATTGAATTGATATCAACCAATCTTTAACAAACAAATCCATATAAATGTATTGCTAAAATACAACAACAAATCTGATAGAAAACGATCAGAAATTTTTCACATAACAACATTCATCATGGCCTACTGATAAGGGTCAGATGTTGCATTGCACACATGCTGGAACATCGTGTTCCACTTGTTGCACTAGAACATCCAAATTAACTTTGTTCATGAAATCTAAATCTTCTTTGTAGAGTAAATTTTGGATACAATAAATCTGAACCAAATCCTACTTCAAAGCAAATTCAATAAAAAATTTTAGACTAAATCAAATCCAAGTCTTTTCCAAATTAATTTGGATTAACAAAACAAACTTCTTCCAAAAGCAAAATTATGCATCTTCTGAAAAAATTAACACCACAACAGTTCTGAATAAAATCTGAAGATGATCAGAACCTAATCCTTACAACAAGATGTCACATATCATGTGCTAAACATCTTTCTTAACAAGTTTCTTACAACCAAATCTTCCTCTTAAGCACTTTAGCAAGAACTTTTGCTGAACAAATATTCTTAGAAACAAACACAATAATACTTAAGTTTCTTCATGAAATCTAGCTAACGGATTGAGGCCAAATGTTGGAACACATGTTGGAACATCTTGTTCCACGTGTTACCTCTTCACAAAATACATCTTGTACATATTTGTTTTACCTTATGTAGCCAATCAAAAGGAATAACAATTTAACCACTCAATGAAGAATTTAAAGATGCATATTTGGAAATTTCAAGCGGGAAATTGAATAAAACACCACCTTGCATGTTCTTCTTTCTCATGATCAAACTCAACTTCACTATTAAAAACCTTTAAAAATTTCTTCCTTTCTCAATCAACTTTTCAACACTAAAACATCATTCTTGTATTTTATCACATCAAAGGGAGCAAAAGAAGATGGAATTTAAGATAAAGTTCATCCATTTCATCCCTCATTCCTTTCATTAACCTAGTTATTGAGATGAAAAAAGAACATATAGTCCGAATATGCATTTCCAGACTAAATTTCATGTGTTTCGAAGATGTATCTCTTGATTTGCCTTATACTTTGAGTTTTTAATTTATTTTTCTGTTATGATTGGTATTAGATATGGTACACCCGAATGTGTTTCCCAACTGTTAAACCTTTTGGATGATGACCACTATGTTTCTAGGTAAATAGTTTGTGAGGATAAAGTCACAGTTTGAGATATATTTTGGACTCATCTTGATTCCATCAAGTTGTTCAATACATTTTTCACCATGCTCTTAACTAATTCAACATATAAGACCAACAAGTATAGGCTTCTACTTCTAGAAATTGTTGGTGTTACATATATGGAGAAGACTTTTTAGTGGATTTTGCATTTTTAGAATCCGAAAAAGAGGAAAATGTTACATGGGTTTTGAAAATGTGCAAGACTATGTTGAAGTGCCAAGAAAATATGCCAAATATAATTTTCACCGATCACGACACCACACTGATGAATTCGGTTGCAATGGTATTCCCTACATCATATGCATTACTTTGTAAGTATCGCATATCCAAAAAATGTGAGAAGTCAATTGGAATTTGTAGTAGGTACCAAACAAATCAAGGGTGAAGATGGAAAAATGGTCAAACCCGGTGTGGGTTTCGAAAAGATAATGGATGTTTGGAATGGTAAAATAAATTCTCCACAAAAGAGTTATATGCCGAATCTATAATACATTTCAAGAGGGTGTGTGCGAGAAATCTGGATTTCCTATAGTATGTTAAGAGTACTATTCTGGACTAGGTGGAGGAGAAGAATGTTTCTTCCTGGACCGATCAAGTTAGACACTTTAGCAATATAACTGCTAATAGAGTTGAATAAGCACATGCTACACTGAAGAATTGGTTGGAAAACATTAAAAGTGATTTTTTTCTGAGACTGGCCTGCTAAAAAAATTCAAAGCCTAAGCCTGGCCTGTTGCCTATCATAGGCATATTTTTAGGCCTAAGCCTGGCCTTTTCGAAAGCCTGATTAGCCTACTAGCCTATTTAAAAGCCGACTTCATTTGAACATCTGTAAATAAGAAATTCAACTAATGTTAAATAGACTAACAAGTTAAAAGATCATTGAGATTAAATGTTTGTTTTCATTGTCTCGTTCAAGTTTTCTTATTAGCATAAGTTTGGTGATACTATTTGTTGAAGATAACATATGAGAAAAACTTATGACAACAACTTATGACATTGTTTATAATGTTTTTTCAACTTATTTTCATAAGTTCTTCAAGATAACTAAGTTTTATTTTCGTATTTTAATTCAAAGTACAAAATAGAATATAATAATAATAAATTTATTGATTTTTTCTTAAATAGGTCAGTCTGATAGGATTAAAAGATTTTTCTTATGGCCTGTGGCCTAGCCTCTTTAGCTAAATAGGCTTATAAAAAAGCCTAGGCCTTTTCTATTTAAGAAAAAGCCTGACCTGGCCTGAGCCTATGTAGGCTAGGCCATAGGCCCTTGTTAGTTGGTCTGGCCTATTCCCACCCCTAGATGCCGTGAACCAAATGCTCCGAAACTAACATAATGAGATATAAACATCTTTTGGTCGGAGTATTACTATGTTAGAACACTTAATTAAAGACAACATTTTTATTCACAGTTGGTTGGCAACATACCTCGAACGGGATTGAATTTTATTTTTCACGAAGTCAAACGAGCAGATCATATAGCTTAAAGAGTAGTTGTACACTTAGGAAGACGTATGGTCTTCCATGTGCTTGTTTAATTGCAAAGAAAATAAATGTCAACACACCGATACATATGGATGAGATTTACACTAATTGGAAAAGGCTCCAATTTGATGATGATTGTGTGATGAAGGATGACTGTGTAATACCCCATATTATCTAAATGCTCAATTGGAAATCAGATGAGTATCTATGTGCTCTATCTTTGGTAAATTGGATTAATGGAATCCTCTAAGTACCTTAAGTATTATCAACTGGGATCAATAGAGCAGCTAGTGAACCTTGAAGGATAGATTATTTAATGAAAGAGACAGATCATTAATTATTAGTCCAAGAGAGAATTTATGGTACGCTAATAATTGATCATTTGGTGTTAGACGATAAAATATCAATTGAAGATATTTTACTCTATTGGATTATATTATATAATTAGTTTTATATATATATATATATATATATATATATTTGAATGAATAGAAAGAAAAGAGAAAGAAAAAGAAAGTTAGAAAAGAAGAAGAAAAAGAGGAAGAGGAAAGAAGAGAAAGAGGAAGAAACTTGAGAAGAAGCCATGGATCATCATCTTCATCATCTTATTCAACCTCCTCTTCAATTCTAAGGTGGGTTCTAGTTAGACACTTTAAGTTCTAGAAATATATGTTTAGAACTTAGGTTAGATTTGAGAGAAATTGATTAAACGGATAAATCAATGAAATCTAACGCATGAAATGCGATATAAAATGCGTAGTATAGTCGGGTTATGTGTGGATTAAACCTATCATACTTGTTTTGATGTCCCAATATGTTTAGGTATGAGTTAGAATGGTTTAGAGTGAAGAAAATTGTGTTTTTTTGGCTCTGTTACGACAGTAATCGATTACCCTATTTGAGTAATCGATTACCTGTGTAAAAATGACGTTTCTGGGCTGTTTTCGAGCCAGTAATCGATTACCCAATTTGAGTGATCGATTACCACTGACAGTTTGTGAAAAATATTTTAGAAAATTCATAACTTTTGAACCGTAACTCCGATCAACGCATTCTTAGTGGCAATTGAATGAAATTAATGTTTATGTGATATGTTGAAATCTATATCTTTTGGATCGTGAATCCGATCGAGGCATAGTTATAGTTGATGTAAAGCTGTGAAAATATCCTACGGGATAAAAGTTAAAAACGTTGATTTTGATACCCGATTAAATGAATCGAAGGGAACCCGAGAATTTGTGTTAACTTTGCGAGTTGAATTATTACATGTAATTCATTACAAATTATATTATGCCATATCTATCAAATTGTGAATTGTGAATGAAAGAAAATATGTATGCTTAAAATATGAATTAGGAAGAGTGAGGAAACTGTACTCCAAAACAAAATGATAGTGGAACCTAGTAATGGCTAGGAATTGATAGAAACTCTAGATGGCGATGCTCGTACATTCGATGTAGAAAGGTGCATCCGTGACGAGTAATGGTCTAGAGTAGATAACCTAGATGGTGATGCTCGTGCATGCGATGTAGAAAGGTGCATCCTTGCCGATTAATGGTCTAGAAGAGAGTGAAACACTAGTATGAAATATGTGTGAACCTAGTATAGGTGAAAGGCGAAAGGGCCTTAAGGCGAATTTGGCCTTGTGATTGTCGAATACAATCACATTGTGTATATGATCACGTAATCGTAACCGTTTCCCTTGAGATACAGTTTCATGAGTATCGAGCTCCTCTGAAATGAATGCACTATTACTTGGTAGGTTTGATTCCCAATGTTATAGTACGAATGAAGCCTATATGGTAAAGAGACTTGTGACGGTGTACGGATCGTGTGAAGTGAAGACTTAAGGTGATGATGTGTCCCTTAGCTCCGAATCCATCTCGTATGCCAAGTAATTTACAAGGATCCATGACTCGGGTCGACTTCTAGACGTAGAAGCGGACGGGAAAAGGGGATGCCTTGGTAAGGTTATCGATTAGTGATATTTTGAGTTGGTGAACTCATGAACATGTTTCCATATAGTGTGAGATTGTGAACTCGAAGTCATTTTCCCTTCCCTTGGACTTGAGTTAGGATTTGGTTAGAACCCTGTAAAGCCGAGAAAATCCATAAGATAGGGAACTCACTGAGATGTATATCTCACCCCATTATTGTTGATTATTTTCAGGAAGCAATTGCAGGTATGCTTTACAAGTGGAGCTATGCTTGGATGTTTCAAGAGAAGCTTAATTGAGCTTATTCCGCTGTGTATTATTATTTTCTTGTACAATGAAGAATATTGTACCTTATTCTTAGATTTTTATTGTTTTGGCTAATTTTCATGCCTTGTACCATAGGTTGAATTTATGTATTAGAAATGGTCAAGTATGTGAATTATGCCATTAGGCACTTATGATTGTGTCAGTACCAAATAAAACACTTGGATGGTATTATTCTAGATAAATATTATACAGGGCGTTACAATCATTGTCGAGTGGGAAGTGATCCAAGAGAGATTCATGAAAGCTGATGATAACATGGAATTTTACAACAAAGAGCAGTTGATGAAAATTGCCTATCCAAAAACCACAGATTTGAAACCACCTTCGGAACCACTTAAAACGAAAGGTGCCCTTAAAAAAATCAAACCGACCGAGAGTGACAATTCTACGAGACACTCTCCTTCTTACTTTGAACATGTTGACTCACATTTTTCGGATTCTACAACTCCTACATCTAAAAAAAATTGTTTTCACGGGTGCTCGCATTAACAAACCATCTCCCCACCACTGTTACAAAAAATCATCCATATTGAAGAGATGTTTCTGTTTATGCACAAATACATTGAGCGTATTGTAAATGTTGAAGGTGACGACAATTGTAGTTTTTGAGTTATTTCGGGTTTGCTGGGTAAAGAAGAGAAGAACCACTAATTTGTCTGCCATAAGCTTATACAATAGTTGACAACGCATAAGGAATCATACACATCATTATACGTGAAAAAGAAAATCATGATGCAATTCTCAATGCTCATGTTCCTTGTGTTAGTGGTCCAACACCATATGAAAAATGGATGTGTTTCCCTTAAATGGGACATCTTATAGCAAGTGATTATTATAGGGTGTGTATTGATTTAAATGATATGGTTTCTCAAAAACATTTTTTCCACTTCAGAGTAGGTCACCTCAAAATTCATCCGGAAGCATCATATGTATTAGGTGGCTTTCAAAATCATATCATTTTGTTCAAATTTATTTGAAACTGGGGTATCATATACCTAAGACATCACTGGAGTGTATGACACATTTCACAAAAGAGGTTGAAACTTTGTCGGATCACTTTCTGGAAAGGATGGAAGAGTTCACCAAATTGAGCGACATTGAAAGAGAATCAAATAAGGAAAGGTCAAAGAAGGAACCAGCAATAGATATAGATTTAGGTTGTAACACATGTTTTTATATATTTTAGTTTTTATCTAACAATGTAACTCGTTTTTTGTATGTAATGTTGTCAATGATGTATTCGCGATACAATTTGAGTCATACGTAATGTATATTCTACATTAATGTTATAGAATTTGGGGGTAGTTTTTAGACACTTTTTCTGTTTCAAAATTTGGCTCTGCATATATATTGTTTTTGTATGAACAATGCTCAATAAGGTGATTTCGGATATGCATCTCTGAACACACCCCATTTTAATGGTAAAAATAACTAAACAATAGATTTTACGGATGTGCGTCTCTGTAAAAACCCTTATTTTGTAAATAAAAAATACGTGTCTGAATATGCATATCCAAAATATGACCTCTGATGACAGTATATTGTTTCTACGGCCCAAATTAATCTAAAAGTTGTATAAATTGGGGGTTTCTCATTCCATGTACTTAAAAAAAAACACAACACGTCATAATGAATACATATCTCCATCTTGTCGTTATGTATTTCAAAGGCGCAAATCCTTCACTTTAATTTAGGGTATCCGAGGACATATCTCTCATCAATTTGAGATCCAAACTATATACTCACTTGCGATATTCATAAATCGAAGAGTTGTCATGTTCGATTATCGTTCACCCTCGATTGAAGACGATAGGAAGATATGGTTCACCAAGCTTGTACTGAAGACAATTAAAGATTTAAATGTTATATGGAGTACATTTTACCATTGCTCGTCAAAGAGTTTGATTGAACTGGATGTGACGATTGCAAGATCGACCGAAGATATTCTAAAGATGTTGTAACATCCTAAACCACTCGTTTGTAATGAAATGTTATGTTAATGATTATCTATGTAATGTTAAGTATTTTGATGTTAATTGGTATTGTTTTTCTAACATTCTGCAGTTGTTTCTGGTTAGTATTGTTTGATCTAGTTTAGCATATTATGGAGATGCATCTCTGTAAAACTCAATGAATTTTAAATTAAGAGTTGTTACAAAGATGCATCTACAGACTCACTCTAATGTTGATACAGAGATGCATCTCCAAACTAAATTTAGCAAAATAAGGGTGACACCAATTTGTGTTGAATAATGTGCAAAAAAATACGCATCCAAAAATGCATTTCTGAATTTTATAGACAATTGTGCCTTTTCACTATGGCGGATAAACACCCTAAGAATGGGAAAAATAACTCCCTAAAATTAAAGGGAAAAATCTTATCTCATCCTATGAGGTGGAAAAACACCCCATGAAAAACCGAAAATGTCCCTCAAATTCTAGAGATGCATCTTCGGATGCACCTCATGCACACATAACTCATTCGTTTTTGAGTCACACCTCAATTTTATGATTTAATTTATTTCGAAAATGCATTTTTTGAAACTCACAAAAACACTTATATCCTATAATATGTTTTTGTAAGTAATCAGAGGATATAAGTGTTTTTGTGAGTTTCGAAAATGTATTTTCGAAGACATTCCGGAAATACACTTCTGGAATATAACTCTGTTTGGTAAAACTAGCTGGTAGCTGTTAGCTGGTAGCTGTTAGCTGATAGCTGATAGCTTATAGCTGATGGCTGGTAGCTGATAAGTTAATTTGAGTTTTTGGTAAATTAGCTGTTACACTAGCTGATAATTACAAAATGACATAAAAGGACATTTTAATTAAGAAATTGGTGATTTTATTATCTTGTTATATCATATTATTAAATTACAATTCTCAATCTGATTAACTCATTCTTCGTAAAATATAGTTTTTTTTTTCTTTCTAATTTTATAATGAAATTTAATAAAATATGTGAAATAATAACATTGTAATTTTGAATTTATTTATATTAATCTAAAATAATAACAAAAACAAGTTTATTGTCTAATATTTTAAATTTCATTGATTTTCCTCCAATATTTCACTAACTTGAGAATTATCAACAGTATTTCTAAATTAATTATATAATTTATATTTATTAAATAAAAATAATGTTTAATAAAATAAAAAAATTAGTAAAAATTTTCTATAACATTTTTCAAAATCTCTCTAAATTCAATCTTTTAAAATTAATTTTTTAATAGAGTATATATATATATTTAAAATAATAAGGGTATAATTGGAATAAAAAGTCATAAGCTAAAAGCTACAAGCTCAAAAGTTACTTTAAATAGCTTTTGAAAAAAAAGCTAAAAGCTAAAAGCTAAATGCAGTTACCAAACAGAGCTTTTTAATAAAAATGAGCTGAAAAGCTAAAAGGTACAAGCTAAAAACTCTTTTTTTGGTGTTACCAAACAGACTTTAAATTAAGTCATGAAATTGAGGTATGACTAAAAAACGAATAAGATGGGTGTGCATGAAATATGTCCGGACATGTATATTCGAAAACTGTAAAACAGGCCAACTTACCCAATTTCATTGATTTTCCTCCAATATTTCACTAACTTGAGAATTATCAACAGTATTTCTAAATTAATTATATAATTTATATTTATTAAATAAAAATAATGTTTAATAAAATAAAAAAATTAATAAAAATTTTCTATAACATTTTTTAAAATCTCTCTAAATTCAATCTTTTAAAATTAATTTTTTAATAGATTATATATATATATTTAAAATAATAAGGGTATAATTGGAATAAAAAGTCATAAGCTAAAAGCAATAAGCTCAAAAGCTACTTTAAATAGCTTTTGAAAAAAAAGCTAAAAGCTAGTTAAAAAGCTAAAAGCTAAAAGCTAAATGCAGTTACCAAACAGAGCTTTTTAATAAAAATGAGCTGAAAAGCTAAAAGCTATAAGCTAAAAACTCTTTTTTTAGTGTTACCAAACAGATTTTAAATTAAGTCATGAAATTGAGGTAGGACTAAAAAACGAATAAGATGGGTGTGCATGAAATATGTCCGGATATGTATATTTGAAAACTGTAAAACTGACTTTTAAAGTGGCAACAGTCAGTTGGTCTGCGCCATCCATTTTGGCTAGGTAACTAGGTTGATAGCGACCCAAGCTAAAATTGGGTAAGTTGGCCTGTTTTGCCTAGCTCAATTATAATCAGAAGTTCCTAGAAATGCCACAGAACACAATTAACGAGCATCACCAAACCGAAAATCAAGCATCACCACACCCCTTACGTAGACCCAAACATGTCTAACAGTAGGACAACACGTACACGACAGAAACTGAAATTGTGCATAAATACTTTCATACTAACTAGTAATTAAGAATATTGAGTTTGTGTAATTGGATTTCAATCCTCTAGAAAGAAAGAAAAAAAATCACTTTTTAAGGTTAAGTATTTTTAAATGTTGATGAACCAACTAAAATTTTCTAATCAATTTTGAAGGTAGCTTATTCAAGTGACTCATTTCATTTAGACTAATGACGTTGGAATCTATTCCAAAAATAAACTAGTGGGATACCCGTACATTCACACGAATACTGGTATAATACGCGTATTTATTTTAAAATATAATAAAAATGATATTTAAAAATTTAAATTGTTCAACCAAAAAAGTTATTATTTTAAAAGATTAAATAAAGTAATGTCTATAATTCATTCCATAAAAAAAAAATATTTGAATCAACAATATATAATTTTGTATATAAATATTATTTTTGTTATCACATTATTTTAAAAAAATATTAGAACCAATAATAAACTTTTTCTCATTAATATTTTCACATATTTGAAAATATGATTGATACATTATATTATTCACTGTTTGTAAAAATTAAAATCGTTTCCGTTTATAACTATGATATTTTTCTCGTATATATAAATAAATTAATCAACAACGAATTTGATCTCGTATATTTTGACACGAATTAGATCAACAACGAATTTGATTCCGTATATTTTGACAACGAATTTGATCTCGTATATTAGACATAGTAGACGTTCCATTTATTTATTAACCCGTAATAAATTTGTTTTATATATATTTTTAAATATTCTTATTATTTTTTAATATTTATCAATGAGACAAATTTGTCTCATAATTTATTTATTTTTGTAATTTTCTAATACAAATGTATCAGTTATTATTAAAAGAAATAATGATTTTTTTGAAAGAGTACTAAAATTTATCAATATTGTAATGACTATATGGTATAAATAACATCAAATAATAGTCACATAAATTTCAAATTTAATACAGGTTATGTTAGTATAAACCAGAACATATGATGTTCTTATATTATAGATTAGTACCTAAAATTTATTCGATATATAAAATATTTGAATAAATAAAATATTATTTTTTTATATAAATATTATTTGTGTTTTGACATTAATTAAAAAAAATATTAGAACCAATAATAAATTTTTTTTCCATTATTATTCAATATTTTGATTAATAACTTCATGTCCCCCTTATAACAATGATATTTTTCCCGTATGTATTAATAAAATAATCAACAACAAATTTGATCTCGTATATAAACATTAAATTTGTTTTATATAGTTGAATCTATATAAAAATACTTGAATCAATAATGTATTTTTTTCCGTAAACAAATATTATTTTGTTCAATAATATACACTTTTATTTATATTTTATAATTTATTTTAAATAAAATTTTATAATTTCTTTAAACTAAAAATATTAGACGTTTCATTTTTTTTATTTATCCGTAAATTATGTTGGATTTATAATGATCAAATATGATTTCTTTAAACTAAAAATTTATCTGGTGGACGTTCCATTTTTTTATTTACCCGTAATACCCGTGTTTTATATTTATTTTTTAAAAATAAATATTTTTAGTATTTTTTAATATTTATGAATGACAAAAAAAATTTAAAAAGTACTAAAATTTTATAATATTATAATGACTTTATGGTATAAACAATACCAAATAATAGTAACATAATGGAACATTATATTTTCATTTTAAAAAGTATTAAAATTTATACATTAAATAATGATAACATTTTATTTCCATTTAATGTCTCTTAAATACAAATTAACCATCATTTATAATGGAATATGATATAAACAAAAATGAATAAATGCAATTATTTTATATTATATTTTACAAATTATTTTTTCGTAGACAGAAGATTTACTACTTTAAGTGTATTATATTGTTCTCACCTTCACCTGATATGCTTTTATTATTAGTTATTTTGATGTGGTAAAAATTCTTTGCGTGTACTACATTATATTATTAAAAAAAATAATAAAAAAAACACATATTATTTTATAAATAATATTTTTAACTATTTTGTCAAAGATAAAATAATTGTAATTAGATTATAAATATTAAACGGTAATAAAACAAAAAATAACTATAATTTTTAATATTATAATAATAACTTTATAGTATGAAAATACAAAATAATAGTAATATAAAATTTAAAATAAAATTTTATAATTTCTTTAAACTAAAAATATTAGACGTTCCATTTTTTTTTATTTATCCGTAAATTATGTTGGATTTATAATAACCAAATGTGATTTCTTTAAACTAAAAATTTATTTGGTGGACGTTCCATTTTTTTATTTACCCGTAATACCCGTGTTTTATATTTATTTTTTAAAAATAAATATTTTTAGTATTTTTTAATATTTATGAATGACAACAAAAATTTAAAAAGTACTAAAATTTATAATATTATAATGACTTTATGGTATAAACAATACCAAATAATAGTAACATAATGGAACATTATATTTTCATTTTAAAAAATATTAAAATTTATACATTAAATAATGGTAACATTTTATTTCCATTTAATGTCTCTTAAATACAAATTAACCATCATTATAATTTATAATGGAACATGATATAAACAAAAATGAATAAATGCAATTATTTTATATTATATTTTACAAATTATTTTTTTTGTAGACAGAAGATTTACTACTTTAAGTGTATTATATTGTTCCCACCTTTATCGGATATGCTTTTATTATTAGTTATTTTGATGTGGTAAAAATTCTGTGTGTACTACATTATATTATTAACAAAAATAATAAAAAAAACACATATATTATTTTATAAATAATATTTTTAATTATTTTGTCAAAGATAAAATAATTGTAATTAAATTATAAATATTAAACGGTAATAAAAGAAAAAATAACTATAATTTTTAATATTATAATAATAATTTTATAATATGAAAACACAAAATAATAGTAATATAAAATTTAAAATAAAATTTTATAATTTCTTTAAACTAAAAATATTAGACGTTCCATTTTTTTTATTTATCCGTAAATTATGTTGGATTTATAATGACCAAATATGATTTCTTTAAACTAAAAATTTATTTGGTGGATGTTCCATTTTTTTATTTACCCGTAATACCCGTGTTTTATATTTATTTTTTAAAAATAAATATTTTTAGTATTTTTTAATATTTATGAATGACAAAAAAAAATTTAAAAAGTACTAAAATTTATAATATTATAATGATTTTATGGTATAAACAATACCAAATAATAGTAACATAATGGAACATTATATTTTCATTTTAAAAAGTATTAAAATTTATACATAAAATTTATATTTTCATTTTAAAAAGTATTAAAATTTATACATTTTAAGAATATTTGTCTAAATCGTGATGTAAATAATATTGTGATTAATATTTTATTTTGAATATATTATTAATTATCCTTTAAGTTTTAGATTTTCAATAGTGTTAGGCAAAATAAATATAGATAATAGTATGAATTAAAAATGTTTTTTTATTGCAATAAAAATATTAATTAAAAGTTATGACGTTTTTAGATTTGTGTGTTGTTATTTTTGAAAAATATCTTAATAATTTTTTAAAAAAATATTTCAACTTCACAAGATTTATAATTTTTATCGTTGTACTTTAAAACTAACTATTTTTTTCTTCTAATTTGAATAAATTTGTTATTCTTCTAGACATAAACCCTCTAAAATTTATTTGAATAAAGAAAAGAAGAATTGAAATAATAAAGCATGATTGAGTGACACCTCAGACTTAAGAGCAAAATGGAAATTTCCAGAGAACACATAACCTTCTTCATATATTATAGATGACAGAAGTCATATTAGTAATCATGATCCCACATACCTATCAATTCAAAAATATGAGTAGTGTGGTGTGAATTTAAAGGTGAAAAATATCCTATGCCTCAATCACAGTATCTCTAATATGTTGTGGTTGTTATGACTTGAGATTCTGTGTATCCCATGTCACAAGATGCTTGTGACAAAACAGAAAACAACGTTGTCTATCCCTACATTTATGGAGTAAAAAACTTCCAAAACTATATTCAGACAAAATTTGTCTTTTTGTTTGAATATATTCATATAGACAATATAAAAATTGTTTTTTTTTTCAAATTTATACATCCGCAATAACATAATATAATTTCAAAGTGACATTGAATCTTGATTCTTCTGTTATGAATATGAAGAAAATAATGAATTCTGTTTTCTGCAAAGAACTTCTATGTGGAATGACTACCAATATATTTTTCTTTTATGAATCACAAATTGATACATCATTATTACAAAACAAGGTCAGAATTAATTAATTACCTTGCAAGAACAAAATTCTTGACTTTTATCTGCAACAAATCTATACTACTTCATTGTGTTCTCATGGCTTTGATCCAATCAAGTTCAAGTCTGAAATCACCTGGTCCAGATCTAGCACCTGGGACACCGCCCTCGGCATTGACAGAAAAAGACATGCCAAGAACACGGGATGGATTCATTTCAATTTCTGCGTCGATAACGTTCCCTCTCCAAGTAGGTAGGTATCGAGCTAGAGGAATCTGGTCATTCAATGAAATTACTAAGCACATGCGATTACGCAAAATATTGAAATTTACAATAGAAAATAATGTAACTAGTTCTGTGCTAAATACGGGACAATGATTACGATGCCAATCGCTTTACATTCATATTCATAGAAAGCCAGCAAGGCACACAAATTATTCTTTCATATAAGTTTCAAATAGTTAAGAGTTAGTGAGTATTACTCCTATATAATTGACTTATTTAAACTGATATGCGGCTTCCGCGATTTGACCGAGCTGCTATTTGGTATTTCACATAGTTTTGCTGGGCACTGATCTTAACTATTTGAAACTTATAATAGGTCATGTTGGGTGCACACGCAGATTCTTCAATTTTATTATTTTAAAAATCATACAATTCTTCTTTTTTCTGCTATTGCCGCTATATCAGCTAGTAGAAACTGTAACAGCAACAAATATTTCCGTAATAGCGAAATTGGGATAGCATTGCGATTTTCATAGCGGATTCATCAAAATTCGCTATGAACACTGGCCCAGACCCGGCTTAAACCATAGAAGACCACACCAAAATACAAGAAAACATAACAAAATGCACAAACCTAGCATCAAAAATAAAATTTGATTAACAAATTCAAAAATAACAAGTTCCCAATTTGTCACAAAAAAGAATAGCAAGTTTAAAATCAATGGGCAAATTGACAAATAACAATGTTCAATATTAATAAAGAGTGAAGGATGACTGGACTGGGATCTTCTCGTTGGAACTGAATTTAGCTCAGCAGAGTTAGGTACATCACCTAGTTGGCCTTTTGGTTTCATTGAAAACTTGCAACAATGAGTTTCTGCATGTTTTCAAGTTCGTGACTTGGTTCAATTTGGGACTGTGAGGTAAAGAGTTGAGTTGAGACACACTTGAACATCATTCACATCCTTCGTAGACAAATTCAAGTTGGAATGTTAAGTGCATCTATAGAGCTGAGTGTTACTCTGAAGAATCATGGGATGATAGGACTGATAACGAGAAATCGTATTATATTTTTTAGACTCATTGCGCATACTATTTGTCCGTTTTTATCGAGTCTTGTTTGCATTTTATTTTGTTTTGTTGTGTTTTGCAGTTGATAGGTTCATCTGTTGCGGAATCGAGAACAAACCAGAAAAAGAGTGGAAGAATAGGAAATTGCAGCAAAAAGAAGACTTTCTGCCCCTTTTGCTGATATGGCGTTCGCCATAGCTAGATGGCGTTCGCCATCTATCAGCATGTCACGTCAATTAATGAATGGAGGCCATGGCGTTCGCCATGTCAGCGCAGTTGCAGATTTCAAATTCTGCAACCGTTTTGAGCATTTATTGTTTTTCCTTCTTTCCCTCCACTCAGAGGCCACGTCCAGAACAGTTGCAGGTCTCCATTCCTCTATATAAAGGACCTCTTTGACACTTTCCAGTTACCCCGAAATCGTGCGGAAGCGCTGCAGAATTCCGTTTAGCATTTTTACGCATAAATTCAATTGTAAAGCGACAATAACTCACATCGAGGGATTGTCGCACTTTTTATTGTATTTTTCTTTTTACTGCTGTACTGTTGGATTAGGAACAAGCCTGCCGGCATAAATTTCAATTGGCTTAATACCCTTTTTGGTCCTCTAACTATAGGCCAGGGTTCATTTTGGTCCTCTTCCTTTTAAAAGTTCTAAATTGGTCCCATACGTTATTAAAATGGTCCACGTTTGTCCATTCCGTTAAAAAAGTTAAAATTTGACTAAAAAAGTTGAATACGTGGCCTTAGCTGGCTGATGTGTAATATATTGAGTGGTGATGTGGCATTGTGAGCAGTGCTGACTTGATAAAGCGTTTACTTTTTAGTCTTCAGCGTTCACATTCATAGCCCAGCTTGGAGAAGACGAATCATCACACTGTTAGAGGAAAAAGAAGAACACGAAGCAGTAGACGAAGAACACAAAGCATTCATGGAGCATTCAAGAGGAAAAAGAAGACGAAATCCAAACGAGGTTAGTAACGATTTCGTTTCTGATGTTATAGTCTGCATGCAATGTGTAATCTTTAGTCTAGGGTTTTTTGCCCCTTTCGAAAACTAGGGTTCTTATGTTCCTATTTATGAAATTTCCGGTTGACAGGTCTGTCATGTGTCCATGGAATTGCTTCAATGAAGTCTAGAGGTCTTAATGTTGATGATTTTGTTCCAGAGTATTACAAGAAGGGTAGGTACCACATACTACTCAAGCAAGTGCATCAGGGCAGGCATCAGACCAAACGTAACATTTCTGAGGAACTTCATGTCTCCATATTGAATTCACTCCTTGGATGGTTAATCGTGTACCAATTATAGATGCACAAATAGTTGTGTATGCTTCCAATGATAACACTTTGAAAGATTGACCAATCGTTTTGCGGTGCCCATTTGTATATATACTTATCCATTAATTAATACAGATTGTAAACTTGGGGACTTGATATAAAAGAAAAGGTAGGTGAGTACTAAAGTAGAAACCACTCATCCATCCCAGTGTCAATCAGTTCCAGATATATATATAGGTAGTATATGATCCATACATCTAACATGTATTACTACAAAACATTTACATGCACGCATGACAGGATTTGCTATCTAACATGTATTACTACTAGTTTCTGCCTAATATCTTGTCTTAAGCCCTCAGGCCACAGCTCAGAAGATAGCTGCATAGGCACGTCAACGTGCACTGGATAAAGACAGGCAGACTCCTTTTTCAACTGCTGCTCAAGATGCTGGATTTCGTTACTATGGTGGCAAGCTTGATGATACCACAGTTGTAGTTTCATATATCACTGGTTCTGGAGTTGCGTAGATTCGTTTTGCGGTGCCCATTTGTATATATACTTATAGTTGTGTATGCTTCCTTGGATGGAAAAATAAGATTGTGATCAAGTTGTTACAGTATAATGAAATTGATATTTATAGTCTTTATATTCCTGTTTGTTTTGCAGCTACATCAGATTCAAATGGTCAGTCAATGCAAACTTCAACCAAACCTTCATCTAAAATGTGTACAGAAGAACTGTCAAGGGTTATGGCAAGCTAGAATTAAAGAAAATCAATGATGAAAAGAAGGCATCAATGGCAGCTCAGTTAGCTCAGTGGGTCCAACAACAAGGAGGATAACTCCTACTAAAAGGAACATCCAACAGAAATCCTCTTAGAGTCTGTAGCTTAGGTTGTGTTGTGTCATGCTGTCTTTTGTCATAACTGTTCATTTTGAATGATATTTTGTGTAACTCTACTTAATGCTATCAAATTCTGGTTTATGTAATGCTGTCAACTTCTGGTTTATATAATGCTATCAACTTCTGTTATCAACTTCTGGTATATGTAATTCTGGTTTATATAATGTTATCAACTTATGGTTCAATACATGTTGTGAATGTTATCAAATTAAGGTTCAACACCTGTTATGAATGCTATCAAATTAATGTTATCAAATTAAGGTTCAAAACCTGTTATGACTGTTATCAACTTATGGTTCAATACATGTTATGAAATGTTATCATATTAAGATTCAAAACCTGTTATGAAGATATGGAACACAAACTGATAAGCAACAAATTAAGGCAACAAATTGAGGAAACAAATTGTAATAAAATTATGGCAAGAACCCTAACATCAGACCAACAAAGTAAACCAAACATTTTTCATTAATGATAAACTTGGTACATCAGACCAACAAAATACAACTCAACTACATCTCAACTACATAAGATCAACAAAAACTAGACCTAATTTTCATAACTTGATAACCACTAAGACAAACAACAGTATGTAACACCGCCCTTCCATACAATCTTCCATTTGTTAGTGTTCTTCAAGCCTTCAACCAACTACAGATTCTCTAGCCTCAGAACTTCCACAATTTTTTTTGCCTCAACCAATTCTATTTTGACTTCATCCATCTCTTTGTATTGCATTTCTACTTTCCATTGCATATTCCTGATGCTTTCTACCATTTCACCATTAGAACTAGAACCATCATAAAACCATTCAAAGTAGTCACACCCAGAATTTGTGCTTCCCTGTACAACAAAGACTCGCGTTCAGAATTAAGAAGAGAAGAATTTCATACCAGGTTAGGAAAACATTACCTTAAAATGTTTACAGCCCCAAAACAGCCTACCATTGTTAGTGGGTGTTCTTGCTCTTCGAAGAACAGCTCGGTCTCCTCAAGCACAAATAACCTTCCCAAAATTTGTGTACACATCTTGCTCGAACCCAGTTCTTGAGGAAGAAGAAGAATCGCGCCCAGAACTCATGTTGGAGGTCAAATTGCGTTTCAATTTGAGGAAGATGGAATCCTTTCAGATTGGGGATGGAAATTTTTAACCTAGGTTTAGGTTTATAAAAGATGGCGAAGCAAATTGGGGAAGGAAGACAGAAGGATGCTGAGTGTACATTTCCAGAGTACACATCAGATTCCACATCATCATTTTTAACACCGTTAGCATCTATTTAACGGTTTGGATCAACGTGGACCATTTTAATAATATATGGGACCAATTTGAAACTTTTAAAAGGAAGAGGACTAAATTGGACCCTGGCCTATAGTTAGAGGACCAAAAAGGGTATTAAGCCATTTCAATTCAAGTTTCGTAATTTTATTCTGCAGGTTATTTCTTGCTTTTACTATTGTATTAGTATTTACTTTAATTTTGGTTGCAATGTTGGTTTTGATTTTTATTACCGTTAATATGTTTGATACGAAAAATATTATGTCTTGCTAAATTAATTGAGTTCGGCGTATGAGGACCGTCGTTATCGACGGGACTCCGTAGAAAATTTAGGCGCGTAATTATTGATTGTATGTTGGTTTTGGTCTATGTTTTCAAATATTCATGTTTTATTATTTCGACACGAGAGTGAGGAATAAACTAAGTTCGGACCGATAGCGCGAGAGTGTGAGGAATGAATTGACAGTGGAAACTAAGCATCGATCCTAAAAACAGCGAAAGCGCTTTATATATCGTTTAGAATTTTATTAACTTTCAAAATATACTTTTTAATTGAAACGGGCGAACGAGAGCAAAATCCCGTGGTTGAAAGGTGTGGTTCTTGTCAATAGCGCGAGAGTGTGAGACAGAGTCTTTAAGTTAGTACTTTCTACAGATCTGTGTTCAGTCGTAATTAGCACCCGATTTCTACAAGTCCCTTAGGCACGCGGAATCCATATTCCGAACTCGTTTTTATTGTTATTTTAAAAAACCTTTAGAAATTAGTTTTTTTTTTCTTTTCTGTCTCAAATCCGTTAATCTTTAGCCTTAGCTTTGCACTGCAACAATAGATTGCATTAGTTTGATTATCACTTTCCCGTGGATTCGACACCTTTTTAAAACTACGCAAACAGCTGTATACTTGCAGTCTTTATTCGACGGACACGTCAGTGTGCTCGAAGCGCATAAAGTTTTGGGCGTCGTTGCCGGAAAATGCTGATTTAGTCAATATTGTGATTCCGTTGTTGCGCAGTATAGACTAAGACACCAAATATTTTCCTTTTTCCTAATTCGTCGATTGTATGTCAAACACTCGCTCTCAAGACGACAAGCTTGAGCAACCGATTGACGATATCGAGCGTTTTATTAACTTAAGACGCCGAATTAACGAATACCGAATTAAGTATAATCTTCCCGAACCTGAAATTCCTTACCCAGAATTAAGAACTCCCATGGCTGAGAACCCACTGAACCGTCCTCTTAAGGGTTACGCTGTTCCATCGCAAGATGAACCGCATAACAACATTGCTGCCCCTGCCATTAATCGAAACAATTTTGAGCTGAAACCTTCGCTGTTACACGCCGTTCAACAGAACCAATTTTCTGGAAGTTCCACGGATGACCCGAACCTTAACTTATCTATGTTTGTGCAATATGCTGATACCGTAAAAGCAAATGGTGTTAGTAACGAAGCCATACGACTACGTCATTTTCCTTTCTCTTTAAGAGATAGAGCTAGAGCTTGGTTCCAATCTCTACCATCCAACTCCATCACTACGTGGGACGAGTTGAAGAAAGTCGTCTTAGCCCAATATTTTCCGCTAAGCAAACCTGCTATGCTAAGAGCCCAAATCAACGGATTTAGGTAAAAAGACAATGAATCTCTTTTCGACGCTTGGGAAAGATACAAGGACATACTACGGCTCTGCCTGCACCATGGACTTGAACAATGGTTGATAATCCATACTTTCTATAATGGTCTTCTTTACAACACAAAGTTGAATCTGAACGCTGCAGCTGGCGGCGCTTTGATGGACAAACCATATGAAGACGCTTATCAACTCATTGAAAATATGGCTCAAAACCACTTCCAATGGGGAGGCAAGAGAACTCCGACAAAAAAACCTACTACGAAGAACGGAATGTACGAAGTTAACAGTTTGGACCGTATCAGTGCTAAAGTAGATGCGCTTACTCAAAAGATTGAAAGTTTGACTATAGCTCTAGCAGCCAACGTGGCCGCTGTGACACCAAGTTGTGAATTGTGCGGAACCCCTGCGCACAATAACGCTAAATGTCATTTATTAGCTGGTATTCCTACCGACCAAGTGAATTACATCCAAGGAAACCCGTACTCAAATACCTACAATCCTGGCTGGAGGAATCATCCTAATTTTTTTTACAAGAGCAACAACGCTCTGTTTGCTCCAACCCAAGCCCCTACCGTTCCTCTAGGATATCAAAAGGGAGCACCCGCTGCCCCTCAAGCACCAAGAAAGTCAAACGTTAAGCTGTTATTAGAAAACTTCATCGCAACCCAAACTCAACAAAACAAAGAATTCGCCAACCAAAATGTGCACACGAATAAATTGTTAAAGCAGATGGCAACTAAACTTGACGCCATCTTGTAAAGTTCAAGTGCATTAACTAATTGAGTAACCAATTTCTAATTAATTAACTATTACTCACAAAGTCTAACCATCTTGTAAGAAATATAAGATTAGTGCTTTGTGTACTATGGAGCCTTATCATTCAACTGTTGCAGTTGTGTATTTTAAAAATCACTATCATTTTAAGCATGTAAAAGAACCCACTAAATCAGAGACTTGTTCAATTGTCCTCAAACTCCTGACTTATAGTGAGTCTACCTAGGTTTACACACAAACAATTTGTAAGCAAGCTAACCCGATTTTACCAAATATTTTAAACTTTTGGGATAGTTCATAGCAACCATGTATAAATTGTTAATACGTAATACTTCAGAAATTTGTATAATCAAAACGCCAGCAGGCTATTTCTAATCACAAACTAGACCAACTGTTTTCAAACATTGCAGGGGTAGGATACATCTTCCAAGAAAAATGGATGGAAAGCTACAAGAGCAAGGTGTAGTGCTTTCGATGCAGCTTATTGAGTCATTATTCCCATAGTAACAGTCCATCAAGGTAACTATTAAGGTAGTCTAAATTATGGCAGGAAAAACAGCCACAAGTATTACGGCATTTTGTACATGGGTCACTCAAACATTATTTGAGAATACTTCATACGAAATTGCAGGTTATCGGGTTATCACAATACAAACAGAAAGCCTAGTCAGGGTCATTAGGTTATTTCTCAATATTTTTTTTATAAACTTGTAAGTAGATAGATGGAAATGGGACTTGCCTTTGCAATATACCAGTTGTCTTTAGGCACATAAATAAACGATTGCCACGAATTATCCTCCATCTGTCCGGGTGAATTAACCCAATTCTCCGTGTAGATCTGCACCAAAATCATATTACTATTAAAACCCTTTAAATTTCCTAGGATAACATAACATCTTGGCATTGGGAAAGAAGATGGCACTCACAGTAGATATATAACATCTTCCATCACCTTTAAGTTTCATAGCTATAGTATCATATGAATCCAAGTCAATGAACCCATCAAACTGCAAAACACATTATTGCAGAAAAACAGCTTAATTTAGGCCTTATTTCGATATTTATAGCATAAGCGTTTATCATACAAATACTTGTGTAAAATTATTTCTATAACAAAAGATGAAATAAAGTCAAATTGTTTACATATAAGTCAAAGGCAGTTTTCATAAACTATCCTAGAGAACTTCCCAAGATAAGTTGAAAATAGCTCATGAACATATCATAGATTGTTTTCATAAACTCTCTCACACAATCTCAGTGTTAATGTCTAAGTTATCAATCCCAGATAGCAGAGCGGAGCAACCGTCCCCAAAAATGGGATAGAGGGATAGTGGATAGTGGTATAACCGCTATTTGACTATCTTTTGGACTACTTGTATGAATAATTACTTGAAAACTGAAGCAAAAGCATGTGAGAAGAAGATCAAATCCTCTGTTTTGTGTTCTGAGTTAGGGAAAATTGGAAAAATTCATCAAATTACGGCCGCGATCTCAAATTGAGACGCGAACCGCTCCTCCATAGCAGAGGGTCACCGCTCCGGGACGCTATCCTAGGATAGCACCATTATTGATAACTTTAATTAATGCCAATAAAAAAACTAAAATAAGCCAATCATACAATTCAATCCAAAATGCTCTAACCATCAATGTTGTTGTTGAACTAACTACTTGATGAAAAGAAAGAAAAACAAGCAACCTTTTTGGAGCGCATTCCACAAAATCCACCTCTACTAATGTTCCACTTAGCCCCCTGAGTAACCTCAAGAGAAAGATTCCCAGAGAAAATCCCAGTAGTTGTACCACTTTCAGATTCAGGTATCTGCAGAGATGCAGAGGATAACCCTAAACAACAATAAAAAACCAAAAACCCTAAAATCAAACAAAGTTGCAAACTTTAATAACAAAAAGTGACGCCCAGTAAAAAATAACGCACCTCCGAATTCAGAATCGGAATACAAATGCCATTTGGTTAACTCCTTCTTGGAATTGAAGTTGAATATATATCTTTCAGGTGGAGGCATCAAATCGTCAAAACTACCGGATACAGCTATAGTAACAATGCACACAGTTAGAGAGAGATGAAATAATGAATCAAAACCGTTTCAGTAAATTTGAATACCTCTCTTAGTAGCATCCATTGATGCTTGGAACAGTCTTCGCAATCTCGACATCTTCAACCATAAATTTGAATGTACAGCGTGATATGAAATTGAAAAGAACTCAATCACTAAGGCGCTCGTATCGGCGGCGACGGCGGCGTAACGACGCAGAGTTCGGAGCAGAGATTCGCGAAGCTTTGGTTGCATAAGCTTTATTTTAATAAAAAGAATAAAAACTATGATTTGCATCTGAACCGTTTGATGCATCCAATGGTGTTTAAAGAGAGAACGTTTGATGTCTTTCCCAGAATAAAGTTAGGGAATTCTGATCTCAATTTTTTTAACAAACCATTCGAACCTACGACTTTGAGAGAAAGGTACTCTCAAGACTCAAGCGTTTCACCACTAGATCACACACGCACACAATTTCTTTGTACTTAAATCTTAATTTCTTTACTTAACTTATTATTAATTTCTGTATACTTAACTTATTATTATTAAAATAAATTAAATGATATTTTTTTTGTATATTTAAATAATTTAGATTTGTGATTGTGATAAGATAAATATTGATTTGTTTCCTTTAAAATTGCTAAACTGAGCTAGTTTATATGAGCTGATTTTAAAATTAGAATTTAAATTATCTTTAAGGTTTTTATTAGTTCAATTCAAAATAGTTTTTTATCCATTAGAGATAGTTCATAAGTAGATTATTTGGCTTTGCATAGTCTTAAATTTTAAAAATTATATTAATATTTATGTTAGATCACTAACAAGGATGTTTGCGGGCCGGTTCGATTCAGTTTCGAGAGAATCTGATATCTAAACCAATAAAATATATATGGATTAGTTTGGATTGAATTTTCATATATTTTCAATAAAGCCCAAAACAAACTGATCTGATAAACAACGGTGGTTCAGATTGAATTGATCAGATACATTAAAAATAAATATGCAAAAATATTTATTAAAAATAATTTATTTACGCACTAAAAAATAAAATATCCATTTTTAAAATAATATATTGTATTTAATTAGTATCATTAATATATAGTACGATTTAAAAACTCATATATATATATATATATATATATATATATATATATATATATATATATATATATATATATATATATATATATATATATATATATATATATATTCTTATTAAATAGAGATTTGTCTTGCCATTTTTGTTTTATTTAAATAGAGATTCTTATTAAATAAAAAATCATTGAAGTTTGGTTTCTCTATATTCATTCTATTAATGAATACATAAATGTGACATATTAATATATTATTATTGGTTTGGTTCGGATTTACAAGTAGAAAATTAGAAATTCGTTGTCCGAACTAATTAACACCGGTTCTGATTGGTTTGGTTCGGTTTTTGTCCAAACAAAAAAATGTCTAACCCAAACACAATAATTTGGTTTGGATTCCGATTTGGTTCAGATTTGTCCAAACCAATGAACTCTCCTAATCACTAAAACATGCATTGAATTCTTTAACTTCACTTAGTTTATATTTTCTATTTTACTAAATATTTCTAGGTTATTTATTCGAAATGTCACAATGCAAATATTTTGTTTGATTAAATTTAATTACCATTAGTGACTAACAAGCTATGCAAGAGAAAAATATTGTTCGTATGATTTATGTCTAGAGATATAGAATATGATGCATAAATAGAATTGTAGTGTTTTATTTGTAAAAGGTCTCGTATAAGGCAGTGCCTTTAGGTCGTTCTAAAAGAGGTGGCGAAAGAATGTCCCCCAAGGGGAGGTATCGCTCCGCCCTGTGGTTTTTCCATCGCCCCTACATGGGAAATATGGTATAAGACACTCCTTGGAAAGAGAGGAAGTCAAGGTCATTAATTGACCCCATGACTCCCTTAAAAATAGGGATTCAACTATCCACCATTGATTAAGTGGGTGGTAATCTTTTCCAAGAAAATCCTAGGCCCTAGAGGCCTTTTTAAATACATATCCTCTTAAGGGGAGAAAGATAGAGCTTAAGTCATGCATATTTTCTACAACCTAAAGAGCATAACGCTCACCATAGTCTCAACACACGATTGTTTATAACTATACACTTGCTATCAAGCATCATCTGTCATCATCATAGCCTCTCACTGAGCAACTCTCATAAACTACCTCAAAACACAACCATACAGGGCTTACTACCGTCATGGGCAAGCTTTAACCACTATATTGTGTTATAAACCTACTAAGACCTTTGAGTCTCCCTGCCCTTGCAAGTGGAACATGCACACCTATATTTTTTAACTAGTACGGTGGCGCCTATCGTGGATTTCTGGTAAAATTAACTTGGGTCACACTCCTACTATAACTCTCTCCATATTCCCCTCGAAGATGGCCAAGAAAACCACAACCTACAACGCAAACACCATCGTTAGAGGATTTTTCGGTGGAGATAACTCTAGATCTTCCCAAAGGAAGTACGCAAGGCAGGTATTTGTGGCAAATGCAATATCCCACGACTTCCCCATAAGGTCTCAAGGGAAAACATGGGTCAAAATTATATTTTCCGAGGACGACGACCTCAGACTCAACCCTCACAATGATGATCCTCTAGACATAATTGTTCAATTGGGGAACTGGGACATCAAACGCGTCTTGATAGACCCTGGCAGCTCTGCTAACGTCCTGTTTTAGGATGTTTTCCAGAAACTGCAACTCAACCTGAATAACATAAAAATATTAAGTGGTTCATTGACGAGGCTATCATGCGAACAAGTACAAATAATGGGCCACATAACACTGGAAAACTAACCCTTGTTGATTTTCTCCTTTTTAAGTTCCAAATACTGACTTCGAGTGTTGGCCCCTAGATTGGGAGTGAAAGCAGAAAAACTCACTCCCATAGAAGATTTGAAGGAGGTCCAGATAGGTTCTCATGCCCATCAAGTGATAAAGATAGGCACATTTCTGTCTATGGATGGGGAAAGGGAACTAGTCGACCAAATCATTAAGAATATCGACTTGTTCTCTTAGGCTCCCTCCGACATGGCAGGAATAGACACTAAAGTGGTGAGCCATCGCCTTGCCATCCACCCTTCTGCCAAACTAGTGGTGCATATGAAGTGGAAAGTTGGCGAGGAAAAAAGTTTCGCCATTGATGAAGAGGTGGGAAAGTTATCTGAAGCTGGGTTCATCATAGAAATGAAGTATCCCACCTGGATGGCAAACGTAGTTCAAGTACGAAAAGCTAACAATAAATGGTGCATGTGCATAGATTTAATTGATCTGAACATCGCATGCACTAAAGATTTATACCCACTGCTAGACATTGATTGCCTCATTTATGGATCATCAGGATACTGCATGTTGAGCATCATGGATGCATATTTAGGATAATGTTAGAACAAGATTTGTTCATGACATATTCCCTTTTAGTTTTGATGATAACACAAGTATTAAAAGAACAATGGTTTATTTGATGTGTGTTTTATTTATGCAGGTTCTTCTACAAAAATAATCAGAATCTATTTTACTTAGACACACTTGGGAGTTGCTTCATTGCTAGCTTCTGGTGGCAGAGTTTGAAGAACAATTGCTAGTGTGGCTTGACGCAGACTCTGAGCTGAAGGCCTCAGCATTCAGACAAGTTACTACACTTGGTAACTGTATATCAGCATCTAGTACCATTCAGAGTTGGTGATAAAGCTGTGGATTGTCCGTAGTGCAAAAATCAAGTTGTATTGTCTTATCAGCTTATGAGCTCGAGTCTACAAGATTGCAAGGATCAAGAAAGGCTGGTATGTCTTATGTATGTCTGCTCCCAATGGCTCTATCAGTACAAAACCTCTTGAAGACGCAAAGGTTAAATGTGTTACACACTGGATTTAGAATCTGTTGTGCATCCATCTTCAACGTCTCTTGTACTATAGAGTAAAGGCAAAGACACTGATCAAGACACTTCCTCAACGACTAGTTTCTGTAAAGGCTATATATATGCCTGAAGATTCAAGTTTGAATCTTAACAAGGATTCTTCTGATGAAGGAGTAGCAAGATCAAGCAATTATTAACTCTAATGTAGTATACAGATTTTCTGTTTTAGGTTGTAATTGTAAAAGCCTTAAGATTTCTTATCATTAAATATCTTAGAAATCTTAAGAGCTTTAGGTCATTGTTATGGTGATTTCCACTACCTATGATGCTTGCATCATGTACACCTTGTTCTCTATTCTGTTGAGCCTTCAGTAGTTCAGATTAAGTCTCTTGCTATGTGCTTAAGCAAAAAGTCTTATCTCATTAGGATTTAAGCAACAAGTCTTGAACCAAGATGATTAAGCCTCATTGCTTAAGTGCTTGAGCTGTGAAAGTCTTATTCAGCTAGTTTGATTGAGTAGTGGGGAAGACTTCGTCTAAGAGAGTGTAAGCAAGAGAAGTCTTAGACATCTGCTCTAAGCAAAGAGGAAGTCTCAGTCTGATGACTAGAAGCGCAGGTGGCTCGGCCAGAGGACGTGAGCAAGAGAAGTCTTAGACATGTGTTGTAAACAAGGGGAAGTCTCAACCTGAAGACCTTGGAGCAGATGGCTCGGTTAGAAGGTGTGAACAAGGGAAAGTCTTAGACATGTGCTTTAAGCAAATGATGTCTCAGAAAGTTGGTCTGAGCAATTGTAAAAGTCTTATGCAGAAGCATAAGCGATTGTAATCATGAAGTGGTTATAATGAAAATCTCTTATGAGGCAATGGGACTGGAGTACTCTCAATTAGAGGAGGAACCAGGATAATCTTTTGTGTCTTCTGCTGTTATTTTATTTACTTATGTTATATCCCCTGCTACTAAATTAAACAGAATCTGAAAACCAGTTTTGATTCTGAAACTCTAATCAGAAGTGAAATTAAAGAATGGAGGTGAGAAAAATACACAAGAAGGGGGGTTGAATTGTGCTTTGCAAAATTTAGATTTACTCCTGAACCAGAGTTCAGATTCTAAAATTGAACTCAGAATCTTATAAGGTGCAACGGAAATAAAGACAAAAGTATAGTAAAATAGCAAAGAATACATAGTAGTTATCCTGGTTCCTCTCCCAACTGAGAGTACTCCAGTCCCCTTGCCAAGAAAGAGATTTTCCACAAAAATCAACCAGATTACACTTGCTTATACACACTTGTATAAGGCTTTTTCTTTTTGCTCAGACCTTTGTCCAAGACTTCCTCTGCTTAGAGCTCGTGTCTAAGACTTCACTTTGCTCAATCAGCTCCTGATCAAGACTTCTCTTGCTTAGACCACCTGCCTAAGACTTCTCCTTGCTTAGAGCTCGTGTCTAAGACTTTAACCTTGAAAGCTCTGCTGATTTGAGCAAATTTTTGGGAAAAACAGAATGTAAAAAGTTATGTTTAAACTTGAAGAAGTCTTATGAAAGAAGACTAGTCAGAGATGATGTCCTAACAGATGTCTCGACATTTTTATCTGATATTGCAGGATGTTTCTAAATTTGTTGCAAGAATTAAGGAAGCAATCAAAACATGGATCAAGGAAGCAGCAGACAAAAGATTGAAGCCCAAGGAAATAGAAGCCTATAAATAGAAGTCTTAGACCTAGGTTTTGATATGCCTTTTGTAACCTAGTTCTCTTGCGTAAGAAACAAGGGTTTAGGGTTTTGAGAGTCGTTGGCTCTCTAGGTTGTAAGTCTCCCTTTGTATCAGTTGATGCATTGTGGAAAATATAGGTGTCGCACAGATCCATAAGCCTTGAGGTGTTGGATTATTTATTGTTCTTGGATGAAGCTTTTAAGCAAATCTGAGTTAACTTGTTTGTCAAGAAAGCTTGACAGATTTCTGTATTGACAAGGATGATGTAGAAATCACAGTTGGTGATTAAGGGAAGTGAGTAGGGTATCTCATACCAGAGTTGTAAACGTTAGAGTTTAACTATGGTAAAGATGTTCATTGGGTAGATGTTAGGATAAAGTTGTAAACGGGGGAGTTTAGCTTTGTAACAGGTCTACAGATAGTGAAGTCTTCTTCCTGGATTGGTATCCCCCAGATGTAGGTGAATTGCACCGAACTGGGTTAACAATTGTTGTGTTCTTTATTATTCTGCAGATTTACGTTTTTTATTAGGGTTAATGATAAACATGTTGGGTCAGACGTCGTGACATCTGTGATTCTGCAGTTCTGATATTCAAGGTATCAGTCTGCTATTGCGTCTCTGAGTTTAAATGATTATGTAGCACAATGTATTGACATGTCTTAGGACATCTGATGTCTGCATAGGCCAGAATTTCAATTGGTATCAGAGCAGGCATCTTGTCTGGTTCTGAATGAGATCTTTGGGAGATACTTTCTGGCGTTTAAACAAGGAGGAGTTTGAAGATCAGATCAATCAACTCAGACATACCCAAGGGTATTAATGGATGAGATGGATGTTCTGGATCGAAGGGAGCAACCGGAGGTTGTTCATGTTGCTGAGGAGGTTCTACAACCACTACATGAGAAGTGGCTAGTTCTCTTGTTGTGGTGTCTTATAAGATGTTCTGACATCTTATTAGGGCAAGCAGGATCTGTTCCTTGGTGGTTCCACTGCATGTGTTTCTGATGTAAGAGCTCTAGAATTATGGGATTCTGGAGCTATTGCTGAAGACAGTTGGTGGAAGATCTCAATCGTCGGCCTCTATATTGTGAAGGTATTTGCATTCTTTTATTCCAAAGTCGGGAGCGATGGAATGAAGGGAGTTTTTGGTAGATATCTGGTATGGTGACTTGGTACTTGGAAGCTTGGTTTCTTGGTGCAGTTGAAGTCACTTGAAGAGGAGAGAAGTTGAGTTTAAGTTTATCAAGTTCTTGCTCTGAGAGTTTGATAAATTATTGATCGGCTAGGTTGTCAAAGATACTTGAGAATTCTCTCAAGTCCACTCATAAAGGCGTCTCAGTCATGCATCTGGAGTCTTTTAGTTATTCTTCTGACTAGGAGGTGTTTCTTTGAAACACAATCTGAAGAAAGTGGAGGTGATTTATTTTCACCATCCAAAAACAACAAGGAAGGATTCATCTCTCTTAACCCTAAGAGTGGATCTAATCTGATTGGAGCATTCAAAAATGTTGAGGTAAATAAGATTTGTTCAGAGGAAGTCTTAGTTACTTGAGTCAAGGGTGGCAGCCTTGGTATCTCAACACTGTTTGTCAAAGAAGATACTTGCAAAAGATTGAATACTTGATAAGTGTTCATGAAGTGAACTGGTGGAGCTTAGCTACAACGGTGAAGAAGGGTTATTGGACAAGGATTTAAGATCAATTGCTATTTGTGGAGTTCACAAGTATTTAATTGATTATCCTTGAAAGTCAAGATTGCTGATGTTCAACAAGATGTTGGAACATCTCATCATCAGAGTTTGTGTAGAATCATGGGAGGGGTACTGCATATGCTTTAGCATCTGTTTTAGTCTTAGTTGTTGACCTAAGAATGGGCTTCAGTCGGTTGTGACAGAAGCATGTGTTCTCTGCAGAGTTTCTTGGCAAGAAACTAGTCTGGACTTTGATGCTGTTGAAGATGAAGATGAAGACATCATAATCTTGATGGTTACTGCTTGGATAAGTTTATTTCTGATCTAGGTACTTGGGAGTATGGGATTTTGCTCAGTTTGAAGGTCAAAGTTAAATGGCAGTTATCTCTGACTTTCTATAGTCTGCTCTACTAAGGAAAGTGGCATTCTTTGGTATGGCTATGGTGTAGTCTTGGACTACTTAACTTCTAAAGATTCAGACGTGTCAGGTGTGAAATCTTTGAAGTTTCAAAGCAGGATAGAGGTTGTTTACTCAAACTTGGTTGTTGAATCAAGTCTATGAGAGCATGGAACTCTTGTTCTGCAAAGGAAGGATGTTCTTCTAAGTGGCAGAAGGAGGAGCTGAATTCAGCAGCTGGATGTCGTATCAAAATGTTTTGACATCTAGTTTAACATCAGAGTCTTAGCTGGTGATGTGGCACATCAGCTTAAGATAAGGTGATCTACAGGAGAATGGAAGTTATGGATGCTTCAAAAAGGTTTATCTCATGCAGTTTTAGGGAGTTGTGGATGGGAAAATGTTACATGTCTAGAGGCTTGGTGGATCCAAGATGTCTTGATATGGAGCAAGTAGTTTATGTGACTTGAAGATCTAATTTCATTGGTGGATCAGTGTATCTTGTGGGAGTTCTGAGGAAGAGTGAGATCAATCAAAAGGTGGCATTTGGTTGGTTTCACAGTGTGCATTCAAGCATGATGCTTGAAACTGATTGCTCTTGTGCAGAAGAGTAGTTAGTTGAAAATGTAAGGAGGATCTAGTTCATATTAGAGCTTGTGGCAGAAGTTCTCAGTTTATGAAACATTACCTTATTTTGGTGGATGAGGGTTTATTTCTCTTTGGGTTTCTGAAGTTCTCTTTATTCAAGCTGGTGGCGCAGTGTTGTATGAAGATCTTTAGTTTGGATTACTATGTTGATAGTAAGTCCAGTGGTGGAGCATATCAAGAACCATGGTGTGTGGTGTCTATGATGTGTGAAGGATGTCCTAACTATTGTTAGAACATTTTTGGGTTGGTTATCCTTGGATGAGGATTTCAAGTTCTGTGAGGAACTGGTTACTTGCATTGTGTCTAAGAAGTATCTACTTTTTCATATGGGAGAATGATGGAGTAGGAGAACTGTCTTGGAAGTCTGATGTAAGGGTTTTGGTAAGACTGAAGTGAATCACGGGTTGATTGCATAAAGGTCTGGATTCTGATGCGTTCAGAAGTGGATATTCACCAGAATATCAGAAGTATTCCAAGTTATCATACGGGAGAATGATGAAGGAATGACTGTCTTGGATTATGGGGTGTCTATCTCAGTTGCTGGCCTTGGTAAGGTCAGTGGAAAATCTTGTGAAGGAGATACTGCCTCTTGCTGCAAGTCAGCTAGTAGTGGATTAGTTGGGCAGCTATGAAGTTCTGGAGCATGTATACGATATCTGACATCGTTATAACAAGCTAAGGGGCCCAGTGCTTCTCTTTGAGGAATGTGAAGCATCCTAATTCAATTGGATTGTGTCTCAGGGAACAAGGAGGTCTATACATGAGAATTCAAGAGGAATTCGTGTGGTGTATGGATAGTTTCTGAACGAGAGGGATCAATGGAGCTTTGATCTTAATCTAAGAGTTTGTTATGGTAGGATAGTGATCCTGTTTTTCCTCACGGGTAGCATGATGGTGTTCATGTGTGAGTGATTATTGGTTCTTGCCAGAAGAAGCAATAAGAAAGTTGATGATTGTGTTCAGCAGGTAGTTTGAACTAAGGGTGCGCTCTTGAAGACATGAAGATGCGTCTTATGTTTTTCATTCATCAGCTTAGTGTTCTATGGAGGAGCACTGGTTATCTTAGATAGGGGGAGTTGCTCCTTGATCTAAGATGTATTACTGCCAGGGTGCAGTTGAAGTTCCAGTTTGTATTGTGCGTCAAGCAAGCTGTGATTATGTGTCTATCCTGGGAGGATGAGATGTCAAGAAGGATGTCTTGACATTTGTATTATTGCAAGTTAGGGGAGACTTGGCAGTGCAAAATACATGGTTCCTAATGGATGCTTAAGAATTAGTGGTTGAGTCTGGGGGATTTTACTTTTCTCTGCAGACTGTGATCTTAAGACTGTGAAGTTATTGATCAATACAGAAGTATCTTGGGTGCTAACTGGGAAAGATTTGAAGAAATGTCCTAACTTCTTGGTCTGTTTTATTTTTTTTTCGGGTTAAAAGGATTATCCTTGGGACTCATCAACAAAATGTTATTTAAGACCTGAGGATGGGTCCTAACTAGCTGCTTTGAACGGTGGGGAGTGCTTCCTAAGAGAAGGCATGGGTAACATGTGTTTTGTTACTAGTGTTTTTTTGGGACGGTTACACTTAAAAGTTTGAACAGTCTTATCCTAGTGGGGCGATGCACAGTTATTAATGTTGAATTTACCTACTTAAATTTATTTCTCCTTTGAATTGTCCAGCGGTAACTTCTTTGGACCGTGGTTATCTAGAGAAAGTGTTTAGGTATTTAAAGAGTGCATCTGTTTGAGGTATTCCAGATTGTGGGTTGATTCATCTTGTCTTTCATTCGTGTTTGGATTAGTAACATATGGATATGGAACTGCATTGGCTTCTTTTGCCAATTTTTGGCTAAAAAGGGGGAGAATGACTGTGTGAGTGGGTCTTTTAACATACATCTATGCTACTGGTTTTGCAAAGATGTTAGAGACGATATTCGAACAGTCTATCAGAATCTTTCCCTTTGTGCCTTCTGATCTGAGTTAGGAAGTAGGTTGTGTCTTGTGATCTAAGTTACATGTTCTATGGACTCAGTGTTACGCATGATACAACTAAACTTTCTTACGGGCTCTCCTATGCCTCTTGTAGCGTGCGATTTTTGTCGGTGATGCAACCACCTTATCGCAAATTGGTTTCTCCTCACTGCAATGGTAGGAGTGGGGTGCTACTTTCTGATTTCTTATTTATCCCGTGAAGCTGGAAGGGAAAGGGAAACTATCTAAAACTAACCTTGCACGTGAATGTTTAACTGAACAAATGCTGAGAGAGATTCGGGGAGTTCGGGGGTGGTTATACAATGGGGAATTGTCAGTTACCCATCCTATATGTGGTTATCCACAGGTTGTTAGCAATAGATTCTGCTTTGTACTTGATGGTGTTTATCTGTTGTGGGTTGGGAAAGTTTCTTCTTTTGGAGGTTTTTGAGAGAGAGAGTTTTTAATGAGTTTGGTAAGGTACTGGACCTATGTTTTGATTTAGTGTGTGAAGGTACTGGACCTAGAGTTTTTGTTGGTATGCTCGCTAAAATTTTCGCAATCTTATGCCTACGTATTCCCGTTAAAGATAAACAGGGAAATTAGAGCAATCGTAGTTCCTCATATTCTATGGGAGGAAAAGATGTGTCTTGCTCAAAGCCCAAGATTGAAGCTAAATGGGTATATTTGTGTCTTGCTCAAAGCCCAAGATTGAAGCTAAAGGTTGAAATTGACTCTACGGTGAGAGGTTTTATCTGTCTTGTACAAAGCCCAAGATTGAGGCTAAAAGAAGATTGACTCTGTTGGAGAGATTTATACGGTGTCTTGTACAAAGCCTAAGATTGAGGCTGAAATGAGATTGACTCAACAAGAGAGCGTTTTATTTGGTGTCTTGTACAAAGCCCAAGATTGAGGCTGACCTTACTAGGGAAATCATTATACAAAGCCTAAGAGGAGGCTGAAAAGAAGGTTGATTCTGCTTAGGGGTATTATTTCTCAAAGCCTAAAAGAAGGTTGGGAGGAATTGACTCCGCTGGGGAGATATTTATCCAGAGCTTTAAGAGAGGGTTATGAAGATTTTGACTTTATGAGAGAAAGTTTATATATGTCTTATACAAAGCCCAAGATTTAGGCTAAAAGAATGGCCGACTCAACAAGAGAGTGCTTTTGTACCATTTGACTCAACAAGAGAGTATGGAAAGGTGATTGACTCAACAAGAGAGTACTTTTGAAGCTAACACAGCTGAGGGAAATCATTATACAAAGCCTAAGAGGAGGCTGAAAAAGGTCAACTCAATAAGAGAATGCCTTAAGGTGATTGACTCAACAAGAGAGTGTTGTTGGGGCTAATTCTGCTAAGGAAATTCATTATATAAAGTGAAATTCTGGTACCAGATGTGCGATGTTACGTGCGATGTCACAACAACACACTCTGCAATGGACAATGCAATAACAAGCAATAACACAATGAATTGTTCACCCAGTTCAGTCTAACTACCTACGTCTGGGGGCTACCAAGCCAGGGATGAATTTCACTATTAGTAGTATTAATTTACAGACTCAACAACCCATTTGACATCTCCTAAACTTAATCATTACTTAATGAACCTTCTACTTAAGAGACCACTTAAGTATGAGAACACTACTCAATCCCTAAATCACTTCAGTGATACAATTCAAAGATCACACACTTTGAAAAACTCAACTTGATTCTGCTTCACAGCTTTGATCAAGAACAACTCAAAACAACAAAACCAATTCACACTAGAATGGTTTACAGCACATACACGAAGACACAAAACGACTCTCAATCTTTAGCTCTCTTTCTTCGTTGTTCTTTCTTCAGTACTGATACGCTTTATATAACTAGTTGAATTGGGCTTGGACCTGCTACAATATCTGACCTGATTTGTTATTTAAAATTGAATCTTCAAAATAGATTTTCTCTCTCAAAATCTTCTTAAATCTTCAGCCTTTAAACCTCCTACAAATCTGCATCAAATCTGTTTGTAACAGAAAATATCTATCCCAAGATATCCGCAACCAATGAGACTAACAACTCTCCCAATATCCAGCTAAAACGCAAACCCTAACAACATCACTAAACCTGATGTTATTAGTCTTCTGCAGACCTGAGGTCACAACATCGTATGTGACATCAGACATCACAACTTCAGCAACTTAAATCCTTAACATAAACCAATGTTAAGACTCGATGTTAAGACATCACCCATGTGACATCAACATTGCACACCTTTGTTTTACCAAAATTCTAGCCAATCCAAGAACCAACAATCTCCCCCTTTGGATAATTTTGGCTAAAACAATCTCTGCAACATCAGAGACTTCAGCAGCGGAAAAAAATTTTAAAATAAACTTCGCAGCAATAAACTTCGCAGCATTTCTTCATCACAGCTTCACAATGCTTTCAGCATGCTGCACACACTCCAAAACTCTGCTTCAAACTTCAGCACTAACTTCAATATCAGCTGCACAACACCTATCAACAAAGGGAAAACTCCCCCTCAACACCAGAACCAGCATGACCAGCTGTTCAACATGCACACTCCCCCTCAACATTTGCACCACACCAGATATTGGGTACACTCTACACACCTAGGCTAACTCTCCCCCTTTTTAGCCACAATTGGATAATTACCAAACACAATGTCCTGACATAAAGTCATGGTCAAACATCATGCTTCCCAAAAACACACGTTCCAACACATTGACTGTCCAGTCGATACAAATGATGCTCCTTATTTTTCATTATAAACACAAGCCTTTCTACTAGTAGCACCACTCAGCAACCAAGAATGAGCCAGTCAAATAGCAAAGGTGCAGCAAAGAACTTCAAGCAGACGAGCACGACTTCAGATCCACCTCAGCAGAGAAGCAAAATAATGACTACAGCTGCCACTACTTCAGGAGCCAAGAGGACAGGCAGAACCTCAGAAACAACCATGAAACCAAGCAAAAAGCTTCCTGTGCAATAGCAAGCTGCTGATGATGATTGGGATAAAGACTGGAAAGCTTTTCTAGATGTAGGGGGTTGGGATAATCTGTAACTAATGATGTACTTCAAACCTGTATGCCTTCAGCAGTTGAATAAAATCAATTTTCTAATAAAGACTACAACTGCTTAAAACGTTCTCTAGCACATTTAATCTTCATGAATGCAAATTCCCAATTTACTTCTCAAACTTTCAAATTGGTTTGCATCTAATGCTTTAGTGAAGATATCAGCTAACTATTTTTCTGTAGCTACATGCTCCAATGCAACAACTTTGTCCTCAACCAATTCTCTTATAAAATGATGCCTTATATCAATATGCTTAGTTCTGCTATGTTGAATAGGATTCTTAGAGATATTGATAACACTCAAATTATCACAGTACAATGTCATGACATCTTGCTTGACATTGTATTCAGTTAACATCTGCTTCATCCACACGAGTTGAGAACAACTACTCCCTGCTGCTATGTACTCAGCTTCAGCAGTAGAGAGAGACACACAGTTCTGCTTTTTACTGAACCAGGATATCAGATTATTCCCTAGGAAGAAACAACCTCCTGAAGTGCTTTTCCTATCATCAGCACTCCCAGCCCAGTCAGCATCACAATATCCCCTTAACTCAGTCCCAGAACCATGACTATACATCATCCCATAGTCACTAGTGCCATTTACATATTTTAAGATCCTTTTCACTTGATTCAAGTGACTAGCCTTAGGTTCAGATTGATATCTGGCACAAACTCCAACAGCAAAAGCAATGTCAGGTTTGCTAGCTGTGAGATACAATAGACTCTCAATCATGCTTCTATATAATCTTTGATCCACACTGACACCATGTTCGTCCTTGGATAATTTTAGATTAGTAGGAGCAGGAGTCCTCTTGTGATTAGCATTCTCTAGACTAAACTTCTTCACTATGTTCTTTGCATACTTGCTCTGAGAAATGAATATGGAGTCCTCTATTTGTCTAACTTGTAGACCAAGAAAATAGTTTAGCTCACCAATAAGACTCATTTCAAATTCAGACTGCATCTGTTCCACAAAATGTTTCACCATTGCATCTGACATCCCACCAAATACTATGTCATCAACATAGATTTGAGCTATCATCAGTTTTCCTCCTTCCTCTTTAACAAACAAAGTCTTGTCAATTCCTCCTTTTCTGTAGCCATTCACAACCAGGAATTCAATAAGTCTTTCATACCAAGCTCTTGGTGCTTGCTTCAAACCATATAGAGCTTTCCTTAGTTTGTACACATGGTCAAGAAATGTTGGATCAATAAATCCTTTTGGTTGATCAACATATACCTCTTCATTTAAGTAACCATTCAAGAAGGCACTTTTAACATCCATCTGAAAAAGCTTGAACTTGAAATTACAAGCCACACCTAAGAGCAATCTGATAGATTCTAGTCTAGCCACAAGAGCAAAGGTTTCATCATAATCAATTCCTTCAACCTGAGTGTATCCCTGAGCAACTAATCTGGCCTTGTTTCTAGTGACCACTCCTTGTTCATCAGATTTATTCTTGTAGATCCACTTGGTGCCAATCACATTGACTCCATCAGGCCTAGGTACTAGTTCCCATACTTCATTCCTCTTGAATTGCTCCAGCTCTTCATGCATTGCATTTATCCAAAACTCATCTGTCAATGCTTCTTTGACATTCTTGGGCTCAATTTTGGAGATAAAACATGAACTTGCTACAACATCCCTTGACCTAGTCCTCACTCCAGAGTTCGGATCACCTATAATGAGCTCCTTTGGGTGGTCCTTTTGCACTCTGATGGAGGGATCTTTATGAGATTGCTCAGCTTCAGGCTCAGCAGCAGTAACACTAGGAGTTTGGCTTCTGTCTTCAGCTTCTGGTGCAACTTCACCAACTGATGTCTCAACAGCATCTAGGACATCATCATCTTCCTGCTTGTCACTGTCATCAATCACCACATTGATTGACTCCATCATCACCTTGGTTCTAGAGTTGAAAACTCTATATGCTTTGCTGTTAGTAGAGTATCCCAAAAATATTCCTTCATCACTTTTGGAATCCAATTTTCTTCTCTGCTCTCTATCAGCCAGAATATAACATCTACTTCCAAAAACATGAAAGTATTTAACATTAGGTTTTCTTCCCTTCCATAATTCATATAGAGTGGATGAAGTGCCTCTTCTCAGGGTAACCCTGTTGTGAATGTAGCAGGCAGTATTCATGGCTTCAGCCCAGAAATGATAGGGAAGTTTCTTGGCATGGATCATAGCTCTAGCAGACTCTTGGATAGTTCTATTCTTCCTCTCAACTACTCCATTTTGCTGAGGAGTAATAGGAGATGAAAACTCATGACTTATACCTTCAGCAGAGCAAAATTCTTCAAACTTGCTATTTTCAAACTCTCTTCCATGGTCACTTCTTATTCTGATAACCTTACTCTCCTTCTCTCTTTGGAGTCTTTGACAAAGATCTTTAAAAACATCAAACACCTCTGATTTGTCTTTGATGAAGCTCACCCAGGTGTATCTTGAAAAGTCATCCACAACTACATATCCATATTTCTTTCCACCCAGACTTTCCACATGCATAGGTCCCATCAAGTCCATATTAAGTAGTTCCAAAACCTTGGAGGTGGTGTCATTTTGAAGCTTCAGATGAGACATCTTTGTCTGCTTCCCTTTTTGACAGTCACCACACACTTTTCCTTCCTCAATATTAAGTTTGGGAATTCCTCTGGCTGCTTCTGAGGAGATGATTCTCTTCATTCCCTTCAAGTGAAGATGTCCCAACTTCTGATGCCAAATTTTGACATCATCTTCTTTAGCAAAAACACACGTGAAAGAATCTGAGTTTTGAGGCACCCAAAGATAACAATTGTCCTTAGACCTGGCTCCCTTCATAATGACTTCTCCTTTATCATCTTGGATAATGCATTCAGACTTTGTAAAGTCTACTTTGAATCCTTGATCACAAAGTTGACTAATGCTAATCAAATTTGGTGTCAGTCCTCTAACAAGAAGAACATCCTCCAGTTTGGGAGTACCAGCACAGTTTAGTTTACCAATCCCCTTGATCTCTCCTTTGACCCCATCACCAAATGTAACATAGCCTGAAGAATAAAGCTTCACATCTACCAACAGATTCTTTACCCCAGTCATGTGCCCTGAACACCCACTGTCAAAGTACCAATCTTCTTTGGTCGAAACCCTTAAAGAAGTGTGAGCTATCAAGCTGGTGACCTTAACTTTAGGAACCCATTGCTTCTTAGGCTTGGACCCCTGCCTTCCTTTATAACAGTTATGTTTGGGAGCAACCTGATGAGCCTTCTGAGGATACCCATGGAGCTTATAACAATAAGCCTTAATGTGTCCAAAACATCCACAATGGTGACACCCCCAGTGTCTGTATTTCTTCTTAGATGAAGTTCTGTTATGATGTTTTAACATCTGTTTTAACATCACTGGTTTGGTGGTGATAACATCAATAGAGCCTGCATCACTGGTGAATCCCAAACCATGTTTGTCTGCAGCCATCTTCCCAATACTAAGAATGTTGTCTAACGCATAAGTGCCATTGTTCAACATTCTGATAGTTTTGGTCATAGAGTCTAGTTTATAGTTAAGCATACTGACTTCCGCTTCAAGTTCAGTCTTTTCTGCTTTTAACCGTACTATGGTTTTCTTCAGCTTTTCTCCTTTAAGACACACTTGCTCACTTCTTATGAAAAGATCTTTGTAAGTGACAGCAAGTTCATCGTAAGAAACCTCATCATCACAAGACTCCTCATCTGACTCATAAACCCCAACCATAGCTCTAACAAGTTTAGCTGAATTTTATTCAGATTCACTCTCGCTGTCAGACCAAGAAGTTGATAACCCTTTCTGCTTCTTTAGAAAAGTAGGACATTCCTTCTTGACATGTCCAAACCCTTCACACTCAAAGCATTGTATCCCTTTGTCATTGCTGGATTTTTCTTCATCTTTAGACTTCTTCCCTTGTTCTCCTGATCTGTTGATGTCAGAGGTAATGTTCTTGACATTGGGATTATAACTCCTATTTATCCTCTTCATAACTTTGTTGAACTGTTTACCCAGCAAAGCAATAGCCTGAGACAGCTCCTCCGGAGAATCATCTTCTTTCCCTTTCTTGGCTTCTTCAGAACTGGAAACCAAAGCTATACTCTTGGACTTCTTCTCAGGTTCCTCTTCACTTAACCCTAGCTCAAATGTTTGAAGAGATCCAATAAGCTCATCAACCCTCATTTTACTGATGTCTTGAGCTTCTTTAATTGCAGTCACCTTCATCTTGTACCTCTTAGGAAGGGACCTAAGGATTTTCCTTACCAGCTTTTCTTCTGACATCTTTTCTCCAAGAGCACTGGATGCATTGGACAGCTCAAGAATACTCATGTGGAAGTCATGAATAGTCTCATCTTTCTTCATCTTCAGACTTTCAAACTTCGATGTTAGAAGCTGAAGTCTTGACATCTTAACTCTAGATGTTCCTTCATGTGTAGCCTTCAAAATATCCCAAGCTTCCTTAGCAACTTCACAGGTATTGATCAACCTGAATATGTTTTTATCCACTCCATTGAAGATTGCATTCAGAGCTTTGGAATTACCAAGGGCAAGCTCATCTTCTTCCTTGGTCCATTCTTCTTCAGGTTTCAGCTTTGAGGTGCCCTCTTTATCTTTTCCAGCATCATCTTTTTCAAACACAACAGGTGTTTTCCATTCTTTAATGATAGCCTTCTAAGCCCAGCTGTCAAAGGATTTCAAAAAGGTGACCATCCTTGGCTTCCAATAATCATAATTCGAGCCATCCAAAATAGGGGGTCTGTTGACAAATCCTCCAACTTCTTTGTCCATCTTTACACCAGAAAGTAACTTCCCTAGATCTCACCCAGAGACAGACAGGATGCCTGTTCTGATACCAATTGAAATTCTGGTACCATATGTGCGATGTTATGTGCGATGTCACAACAACACACTCTGCAATGGACAATGCAATAACAAGCAATAACACAATGAATTGTTCACCCAGTTCGGTCTAACTACCTACGTCTGGGGGCTACCAAGCCAGGGATGAATTTCACTATTAGTAGTATTAATTTACAGACTCAACAACCCAGTTGACATCTCCTAAACTTAATCACTACTTAATGAACCTTCTACTTAAGAGACCACTTAAGTATGAGAACACTACTCAATCCCTAAATCACTTCAGCGATACAATTCAAAGATCACACACTTTGAAAAACTCAACTTGATTCTGCTTCATAGCTTTGATCAAGAACAACTCAAAACAACAAAACCAATTCACACTAGAATGGTTTACAACACATACACGAAGACACAAAACGACTCTTAGTCTTTAGCTATCTTTCTTCGTTGTTCTTCCTTCAGTACTGATGCGCTTTATATAGCTAGTTGAATTGGGCTTGGACCTGCTACAATATCTGACCTGATTTGTTATTTAAAACTGAATCTTCAAAACAAATTTTCTCTCTCAAAATCTTCTTAAATCTTCAGCCTTTAAACCTCCTACAAATTTGTATCAAATCTGTTTGTAACAGAAAATATCTATCCCAAGATATCCGCAACCAATGAGACTAACAACTCTCCCAATATCCAGCTAAAACGCAAACCCTAACAACATCACTAAACCTGATGTTATTAGTCTTCTGCAGACCTGATGTCACAATATCGCATGTGACATCAGACATCACAACTTCAGCAACTTAAATCCTTAACATAAACCAATGTTAAGACTCAATGTTAAGACATCACCCATGTGACATCAATATTGCACACCTTTGTTTTACCAAAATTATAGCCAATCCAAGAACCAACATAAAGCCTAAGAGGAGGCTGGCTTCTGCTGAGGATTATTGAGATATAGAGGCAGGTCCAAAATGGGGAATCAACTCTTGCTGTGGATTTACAGAAGAGCTGAGGTATCAGAGGCCTTGAGGTTCTGATTTGGGATAGTGTTATCCTGATGATAAACTAACCCTAGCTGGGGATGATTTAGGATAAAAGACTGAGTTTTATATCCTATGGGTTTTATCTCTACTGGAGATTGATTAAATTACCATAGTTTTTTACTGGGTTTGTAGGGAACTTGAGAATGTCTTTGAGATCCAAGAGGGGATTAGACTGTCCAAGTCTACTAGTATGGAAGAGTTTATCTTTGTATGATGCCCAGGAGGAGGCTGGTGCTTTAAGGGATGAGAATCAACCCTAAAATTGGTCTGAGATTTGACTCTGGAAAGACTATTCTAGCAAAGGATGACTAAGTTTTGTCTTGTATCTTTAAGAGGTCCTCAGGGTCCTTGTATTAAGCCCAAGAGAAGGCATGAGAACTTCTAAGAAACCGGAAGGTCCTTGTACAAAGCCCAAGAGGTGGCGGGGATGCTTTTAGGAAGCCTGTGGGTCCAAACTTAAGAAGAGTTTAAGAAAAGTTTCACCGGGAATAATCTTTTCTTTAGTGAACAGTTCTAGGGTTTGAAGAAATTCAAGAGAGGTTTCACTGAGAATTAATCCTCTCTGGGGAAATGAACTTCTTTGACAATTTCTAATAGTGACAGTCTGAAAAAAGTTTCACCGGGAATAATGCCTTTATCTTTGTTCCATATTGTTTAAGCCCAAGAGAAGGCAAGACTGTATTTGGAACTCCTATGGGGAAAACTCAAAGCAGATCTACAAGTATACATACAATTGATATATGACAAGTATTTAAAAGGATATGAAAGAAGGACTTACAGGTGAGCAAGCTTCCAGCAATACAGACAAATATATATATATATAGGGAATGCTAACATACACACAAAATTGGTGGGCCCCACACAAAAATACACTACATCTATTTTCTTTCTATTTTATTTCTTCGTCTTTCTAATGTGGGTCTCACCCAAAATTGATGGGCCCCACACAAAAATACACTAAGGTGTATGTTGCTAATGCACACCTATATAGGTGTGCATTAGCACAACCCATATATATATATATATATATATATATATATATATATATATATATATATATATATATATATATATGAAAGCATGTAAAGAAAGCTAATAAAAACTTACAGGCGAGCAAGCTTCCATTGTAACAGCTGTATGGTTAGTTGTTCAAGAAATTAAATAAAGTTTTGATAACAACTATGGATTTGAACCTAAATAAAAAAGGAAAGTTGTTTTTGAAAAGATTGTTGAGGCCCAGATGAAAAACAGTAAGCGTACCGTTGATCTGAAGATTGTACTGGGATTTATACAACGACTGAGGCCCAAAAAGGTTTATGTACAACAAGGATTGGGTCTTACACTCTATTAGAGGCCTAAATGTTTATTTTTGTACAAGTGATGGGGCTTACAACTCAAGGAGAGGCCCAAGGAGAGACAGTGATCGTACCGTCGTTTTAAAAACTGTACTGGGACTTATACAACGACTGAGGCTCAAAATTATTTATTTACAAAGGGGGTTGGGTCTTACACTCTATTAGAGACCCAAAAGTGTTTTAGAAAAGGTTTGTGAGGGTGAGAATAATCAAAACCCTAATTTGATTTTAAAATGCATTTTAATTGAATAAAAATTCAATTAAAATGATCAAAATTATTAAACATGTGTGGAAAACAAGTTGTGATCTTGGATTAATGTTTGAAAAATAATGTTTTATTCATAGAATAATTTGAAAATTATTTGAATTTGCAAAATCAAGTGAAAGAAATATTTTAAGTGTTAAAACAACAAATAAAACATAATTCTTTACAAAAATACTAAATATATGAACTAAATAATATTTTTGTGAAATTTTCATGGAATAAAATATTTTAATATTTTTGTGAATTTTCAAAAAAAGAATCAATCAAAAATAATTAAAATTGAGAGAGAAATGAATTTTTGAATTAATTAACAAAAACCATAAAAATATTAAAAATAGCAAAATGTGGAAGGGTAGCAAAAAAGGTATGGGTGGGGTTTGAACCCACGACCTCATAGCCGAACACATGCGCGCGCTACCACTGGGGTGGTGATACATCCGTGTATCAAAACCACCCCATTAATACATAAGGGTGACCTGGTTTCTAGGCCTGGCCAAGGCAAGAAACCAAGTCATGGTGGATTTGCATGAAGGTTATAACTTGCTCATTCTCCATTGTCTGGGACAAAATTTAGGTGTTTCTGACCTAGAATTTCATGAGGAATCCAATGGTGTCTTTAGATTTTTCAGAAGATGCCTCTATCTAAAAATCCGATTGTGGTTTCAAAAAATGCCAAGATTTACATTTTCTATGCTAACACATCATGTACACACTAATAACATGGTAAATTGGTTCAAACACAACATAGATTATATGTATGAGATGTTTATAATCAGTGGACTTCAAAGCAATGCATAATTCAAAGAGTTCAAGTTGTCATGCACTTACCTCTTGGAGCTTCTTGTGCTAACTGTCAAGATCCTTGTGCCAGAAGTAATCCAATGCTTTGTAAACTCTTAATTGATCCCTTAGAAGCTTTTAGGATGATCAAAACCAGCTGGAATCCTCAGGAGCACATTTTAGCTCTTTCTTGCAAAAGGGGCAAAAGTGACCAATATGGAAACTCTCTCAAATGGTGTTCCAGATGAGGGGAACCAATTGGGACAGTTTGAGGATGATATTTGGAGTATGTTTGAGGCTTGGTTTGGTTTTGGAAGTGATTGAATCAAGACATGGCTTGGAAAATGCAGAAAAGTCCAATTTTGAGGTTTTGGAGGGTGATTTTCTGATTTTGGTGTTTTAGATCACAAGTGAGTGTTTAAACAGCTTAGATATGACATATTGGATATGTTTGGATCATGAGCTGTGGTGGAATTACTCTCTAACTCAAAAACTCAGAGATGACTTGCAAAAGAAGGCATTTTGGCCTAAAGAGAGAGATTTTGAGGAAAACATCAGTTATAGTGCTTTGGGGTACTCAAACTGATCATAATTGAGCTCTATTTATAGTGTGTTAAGTTTTTTTTGCAAGCAATAGTGAATGGCAGCTGGTACAGGCCTTTGGCCAATGTTGATCCAAGGGAATCTTAAGTCTCCTTTAGCCATTGACTTGAGGTTAGGGCACAGACCTATGTTTCTTTGATTCGGTGCTGATTCTTGACTCATTCAGTTAGGAATGTGTCAGTCCATGCCACCTTGATACATCCATTAAATGCTTCAAAACAAAATTGGAGTCTTTTGCACTTTTTAGCCTTTTTAGGTTTGTTATGGCTATGTGTAGATTCTTGGACTTGGGAGGCTTGGGGATCAGATCATTCCCTTTTTATTTCATCCTCTGATGTGTCCAAATGGATGACAAGGCTTGGAGTTGTCCAAATTTGCCAAATCGAGCAAAATGCCAAAATCTGCCTTGTACAAGACAGTTGGAAATGGTGATTTTGAGAGGATCATATCTCCCTGCTCAGGTTGAGTTATGGGAGGCTCTTGTGCTTTTTAGAAAGCCCTCATATAATACAAAACATGTGTGATCATAGTTTGTTTTGAAACTATTTGAATCCAACTGAAAAATCCTCATGAACATTGATGTCCAAGGCTGGTAACTTAGGCAGATTTTCACTAAGTGTTGGAAAAGTGCCATTTTCTTCATTTTTGTCATTTTGATCAATCCATAACTCAAAATCCATGAGTAATTAGAGTTTCTTGTAGTTGAAGCTTTTGTAGAATGTAGGAAGACCTACAAATCAGGCTTTGGATCTCCCAAAATGGCTGCTTGGATCTCAAGTTATGATCCTTGGAAGTTGGTACCAAAATCACTTTTGTTCCATAACTTAAAAAAATTTTGGTTTCTTATGGTTGCCCCTTTTGCAAGAAACCTCACTTTTCTTGATTTTTCTTAATGAATGATGATCAATACCATACATTAACATTATCTTTTACTTAGGGGAACCATATTTGTGAAAAATTCCAAAAAGTCAAACTTGATTTTGTGCATGGTTGACTTTTTATCGGATGAAATCCAAACTGTGTGATCCTTTGTGAAATCAAGTCCTTTACCTAAATCAAACCTAATGGATGGATTCCATAGGTGTTATAGGGTGTATTTAATCATGTCCAAAGGTTTGGGAGCATGTCTTGGTCAAAAATCAAAGATACAGTTGAATTTTTCCTCAAAACCCTAATTGTGGTCTAGATGAAATTGAAACTTGTGAATCAAGCTTCTTGGATCAATCCATTGTTGTAAATGGATCAATTTGGTGTATTTGAGGCCCTTAAATCATGTCTTGAGGTCTTGGCTCATGTTTTGCCTTAAAAGTCAACTTAGGGGTGAATTAGGTCAAGAAACCCTAATTCCTGATTTTTGGTAAATGCATCCCCTGAGGTTAAATTGGCTTGATGGTTGGGTCTATAAGGTCCCTTGAAGTATCTTGTGTTGTGCTTTGAAGCATTGGCTCATTCCTAGAGGAAAAATTCCATCTGGAGGCCTTGGTCGACCAAAACCCTAATTTGGTGACACTAGCGATCTTGAGGCTTTATCCACTTGGAATGTTGTAACCTTGTGCTTGATTCTTGATGTGGGAGTTCTCTTGATCCTTTGTGGGTGTTTAAGAGGTTAGGCAAGTTAAAGATCATGTCATTTCTTGATTGATCCTTTATCTAAGTGCTCTGAGAGGGCTTGAAACCCTAAGTCTTGATTGTGGTGAATGCTCAACAATCCTTGAAGAGATTGATGAGGCATGAAGGTACATCCATATTATGGTTATGATTTGCACAATGATGGGAAATCTTGGTGGTCAAAATTTGGGGTATAACAGATGCCCTTATTTAATCTTCTTGGACCCGAAGGTGTGAATGGCAAAGGTATTCGGGCATTCGGGGTGCAAGAGGATTAAATATCAGAATACCCGAAATTTTGACAGTGGTTATGAATGGTAGTTTGCCCATCCACCTTCCTTTACTAAGCAGTAATGTTTAGAAAAGGGTAAAACTTCCCCTCGATCCTGGTCTTCAGGCAAAGAACTAGTTTTAGTTTCTTAAATAAACTTCCCCTCGATCCTGGTCTTCAGCCAAGGAACTAATCTCAGTTTCTTAAATAAACTTCCCCTCGATCCTCGTCTTCAGCCAAGGAACTGGTCTCAGTTTCTGAAATGAAATAAACTTCCCTTCGATCCTGGTCTTCAGCCACAGAAGTGGTCTCAGTTTCTTTTGTCAATAAACTTCCCCTCGATCCTGGCCTTCAGCCAAGGAACTGGTCTTAGTTTCTTAAATAAACTTCCCCTCGATCCTGGTCTTCAGCCAAGGAACTGGTCTTAGTTTCTTAAATAAACTTCCCCTCGATCCTGGTCTTCAGCCAAGGAACTGGTCTTAGTTTCTGAAATGAAATAAACTTCCCCTCGATCCTGGTCTTCAGCCACGGAACTGGTCTTAGTTTCTTTTGTCAATATACTTCCCCTTGATCCTGGCCTTCAGCCAAGGAACTGGTCTTAGTTTCTTTTGTCAATAAACTTCCCCTCGATCCTGGCCTTCAGCCAAGGAACTGGTCTTAGTTTCTTTTATCAATAAACTTTCCCTCGATCCTGGTCTTCAGCCAAGGAAATGGTCTTAGTTTCTTTTGTCAATAAACTTCCCCTCGATCCTGGTCTTCAGCCAAGGATCTGGTCTCAGTTGTTTTTTTTGTCAAGTTCCTTACTTGATAAGAGATGTTATTTGTAGCGGCCTTCATCAAACTTCTCGCCATATTTTCCTGGGGAGACGCCATTTGACGAAGTTTTAGAGGTGTACAAACTTCTCTGTTGGAGATGCCATTTGTTGACTCTACTGGGGAAAAACGAGTCTTTTGAAAGACTGCTTTCTGCTTGGGGATACTACATCATACTTTTCTTCGAGATCTTCTCGGAGAAATGCCATGTGATGTAATCCACTTTTGAGGTGCTGATGACTTCATTAACATTGACTTTCTGGGGAGAAAAACCAATGTGTTGCTGAGAGTCTTCGGTTGCGAGGCTTTCTCTTGGGATTTTCCTTAATCCGGGAAAGCGAAGATATCATCTTCAATGGTAAAGAATGGTGTTCTAAATGTTTTCTTGCCTTTCAGAGGTTCAAGTTATCAAAGTGGTCGAGGACCGGCTCCAATCCAGAAATAAACTGGGGAGAAATTGCTCAGACAAAACATTTCCTGATGAGGAAAGAACTGACAACTCGATTGATAAGAGGATTTTACCACTTGGGGGTAGGACTGACCAGAGTGATAGTGATGCAATATGAATATGAATGTGAATCAATAATGCATGATGTATGTATGTTTATGCTGACAAAACTGACGCGACATACAGACTAATGGATGAACATGATTGGATACTCGGCCACTGCGGGGGATGAAAAGTATCACTGGTTTAAAAAAAACAATCCTGCCTTGATTAAGAAAGACAGTCCATGTGGGGAGAAATAATTGTTCAATCGGTCTTAAGAGATACGTACTCTGCCGGGGATATCAGATGGGAAAATCACATCTGATACAGTTGATCCTCCATTAAGGCATATTGGTTTAGAAGGAGTACTTTGATTCTGCACTTTGAGGCTCAATCACCTTTGGAGAAGCGATTGATGTTCTTGTCGATATTCAACCGTCAAAACAATTGCCATTTTTATTTAAAAAGCCAAAAAATTTTGACAAGTAAATTCATTTTTGTTTTATTTCAAGAATCGTTGATCATGTTAAAATGTCATTCTGTAAAGCTAAAACAAATAAGAATTGCAAACAAAAGCACTAGGGCTCAAATTTTATTGATAGGATGGAAATCAGCTAAGCACGTGATCCCATAGATTATTTACAAAGTTAGAAAATGGTAATTTAAAGGAAAAGGGCTACATTGAAACATAACGACCGTTATCCTTCTACCAACTTTGAACTCTGGACAACCTGAGCTTCTGTCGAAGATGACCTTGACTAGAGTTTTCCTGATGGATGGCATTACTGTTGGGGATTTAACCTTGTTGAACGTAGTTACTTGCCATGAATCCCTAAATTTTGCCTGGATTGTACTTTGAGGTTTCCAATCCATCGGGATGATTTTTTGCTTGTGTCTTTAATTTTTTCCTGGACCTTCCTTTCGGGTTTTCAATCCACCGAGACGTTTTTTTTTATATTTAGGCGAAGTATTTCTTGACTACATCAACATTCGTTGGGTAGGAAAATTCCTCTCCATCCATGGTAGCGAGTCTCAAGGCACCGCCTGAGAAGGCTTTCTTGACCACATAGGGGCCATCGTAATTCAGAGTCCATTTGCCCCGGGAATCAGTGAGGAATGATTATATCTTCTCGAGCACGAGGTCTCCTTTTCTGAAGACGCGAGGTCGGACCTTTTTGTCAAATGCTTTCTTCATTCTTTGGTGATACAACTGGCCATGGCATAGTGTCGTTATTCACTTTTCTTCGATTAGGTCCAGTTCATCGTGTCGTCTTTGACACCATTCAGCTTTTGTTAGCTTAGCTTCCATCAATACCTGGATTGATGGGATCTCTACTTCTATGGGGAGCACTGCCTCCATGCCATATACTAGAGAGAAAGGGGTTGCCCCTGTTGAAGTGCGGACAGATGTGCGATAACCGTGAAAAGCAAAGGGTGGCATCTCGTGCTAGTCTTTGTAGGTTACAACCATCTTTTGAACAATCTTCTTGATGTTCTTGTTAACCGCTTCTACCGCTTCATTCATCTTAGGCCGGTAGGGAGATGAGTTATGGTGTTCGATTTTGAACTCAGCACACAACTCCTTTATCATCTTATTCTTCAAGTTAGATCCATTATCAGTAATGATCTGGCTTGGAACACCATAACGGCAGATGAGATTGTTCTTGATAAATCGGACCACCACTTGTCGGGTCACATTGGCGTATGATGTTGCTTCAACCCATTTGGTGAAGTAGTCTATGGCTACTAGGATGAACCGATGTCCGTTTGAAGCCTTGGGTTCGATCATACCAATCATGTCGATTCCCCATATAGAAAACGACTATGGGGAAGGAAGAACTTTGAGATGTGTTGACGGTACATGGATTTTGTCTGAGTATATCTGACACTTGTGACATCTCCTCATGTACCTGTAGCAATCGGATTCCATTATCAACTAATAGTACCATGCTCTCAGAATTTTTCTCGCCATTTTGTGTCCATTGGTATGAGTGCCAAAGGATCCTTCGTGAATTTCCTTCATCAGCCTGTTTGATTTTGGTCTGTCTACGCATCGGAGCAAGACCATGCCAAATTTTCTCTTATAGAGTGTATCACCGCTCAGGAAGAAGTTGTCTGCCAGTCTTTTGAGGGTTTTCCTGTCTTTTCTTGATGCCCTAGGCGGGTACTCTTGTTTCTAAAGGAAGCATTTGATATTGTGATACCAAGGTTTGTCGTCTATGACCGCTTCAATTGCTAAGATATAAGCGGGCCTTTCAAGACGCATTATGTCAATCTTAGGTACGTCATTCCATTGACCTACACTAATCATGGAGGAGAGAATGGCTAATGCATCAGCCATGTGATTCTCTTCATGAGGGATGTGATGAAACTCGATTCTGTTGAAGAATGGTAACAACCTTCTCGCATAATCTTTGTAAGGAATCAGTCCTGATTGGTATGTGTTCCAATCTCCTTTGATCTGATTGATAACCAGGGCTGAGTCTCCATACACATCCAAGTTCTTAATCCTCAAGTCAATAGCTTCTTCGAGACCCATGATACAAGCTTCGTATTCGGCCTCATTGTTTGTGCACTTGAATGTTAATCTGGCAGTGAAAGGAATATGGCTACCCTGAGGTGTTACGATGATTGCCCCAATTCCGTTTCCATAATTGTTGACAGCTCCGTCAAAGATTTGGGTAGCGGTTCATCACAATCTTTCATTTTTAAATACATGACATCTTCGTCTGGGAAGTCAAATCCAACTGATTCCTGATCGTCAATCGGTTGATGAGCCAAATTCTTCCTTTGACGGCATTTTGAGCATGGTACTTGATGTCATATTCCGATAACAACATCTGCCAATGGGCAATCCTTCCCGTGAGAACAGGTTTTTCAAAGACATACTTGATTGGATCCATTTCGGAGATTAACCAAGTAGTATGACAAATCATGTACTGGCGAAGACGCTTGGCTGCCCAAGCCAGAGCACAACAAGTTTTCTCAAGCATAGTATACTGAGTTTCATAGTCGGTAAATTTCTTGCTTAAATAGTAAATGGCAGACTCTTTTCTTTTTGTTTCGTCTTGTTGGCCCAGTACACAACCCATGGAGTCTTCCAAGACTGTTAAATAGATGATCAACGGTCTTCCCTCCACTTGAGGTGACAGGATATATGGATTCAACAGATACTCTTTGATACTGTCAAAGGCTTTTTGGCAGTCTTCTGTCCATACGCAGTCCTGATTCTTTTTGAGTAATTTGAAGATTGGCGTGCATGTCGCAGTCATGAGGAATATAAATCTGGAAATATAATTCAAACATCCCAGGAATCCTCTAACTTGTTTCTCAGTCTTTGGAGAAGGCATTTCTTGAATGGCATTGACCTTGTCAGGATCAACCTCAATTCCTTTCTGGCTGACAATAAACCCTAGCAGTTTTCCTGAGCGGACACCGAACGTGCACTTGTTAGGATTCAAGCGGAGTTTGTACTTCCTCAGACGCTTGAATAGTTTGGACAAGTGGGTCACATGCTCCTCTTCTGCTTTAGATTTGGCAATCATGTCATCGACATACACTTCGATTTCTTTGTGCATCATGTCGTGAAACAGAGTAGTCATGGCCCTTTGATAGGTTGCCCCGGCATTCTTCAAACCAAATGACATTATCGTGTAACAAAAGGTGCCCCATGGGGTGATGAATGAAGTTTTCTCCATATCTTTCGGCACCATTTTTATCTGATTATAGCCCGAGAATCCATCCATGAAGGAGAAGACTTTGAACTTTGTTGTACTGTCTACTAGCATGTCTATGTGTGGTAAGGGAAAGTCATCCTTTGGACTGGCTTTGTTCAGATCCCTGTAATCTACACACATTCTGACTTTTCCGTCCTTTTTCGGAACTGGTACTATGTTGGCTAACCATTGAGGATATTCTGATGTGGCGAGGAAACCTGCGTCAAACTATTTCTGCACTTCCTCTTTGATTTTGATGGCCAAGTCTGGATGAGTCCGTCTCTGTCTTTGTTTTACCAGCGGATATTCTGATCTTAACGGTAAGTGATGTTCCACGATGCTGGTATCCAACCCTAGCATGTCCTGATAGGACCAAGAAAATACATCGAGAAAATCTTTGAGAAGTTTTATTAAGTCTACCCTGACAGCCGAATTGAGCAATGCCCCAATGTTGACTTCTTTTCTCTCTTCTTCTGAACCCAAGTTTACTGTTTCCAACGGCTCTTTGTGAGGTTCAATAGACCTTTCCTCTTGTCTGAGTAATCGAGAGATCTCTTCTGGAATTTCTTCGTCTTCTTCTTCTTTAGCCTCAAATACCGAGAATTCAAAGTTAGGAGAAGGCATTGGATCGTATGTTTCAACGGGATTTAAAACAAGCAATCTGCATGACGTGATGATTTATTTTTTAGAAGAGATAGAGAGAAATACAAGAGTGTGTGTAGTGTATTCTCTGAAAAATGCTTGTTTTTATTTTTGGGCTGTTTTAGGATTGCCATTTTCTGAAAAAGCGAAAAGTGAAAACAGCAATAAAATGCGGAAATTACAGAATGACGTTATTTATTTATGATTTTGTCGATTCTTGAATCTACAGCCCTATTAAACAAAACTTTGTCGCTTCGGGCAAGGCGAAGAGGGATATTTACTGAAAGGTGAGCCCTATAAAAACATCTGTTTCACCTGGGCAGGGTGAAAGGTTAAAACAAAGATGGCAATTACTTAGACTTATGGACGACTTTTGGGACATCGATAGCAACCCATTAGCGGTGAACTCCTCGGTGAATCACAAAGTCTGGTACCTTCTTTCTTGGTTTGTCCTCATAAATGACGCTAATTTCTGGCTGAGCAGGATCTTTAGAGTCTTCCTCCCAGGCAGAGTTGTCATAGACGAACTCTTCTGTTGTATCTTTCATAGTGTTTTCAATCTCAGGCGGATCTCCCCATCCAGTTAGCTGGATGTCTTCGAGCTGATACAAGAGCTTTCAGGAGCGGTGTACTTGACCAAAAAGTCGTACTTGCCACTCGGTTGTCCTAAGGTGTCCCATACTTCTGTGGGACTGGAGGAGTCATCCTTCTCATTGACATTGACCTTGGGAAAAGCATAGTTGATTAACTTTTGCCCTGCAATCTTTGCAGATTCATCGTTGTGCTGGATATCTTTAGAATGTCCTGAGTAATGATCCCATGATTTGGTGGGAACGCAGGTATTCCTTTCAATTTTGCTCAGCTTATAAGCATTATTTGGCTGACTCTTTTGCCCTAAGTCTTCTGGGTACGGCTGCCAGATAGGCAAGTCATCCATTGGGTCATAATAGTCATAGTCAAAGTTGTCTTTCATCAGAGTGTCCTCCTTTAATGAGTTGGGTGGAGCACAACATCCTTCCGGATCACAATCTCCGTATATCATCTTGACGTCTGATCTTGGTATATATCTCGGACTTTGCGTGGGATAGCAAAATGGTGTATGTGCCTCTCCCTGAGACATAAAACCGTCCTCATTAAGGTAGGACTTCCACTCTTCATCTGTATCGGAGGAGTCATCCTCATTGATAGTGTGTACTGCTTGAGACATTGGGTGAAGGAAACCTCCACGATGGAAGAAGTCCTGAATGGGATGAAAACTTTCATCGTTAGTAGCAGTCTGGGTACAGGTTGAGGAGAAACCAAGACCTTTCTTTGTCTTGTTATCCGTAGGAATTATGACCTGTCCCCATCCTTTTGCGTTGTTACTCTCGATCACTTTGAGAGCATCTTTGTATGAGGAAATCGACGTTCCTTTTTCCGGTCGATTCTCATTGCTCACCGAGAGTGCTTAGAACTGGGTTCCAACAACCTCCTCAGGTTCTACACAGGATGATGATGATAAGTTACTCACGATTAAAGCTTGCTCTCCACGGACTGTGACTAGCTTGTCATTCTTGAATAACTTCAGCTTCTAGTGAAGTGTCAAAGTGACTGCCCCCGCTTCGTGTATCCAAGGTCTTCCTAATAAACAACTGTATGCTGCCCGGATGTCCATGACCTGGAAAGTGACTTGGAAAGTGTGAGGACCAATAGTTATGGGAAGATCAACTTCGCCGATAACTGTTTTTTGGACCCGTCAAAGGCTTTGACGATGACCTCACTGCCTCTCATCGGAGATCCTTGAAATGATAGTCGCATCAGAGTAGATTTTGGCATAACATTTAGAGCTGATCTGGTATCTACCAGTACGCTGGCTAAAGCATCGTCCTGTCAGTTGAGTGTAATGTTAAGCGCCAAGTTGTGATTTTGCCTTCTTCCGGCAGTTCTTCATCACTGAATCCTAAATTGTTGCAGGAAGTGATGTTGGAGATGATGCTGTCAAATTGTCTTATCGTCACATCTTATTCCACAAAGGCTTGCTCTAAGACTTTTTGCAGAGCTTCTCTGTAAGCTTCAGAACTGAGTAAGAGAGATAGCACAGAGATTCTTGAAGAAGTTTGCAATAATTGGTATACAATATTGTACTCGCTCTTCTGGATGAGCTTCAGCATCTCATCGTTGTTCTTTGAAAGGTCGGGATTACTGGATTGCCCGACTAGTTGATTGGGAACTTCTGTTTGAGGTTCCTTTTCTTTGGTGGGTTCTCCAACTCCTCTGTTGAAGATTCGGGCGCTCCGGGTAACTCGACTGATGTCGACAATGTTTATGACAGAGGGTAATGGAGTTTCCTTTCCATTTTCGATTGTTGTTGCCTCGTACTTGTAAGGGATAGCCTTATCGAATTTGTACGGTATTGGTCCTGGTAGATAGATAACCACAGGAGCCTTTTGATTTTTCTGACCATCGTAGTGGACCTCAATTAGTTCGAGGTTGAGAATCTTTCTAGTATCAAGAGGAACTCTTGATTCATGTAGTAGAGGGATTATAGTGCATACATCTTTGGTCATTTCATGATTAGAGATTAAGACAACGTCTTTGTTTTGATCTGGAAGATAACCTTGCATTACGTTGATCGAACCCGAACTTGAACATGGTTGAATCTCTTTTCGGTCCAACTGATTTTGCAGAGCTGACCGTACAAGGAAACATCCTTGGTTGTTCTCTGAGCAAATTCTACAACGCTCATAGTTGTGTGGTGGCACCCGACCACGTCCGCTTTGTATGCAGTGCAACCTTACTAGATCTGTTTCCATCAAGTGAACATCCTGACTTTGATGCCTGGTAGGATTCCCGTCAGTCATACTAATCTGTTGTGTAACTTCATCCAAGTATATTGGAAGCCATCAGTGGTCTAACAAGTGTTATAGTGTTATTTGGACAGGTGCACATCCTTGGTCGTCTTCACGACACACTTTACAGTCCTGATAATCATGTGAAGCCAGAAAACCGAGCCTGACTTTCTTAGCGTGTAATTCTACCAGACTGGTATTCATCAAGCGAATATCAAAGATTTGAATCATATTAACTTGATGGCTACTTCTACCATGGTAATCCTGGATCCATCCGAGATCCATCTGACGCTAGAGGGCCTCTTGTACAAAAGAGCATCCCTGATTATGTATTGAGCATATCGAACAGGAATTGTAATCGTACCGTGGCAGATTATGATATTGACTTTGCCTTGAGTGCATTTCCACCAAGTTGACATTCATTGCCAGAATGTTGTGGTTCTGGACAATGTTGGGATTTGTGTGAGCCATATTAACCTTACGGATTCGGTGATCTTGGATCCATCCGAGATCTATCTATTCTTGTAGAGCTGATTGCACTATGGAACATCCTTGATTATTCTTTGAGCAGATATCACACTGGTGATAATTATGAGACGGTACATGACCGTACCCGCTCTGTCTACAATGCATCCTGACCAAATTGGTTTCTAACAAGAGTACATCGCGAATTTGATAACTGCGGCTAACCTCTTCCTCTATCAAATTTACTGCAGTCTTCTCATGTTGAGGCAACGGGTTTGTCTGAACATTTGGATTAGTATCTTTGAATGATATGACCCTGTTCCTAACAAGCTTCTATACATCGGACTTAAAGCTGAGACAGTTTTTAATATTGTGCCCTGGTCCTCCTTGATGGTAAGGGCAAGTTTGATCTGCTTTGAACCGAAAAGGCAGATTTTTCGGTACTGTAAGAGGAGACATGGTTTGGACGTGCCCCTTAACCGGTAGTAGTGGAAACAATTCTGCGTACCACATCGGTATAGGGTTAAAACCTGGTGGTCGTGTCGTACGATTATTATTATTGTACTGTGAACGAGCCTACTGAATGGGCTGTTGTGTCCTTTGCTGATACTGTTTTTGATTTGGTTGGCTCTGAGCAACCTGAGGTTGATATGTTGGAGCCGGCGTAGGGTTGATAGTAGGAGTTACTGCTGCTACTTGTTGATACATTCACCTTTGCTTTCTGAGAGAGATATTACCAATATCTTGCTCTTTTTTCTTAGGTAAAGCATTATTGTATCTTTTGGTACTGCTAGATGGTTCTGTATTTTTGACCAGATGTCCTTCTCAGACTGTTTCTTCAAGGCGTACCCCCATGTTCACCATTTCGGTGAAGTCGTCGGGCGCACTTGCGACCATTCGGTCTTAATAGAATGAGCTCAAGGTTTTCAAAAAGATCTTTGTCATCTCTTTTTCCTCAAGAGGGGGACAAATCTGGGCGGCAATTTCACGCCATCTCTGAGCATATTCCTTAAAAGTTTCCTTGTCCTTCTACGACATTGCTCTGAGTTGATCTCTGTCTGGTGCCATGTCCAGGTTATACTTATACTGCTGAACGAAGGCAGTGCCAAGATCTATGAAAGTGACGATCTTGGTGCGGTTTAAACCCATGTACCATTTGAGTGCGGCACCGGTTAAACTGTCTTAGAAGTAATGGATCAGTAGTTGTTGATTCTCTGTCTGAGTTGACATCTTTCGAGCGTACATCACCAAATGACTTCGAGGGCAAGAGTTGCCCTTGTATTTTTCAAAGTCAGGCACCTTGAATTTGTGCGGGATTTTCACATTAGGGACCAAACAAAGGTCTGCAGCGTCCTTTCCAAATAAATCCTGACCGCGAATGGCATGCAATTCCTTCTGCATCTCCAGGAATTGCTCCTGGAACTCATTCATTCTTTCATACATGTTTTCATTTCCACCAAAAGGTATTTGTGGAATCTGTCCTTCCAGGACAGTGTGTACCACGGGTTGTGGTATAGTCATTACGGCGGTGACTCTCGGCGCTTCCTTATCCTGAAGTTTGTAACCTTCAGGAGTTGCTGTCATGACTCTTGCATCTTCGCTTTCCCAAAGTTTGTAACCTTCAGGCCCAGCGGTTCCTGCTGCAGTTTCTGGGTGTTCTGTGACCGGCAGAATATATCTTTCAGGGATAAAGTTGATAGGCATACCCCAGAGACGATCTTTAGGCATGTCGTACCGAGGATCATACGTCTCCACTATAGGCGTAGATGTGATCTCCGAGATCACAGTCCTTTGTTGTTGTCTCTAAGCTATTGCCAAAGATTGCATGTCACTCTGAAGTTTTCTCAAATCTTTCTTCAGAGCGTCGATTTCTTCTCTCAGCTCTCTGTTCTCTTCGTCGAGATCATCCATTTTCTTTTGTCGATTGGCCCGAGTATTGTACGAATGAGACAGTTTGACTCTAGAATCGTGACACATACGTGAGATTCGAAGGTAAGAAGAATGCGTTATGTGAGAATGATGAATGATATGCAATGATATATATTAATTAATTTTGTTTTTGCTTTAATAAAAAAGAAACTTCAACAAATAGATTGCAAATATCATATAGTGGGGAGATCCCGTTTTATTGAATTTGAAAGATTGCAGAAAGGGAAATACAGTATTTTACAAAGTGCTGTAAAAGAAATGTTTGAACTTCATGGATCCTGAGTCCTCTCTGAGGAGAACTCAGATGCTGGTTCTGGTATCTTCCTTTTCTTTAACCGGGGCTCTTCAGCCGTTGTCGGGTTGTCAGTCCTTTGCCAAGTGAAAGAAGCGAGCAAATTTCTTCGGTCATCTTGATTTTCTATAACATGCCGCTCTAGTATCTTAATCAGAGCATCCTTCTCTTTTAATAGTTCCTGAATCTTAGTACACTCCACATTGAGAATGCGGTATTTGTTCTTCCAAGATTTATTTTCCCGTTGAACTTTGTTGAGAATGACCTGGAGTTTTTCCGCATCAGACATAAAATAAAGGACAGATTCCTTTAGCGGAAAAACTTCTTGACGAGGGTAAGACATCCTCAGCTTGAGAGTTCTAGTCTGTACCCAGTGGAGATAAGGTTCCACAGAGATATAGTCCGGTCTTCCAAGAGACTCTCTTCCTTTCTTGTGAACATGTTTCCAGGCATGCACTATTTCCGTTTTTAGTGCCCTGTCATTCTCTCATTCCTTGAAGAAAAGACCTTCCAGATGAACATTACGTGGGATATACTTCATCGGGTATCCGAGTTGACGGCGAACTAAAATTGGATGATAGTTGATTCCTCCTTTAGTTCCTATGAGGGGTACATTAGGGAAATTTCCACATTTGTCGATGATCCTTATCCCGTCATAAATCCTATTGTACTAATCAATGTCAGAGTTGGTAAGAGACATGATTCTCTGTGACCAACGTAGAGTACTCTTATGATCCCAAAAATCAGCAGACTTGGGTAAATGGGAAGTGAACCATTTATAAAGCAGGGGTACACATCATGTGATTATTCCTCCGCTGTACAAATTCCTTTAGTGTACAAAATGATAAGCATCTGCGGGCAAGGTCGATACGGGGTTTCCAATCAGAAATATCTTAATGGCATTGGTATCGACGAAGTTATCAATGTTGGGAAAAAGGAATAACCCGTATATGAGTAGAACAAAGATATCTTCGAAAGCAGTAATGTTTCCTACACTGGAAAAGTATAGGGCTTTCTCTACCAAAAAATTGGCCGGTAAACCTTGGATTCCTTCCTTAGTGGTCATGTGAGTCCTGACTTCTGACTCGTCCAAATAGACTGCTCTTGCAATGGTTTGATCCTTTGGAATTTCTTCCAGTCCAGAAAACGGAGCTTGGTCAGTGATGGGTAAATTAGTCAGGTAAGAGTATTCTTCTAGCGTCGGTGCTAGTTGATAATTCGAGAATGTGAAACAATGATAAATTGGATCGTAGAACTGAATCAGTGTAGACAGGATTCCTTCAACTACATGGACCCTTAACAAAGACAGCAGTCCTTCGTACTTAGCTCTGAAAGCATCAGGGTTTGTGATCATCTTTGCCAACCCCCTTAAATCCTCTAGTTTTGGAGCCTTGAAGGTGTACTTATGCGTCTTCCTTCTACCGAAATCCATAATGCAATCTTCTTCTCTGATATTTGCAATCATTGTCTTAGTTTAATTTGAAAAGAGAGGAGGAAGAGAAAAGAAGATTTTTTTCTTTGTTTAAGATTTTTTTAGATGAATGCATGAATGCAGCACATAAAAACATTGAAAAAACATGGGTTCAAGGGTTCAACGTCACAAGCATGGAGTCATGGCTCTACCCATCCCCAAAGGTTGTATTCTGGTGAATTTTTATACCTGTAGAACGGGTTAAAAGTTCCCAAAATCATTGACCCCCTAGAGATAACAACAGCAAGCTGGTTCACCTGAGCGAGCTGTAACATCCTAGGGTAATCTCAATTGAATGTAGTATCGCGTGTCAACTATTTCCGATAGCTAACGCACTACCAAATGGCCACATGTTTAATGTCTACAAAATCCTCAGTTTCACGGATACCACATTGGGACAATCTGCCTTCACAACGGAGTCGTTAAGCATTGAATCCGCAAAGGGTATTGTCGTAACCCAAAACTTGACCTCCTTTTTTTTCGTTTTTGAATAAGCATGTGCATTCGCATCGCCGGCATACGCATTTGCACTTTTCCCTATGTGTTTCTTGTTGCAGGATATTCAAGGCTATTCAAGACATTCCAAGTGTATTTATTCCAATGCATCACTCTAAGTTAAGTGCACCATGTTACTTGAGTTCCAAGCATGTCGACCTTTGGATGTTGGAGCTCACATTGGGATTGTTACCGAGTTGATCCTAACTAACCGAGTTAACCACCATGACTCGGTGAGTCATGTGTAACTAACTCCTAGCATAATTCCAAACCTCTCACACTCCATACCTAAATTCTATATAAACAAAGCTTCACCAATTTGCAACTCTTCCACAACCATTCACACAATTTCACACTTTCTTCACTCTCTATTCTCTCACATTCTCTCCGATTTTTCTCTGCTACTTCTTCGTCTTCATCTCAATTCTCTTCCAAAACCTCACCAAAGCTCTTAATTCTCCATTGAAGAAAAGCTATTTTCACGTTGAAAGTGCTTTTTCTTGAGCTTAACCATCATTATCAGTCCATTCTATTGGATTTTGTAGAGCTTCAGTAGCTTTTGGATTCATCTCAAGTAATTACTTCAAGCTTCTTCGGTGATAATTCTCATTTCGGAGTTTTTGTCGCAATTTGCTCGATTTCGATACGATTCGACTACGATTGAAGATTCCTCTGGTTTTCTTTGATTATATTCATCATCTTGCAATTATACTTGAGTTTCTGGAGTTCTATTAACTTTTGGATTCATCTCAAGTGTTTGCTGCAAGATTATACGGTTCGAATTCGCATTTCAGAGCTTCGTCGCAATTTGCTCGGTTTCAATATGATTTGGCTACGATTGAAGATTCCTCTGGTTTTCTTTGATTATTTTCATCAAGAATCCTTTGCAACAATCACCAAGCCAAATCTCTGGCTTTTAGGTTGGTCGATTCTCACTTAATTTATCGTTTCGTTCATTTTTGCGCATTTACGATGTAATTCGATCGTTTTTTCGGTTTGATTCGCCATGCGTTTGCTTGATCTTTGATCTCCATGTTAATGCTTTTAATTTGTGTTTAATTTCTCATACATGATGTAATTTTCGTGCACAAGTGTGAACCATAACATGTGGATGTTCAATTAAGTGATTAACTGCTGGAAGCACTTTTGGAAAACTGATTTTTCTGCCCCTGTCCAGTGTTAATCGATTAACACTTTGCAGTGCAAAAGTGATAATCGATTAACCAATGTAAATTTTCTGATTTTTAAGTGTTAATCGATTAACACTTTGCAGTGCAAAAGTGTTAATCGATTAACACTGAACCAGAAGGCCATTTTATTGCTTTTTCAAGTGTGTTTGCCATGCTTTCTCATTCTAACTTCCATGGATTAATATGCTTGATATTTGTGGATGTTGTAAGTGCTGTTAACCTCTGTTTAAAGCATATTTACATTAATTCAATGATTGATTTATCAATTCTTGCAATTAGGTGTTCTTGATATTTGTTTGAACATGCTAATTCTTGCACTTTCTTTGATCATAATAACATGATTTTGTGTTGCATTTTGTGTATCACTTGGCACTATTTTGCACTTTCTCTATTTGATTTGCGTTAGGTTTGTTCTCAAGAGAATAAACTTAATCTTGCATAATCAATAATTTACACCTTTTGCTTTAATGGTTTTCCATTCTCTTTGGAAAATTGTTAGCAAATCATTTCCCCTTGAATAATTTTTCGAAACTTTGTTTCGATTAGTTGATCCTTCCTTTACGCTTCTCTTTAAGCTTCCTTTAGAGCTTTCTTTCTCTCTTCTCCCACGAAGTCAGAGATTTGCACGACGCACGACGCAATGGAGCAATGTACAAGTTGGCGTTGTTATGCTGTCCGTGTCAATTTCCGCACTATACTTTAAGTGCTAGAGAAGGAATGAGGATGGAATTGTCCTACCCTTATTCTGACTATTTCTTGGGTAAGGGCATTTAGCCCTCTCGCTGAGAATAGTCACCTCTATCCTCAAGCTGTAGTGTTTCTCCTTCCCCAGTCGAGTTGATCCTTGATCACTTGTGCTCCTCTCAATCTCTCTTTGATTCATCATCTTTTTCTTGGTTAAGATCATTTGTCCTGGGTTAACAAACTCTCCTTGTTTCAATACCCTACCTCTTTTCTTGTGGTCAATCATTTCTTTCTTGATTCCCCTGAAGAGTCTCAATCCCTTTTCTTCGGTTAAACACAGTCTTCCTGTTAAACCCTGAAACCCTTGCGGAGTTCGCAACCTTCTCTTGGTTCTTCTCCCTTTGTTTAGTTAACCACTACTTGTCAGTTAAAACACCAATTTACACTCCTTCTCAGTTAACCACAGTCTATCTGTTAACACACTGAGTTCCTCTTGGGTTAATCACCTTCTCTTGGTTATTCACCCATTATTTTCAGTTAACCACAATCTATCTGTTAACATACTGAGTTCCTTGTGGGTTAATCACCTTCTCTTGGTTAATCACCCATTTTTTTCTGTTAACCATTGTCTGCCTGTTAAAATACTGAGCCTTTTCGAGTTAATCACCTTTTCTTGGTTAATCACTCGTTTTCTTTTCGGTTAATCAAAACCTTTTTGTTAAAACCGAATCCTCAGCAGTTGGCAACCTTCTCTTAGTTCGAATACTTGCACCCTTGGGTTAGTAACCTTCTTTTGGTTCAAATACCCTTTCTTCGATCAGGTACTGTTTGTTCAGTCAAAATACCGAACTCCTTTGGGTCACGACCTTTGCCTGGTCCCACACCCGTCCTTTGGGTCACGACCTTTGCTTGGTCCCACACCTGTCCTTTGGGTCGCGACCTTAGCTTGGCCCCATACCCGTCCTTTGGGTCACGACCTTTGCTTGGTTCCACACCCATCCTTTGGGTCACGACCTTCGCTTAGTCCCACACCCTCTCTTTGGGTCACGACCTTCGCTTGGTCCCACACTCGCTCTTTGGGTCACGACCTTCGCTTGGTCCTACACCAGCTCTTTGGGTCACGACCTTCGCTCGGTTTTACACCCGTTCCCCGGTTTAGCACTGCTCACCAGATCACTCAGTTTTACCTCAGCACGTTGATACCTATACTTTCATCCCCACAGAGCCAATATCTAGCATTTTGCTTCTTGCTATCCCAGTGGAGTTTTCCGTTGCTCTTTCTATCGATCTTTCTCTCTTGATTTTGACACCAATGCTCTTGCTCTTCTCTCTTGGTTTTGACACCACTCCTTTACCTTGCGCTCTTGGTTTTAACACCATTCCTTGTTTTTGAGTCCTTTTCCTTTTATCTCCTAGAGGGGTTTCTTTCTTGGTTTCGACACCACTCTTGCACTTTATCCTCAATACAGTTATCTTTTCCTTTACACTCCTTTCTCGATTGTGACACCATTTCTTTGGATCCCCAGCGAATTTTGTTTCTACCTCTTTTGCTCTTGGTTCTGGAACCACTTTCCTTTCTTTATTTGGTTTTCCGTCTTGGTTCCCCAAACTACGGAAGCTCTGATTCTGCATTCATTCGAATATATGATACGTAGGCACGAGATCGCGATGATCTTGGCGAGCACACTTCCACCCTTCCTTCTCCCTTTCTTTCACTGGTTCCTCTAAACTACTGCGCTCTGATTTCCTCATTGCACTATGAGGGTACGTAGGCACAAGGGCCCCAATCCTCCGCGAGCATTTTATTTCTTTCTTTCTTTCTTTCTTTTCTCTTTTCTCTTTCTCTCCTCTTTTTTTAGCTAGAAGCCTTTACATAGATAACCCATCCAAGCCTAGAAGCAAACGAAATGGTTCCCGTCGAGTACGACGAATGCGTAAGGTGCTAGTACCTTCCTTTCGCATAACCGACCCCCGTTCCCGTTTCTCTTCCCCTTGGGTTTTATCGATATTTTCCCTGTCCTTTGGGACTAAATAAAGTTCGATGGCGACTCTGTTGTATCTTTGAGTGTGCGATTCACTCAGGTATAAACTAACCATCTTTAGCTGGCGACTCTGCTGGAGAATCCTTGCTTCTGCGAGTTGGGGTCTCACCTAGTTTTGTTTACTTTCTTAATTGTTTGGGGTGTTTATCTTTCGCGCTTTACTAGCTTTATCTTTACGCTTTATTTTGCTTTGTGCTTATTTACTGCATTTCTTTACTGCTTTAAATATTCATATGCTGCATATTCTGGATATTTGCTATATTCTCTGCTGTTGTCGGTTAGGTTGCTACTTGAGAGATAAGCCCAATACACAGGCTTGAGCATACACATAGGATTAGAGTGGAAAGTAGTGTGACTTGTGTGGCATTTGGCCAGACTTAGTATACACGAAAATTCCACATCTAGACGAGGTTTTCTTTGGTGATGTTCTATCCTGCGCATTGGGGCAGACGATAGACCGTAACCTAGTGAGTTGTCGACTCTGGTTACCATTCCCAAGGACTCAGTTATGTCACTCCTCCCAAGAAATGATAATGGCAGACCAGAAATGGCAAACCCATTATGCTTCTTAATTCGAGGACCCAAAGCTGGGGACTTGCTATAGAATGACCCTGGACTAGATCATACCTGTGAGGGGGATATTGGGTTTTTCTGCAGGAAACCAAGACTCTTCCAACCTTTGTTCTCTCACCACGTCAGATCTCTGCACCTACACAGAATTACATACACAGATTATCCAGAAGATGTTGCATCCCTAACTTACATTTTTGCATAATGTTATTGCGTAATATTATTGCATCATCATGTATGCTGAACTTTTGAACTTGAGTTATGGCATCATTGTATATACCGCATTGTTGAGCCTGTGCTACTGCATCATCATATGTGTGCTGAATTTTGCATCATCTAACCTTTGCATCAATGGGTGTTGTGTGTCTCATTTTCATTCCATATGCATGAATAACATATGCATACATACATTTGCATTTGCATACATACAAACCAGAAACCAAGCTCACTTTCTTCCCTTCATCAGCCCAAAGACAATGATTCTCTGACGCCTAAAGCCAAAGAATCATGGAACAGGTTGGGTATGAGAACACACTGCACAAGGAAGGCAAGGTTGACATGGTTGTGGAACTACTTCTGGACAGTATGACAATGAACTCCTCGGATCAGGTTGAGATGGATGACCGAGCCCAGAATGGACAAACGGTGGATAAGATCACGAATGAGAATGCAGGCAATCCGCCGGTTCACTCCTTATCTAATCAGAAGACACTGAAGGCAATCAGAAACAAAAGCATAAGTAAATTAGCAAAGGGAACAACAATCAAGGGAGGAGACGCCCTCGTCATGATCCAATTCCCGTGACTTACATGCATCTACTACCTGTTCTAATTCATGTTGGGGCAATATTTCCTAAAGAGATCGCGCCAGCCAAGTTTCCTTATCATCTTAAGCATGGTCCTAATGCCACATGTGGATACCATGCTGGATATGTGGGGCATTCTATAGAAGCCTGTGTCATCTTTAAGAACAAAGTCCAAGAGCTCCTCGATCAGAAGTCAATTTGCTTTACAGAGAAGCTTTGCCAGAAGCCTGCACCTATGATTGCTGAAACATCTGCCAAAGCTGAGAATAGAGGTCCTCCTATTCATGCGCTGATTCCTCCAGCTGTTCATCCTGTTGGGAAATACCCCTACCAAAGTGTTCAGTCTGCTAACTCTAGAATGGCTTTTGCCTATCCTGGGGCATTCTCTATTATTGCACCTCCAGTTGCTTATCCTGGTGCACCCTACACTCCGTATGGGATCCATTTTGGTCAGACTGTTAATCGGATGGGCAATCCTGGTTTGATGCACCCTGTTCAAGTGTTCCCGCAATACGCTACTCAATAGATTCATCCTCAAGCACCTCTGGCTCTTACGTTATACTATTCAGTCTCGCATGTTGCTGCAACCTAATATCAATAGCCTCCTCGGACTCATAATCAGCAAGCCCTGGGTCGAGAGCGCCAGAACCCGCGCAAGCCCCGGAATAATCTAGAACGAAGGAATGCTCCTTTAGATCTGATTCCTATGACATACACTCAACTTCTCCCATATCTGGTTCAGAACTCATTGGTGGTTCCCAAAGCCCTGAAGCCTCCACCAGAACTATTCCCACCTGGTTATGATCCCAATGTGCAATGTGGATATCATGTTGGGTCAGCTGGGCATTTGAATGAGGATTGCAACGCTTTCAAAGCTAAGGTCCAACCGTTGATTAACAAGAAGCACTTAACCATTCAAGGTGAGAATCTATGGGTGAACGGAAATCCTGTGTCCATGTAAGGGCTAGATTGCAAAAGCATCCCTTGAAATAATTGATCAAGCCTGAGAGCACTCCCTCAATATTGGCAATCATCATGTCATTCCATATTTTCCATTTTGTAATCTTTCTTTTTGTCAAGCAGTGTTCATTTGTAAAACTTGTTTGTTTTCAGATGATAATAATAATGAAATGAATATGCATGCTTTGAATAAATTCATTCGTGTTCACTCATATTTTTTATCAATATCGCACATTTGATCAAGCAAAATAAAAAAGAGAATGATGAAATCAAAAAGACATGAGATCACTGTCTGTATGCTTCGAATAAAATGTTGCTGGCGATGTAAGGCATTGTTTCTATTCCCAAACACTGGAGTTATAAGGAAGATAATCCCTAGTCAACCCCTTTGGGCCTTGAAGTAGGAATTTCCTTCTGTGCAAAAAAAACCCTCTATCTTAACTAGGGGCAGGGTAGTCTTCAACTAGTTTGACCATGCGTTCAAATTTCAAAAGAGGAGTACCCCATTCTGAGGATCAACCAAATCCTGTCCCTTGCAAGAGGTCGAAAAATCACAAATCCACATCGGTTGTCCCTCACCGATCAAAGAAGCGAGGCAGTTAAAACTCACCCTTACAAATCAAACACACACATGTCACATGATTTGCTAAAAAAAAAAGAGAACAAAAACAAAAACAAAAAGCCTACTAAGTCACAAGCAAACGACTTAGGAAAAAATTTGGGGATCCCGGTAGACTGAAAATTCAAAATAATCAGTCTACGCAAAAATTAGGGAAAATAAAAAGAACAAAACAGAGAATTAAAAGAGAAAAATCCTCAATAAGAACAAGTTTGCGTGATCACATGTGGCAAAAACAAAAGGTGAGTGCCTGCCGCTCCAAAACCCTTGTCGGTTCCTCTATCGTCACTTCCATCATTCAATACCTTTTTTTTTAAAGGTGAATACTTGTGTCAAACTAGCTGAACGTAGGACTGGAGAACATCAAGGAGAATGGGTGGGTTAAAATAAATTTTGAGCCTTATATCCTTTCTTTCTTAAACCATGAACCAGGCCACGTTACAACCCTCAAAAGACCTAACTGAAGCAGGGTTTATTTCGATAGCATACTACAGCGGGATCATGTCAAAGCTGACTCCCAAAGATTTGCTTATCATTTGTGCCGATACTGATATGGCATTCTAAATGGTGATCCATTCACTATATGTCATAATCTTAGTGAACATACTTTGACATTTGCATGGCATTAGCATTATCACTTTCAAAATAAACACTTTTTACTTGCGAACAAGCACTTGACATCAAGAAAGTTTCCACAATGGAAAGTTTGATCATCTCAATGGGTAAAACGCTTGAAAACTCCGTTGAGAAAAAGGGCAACTAACCTCAAGATTCAGTCAATCTGAGCCAATCTCGTCGAGATTTGACAAATCTCTCAAAGATCAGTTGGTCAGGGGCATTCCTCCAAATATCGATCAGACAGGGGTAAAATCACTCCAGAGCTCACATTGGGACATGCCACCTCAAGAGCACAAGAAGTCAACCTCTCTAAGAAACGATTAATCAAGGCCATACTGTTCTGATACACTGGGGGCAAGCCGGATCAAGATTATCCTGTGACATAACTGTTTCTTACCGTGTGATTGGGGCAATCCATGTAGATACCCAACAGACTGGGACACAGACGAGCTACCAAAGTGCAAGTTCTCTCCCTATTTTGAGGTAGGAGCAATGGCATCAACAACTGCTGATCCAGAAGTAGGTGTCGGGGAATCACGTCTTTATGGCTACACCCTAACCTCAACTCTTTCACCTCCCACAACAAATACTAGAACCGTTGCATAGACCATTCTCATGCATTAGTCACGTCACTTCACTCATGCATAGCGTTCATCCGACATAGCATGGAGCATTCACATAAGCCCGATCATACTTGACATTTCTTCAAAACCTGATCACTAACATTCTGCATATAGTAATCATCGTCGCATAACATTGCATCCTCAAACACATATCATATTCATCAAGTTGGAGCATTACACAATACATGTTTAAACATGTGTCCTAACCAAAATCCAGTTCGCGTCTGACTCGCCTTTTCAAAATCCAGTTCTCGTCTGGCAAACCTTTCCAGAACCTTTTCAATTCTTTGGTCCGTCCAAAACCTTTCTGGTCCGTCCAGCACCTGCAAACTTGCAACATTGTATCTAACTTGCATTCTTTGCATAACATGATATCAAGCATCATGTAGAACAACACATACATAACATATGCATCAAACTCCCGTTTGACTGATTCATCTCCCCAACAGGTTTTTAGCCAAATTTCATTTCAAACTCTCTACATTCGCCCTTTTCTTGTGTTGCCGTCGGCCAAATTTTCGAACTACTCTTTTATTTAATCCCCTTCTACCTCGAATAATCAAACCGCTCGCGCAATTCATACATTCAGGTCCAAGTGGATTAAATAAGGGCAGCTGTCGTAACCCAAAATTTGACCGCCTTTTTTCTTTTTTGCATAAGCATGTGCATTCGCATCGCCGGCATACGCATTCGCACTTTTCCCTATGTTTTTCTTGTTGCAGGATATTCAAGGCTATTCAAGACATTCCAAGTGTATTTATTCCAATGCATCACTCTAAGTTAAGTGAACCATGTTACTTGAGTTCCAAGCATGTCAACCTTTGGATGTTGGAGCTCACATTGGGATTGTTACTGAGTTGATCCTAACTAACCGAGTTAACCACCTTGACTCGGTGAGTCAAGTATAACAAACTCCTAGCCTAATTCCAAACCTCTCACACTCCATACCTAAATTCTATATAAACAAAACTTCGCCATTTTTCAACTCTTCCACAACCATTCACACAATTTCACACTTTCTTCACTCTCTATTCTCTCACATTCTCTCTGATTTTTCTCTTCTACTTCTTCATCTTCCTCTCAATTCTCTTCCAAAACCTTACCAAAGCTCTTAATTCTCCATTGAAGAAAAGCCACTTTCACCTTAAAAGTGCTTTTTCTTGAGCTTAACCATCATCATCATTCCATTCTATTGGATTTTGTGGAGCTTCAGTAGCTTTTGGATTCATCTCAAGTAATTACTTCAAGCTTCTTCGGTGATAATTCTCATTTCGGAGTTTTCGTCGCAATTTGCTCGATTTCGATACGATTTGGCTAAGATTGAAGATTCCTCTGGTTTTCTTTGATTATCTTCATAATCTTGCAATTATACACGAGTTTCTAGAGTTCTATTAACTTTTGGATTCATCTCAAGTGTTTGCTGCAAGATTATACGGTTCGAATTCGCATTTCGGAGCTTCATCGCAATGTGCTCGGTTTCGATATGATTCGGCTACGATTGAAGATTCCTCTGGTTTTCTTTTATTATTTTCATCAAGAATCCTTTGCAACAATTACCAAGCCAAATCTCCAGCTTGTAGGTTGGTGGATTCTCACTTAATTTATCATTTCATTCATTTTTGCGCATTTACGATGTAATTCGATCGTTTTTTCAGTTTGATTCGCCATGCGTTTGCTTGATCTTTGATCTCCATGTTAATGCTTTCAATTTGTGTTTAACTGCTCATAAATGATGTAATTTTTGTGCACAAGTGTGAACCATAGCATGTGGATGTTCAATTAAGTGATTAACTGCTGAAAGCACTTTTGGAAAACTGATTTTTCTGCCCCTGTCCAGTGTTAATCGATTAACACTTTGCAGTGCAAAAGTGTTAATCGATTAACCAGTGTAAATTTGCTAATTTTTAAGTGTTAATCGATTAACACTTTGCAGTGCAAAAGTGTTAATTGATTAACACTGAACCAGAAGGCCATTTTATTGCTTTTTCAAGTGTGTTTGCCATGCTTTCTCATTCTAACTTCCATGGATTAATATGCTTGATATTTGTGGATGTTGTAAGTGTTGTTAACCTCTGTTTAAAGTATATTTACATTAATTCAATGATTGATTTATCAATTCTTGCAATTAGGTGTTCTTGATATTTGTTTGAACATGCTAATTCTTGCACTTTCTTTGATCACAATAACATGATTTTGTGTTGAATTTTGTGTATCACTTGGCACTGTTTTGTACTTTCTCTATTTGCTTTGCATTAGGTTTGTTCTCAAGAGAGTAAACTTAATCTTGTATAATCAACAATTTACACCTTTTGCTTTAATGGTTTTAAATTCTCTTTGGAAAATTGTTAGCATATCATTTCCCCTTGATTAATTATTCGAAACTTTGTTTCGATTAGTTGATCCTTCCTTTGCGCTTCTCTATAGGTTTCCTTTAGAGCTTTCTTTCTCTCTTCTCCCGCGGAGTTAGAGATTTGCACGACGCACGACGCAATGGAGCACTGTACAAGTTACCGCTATTATGCTGTCCGTGTCAATTTTCGCACTATACTTTGAGTGCTAGAGAAGGAATGAGGATGGAATTGTCCTACCCTCATTCTGACTATTTCTTGGGTAAGGGTATTTGGCCCTCTCGCTGAGAATAGTCACCTCTATCCTCAAGCTATAGTGTTTCTCCTTCCCCAGTCGAGTTGATCCTTGATCACTTGTGCTCATCTCAATCTCTCTTTGATCCATCATCTTTTTCTTCGTTAAGATCATTTGTCCTGGGTTAACAAACTCTCCTTGTTTCAATACCTTACCTCTTTTCTTGTGGTCAATCATTTCTTTCTTGATTCCCCTGAAGAGTCTCAATCCCTTTTCTTCGGTTAAACACAGTCTTCCTGTTAAACCCCGAAACCCTTGCGGAGTTCGCAACCTTCTCTTGGTTCTTCTCCCTTTGTTTGGTTAAGCACTGCTTGTTAGTTAAAACACTAATTTGCACTCCTTCTTAGTTAACCACAGTCTATCTGTTAACACGCTGAGTTCCTCTTGGGTTAATCACCTTCTCTTGGTTAATCACCCATTTTTTCAGTTAACCACAGACTATCTGTTAACATACTGAGTTCCTTGTGGGTTAATCACATTCTCTTGGTTAATCACCCATTTTTTTCAGTTAACCACAGTCTGCCTGTTAAAATATTGAGCCTTTTTGAGTTAATCACCTTCTCTTGGTTAATCACTCGTTTTCTTTTTGGTTAATCACAGCCTTTTTGTTAAAACCGAATCCTCAGCAGTTGGTAACCTTCTCTTGGTTCGAATACTTGCACCCTTGGGTTAGTAACCTTCTTTTGGTTCAAATACCCTTTCTTCAGTCAGGTACTATTTGTTCAGTCAATATACTGAACTCCTTTAGGTCACGACCTTTGCCTGGTCCCACACCCGTCCTTTGGGTCACGACCTTTGCTTGGTCCCACACCCGCTCTTTAGGTCACGACCTTCGTTTGGTCCCACACCCGCTCTTTGGGTCACGACCTTCGCTCGGTCCTACACCCGTTCCCCGGTTTAGCACTTCTCACCAGATCACTCAGTTTTGCCTCAGCACGTTGATACCTATACTTTCATCCCCACAGAGCCAATCTCTAGCATTTCGCTTCTTGCTATCCCAGTGGAGTTTTCCATTGCTCTTTCTATCGATCTTTCTCTCTTGGTTTTGACACCAATGCTCTTGCTCTTATCTCTTGGTTTTGACACCACTCCTTTACCTTTCGCTCTTGGTTTTGACACCATTCCTTGTTTTTCGAGCCCTTTTCCTTTTATCTCATAGCAGAGTTTCTTTCTTGGTTTCGACACCACTCTTGCACTTTATCCTCAATGCAATTATCTTTTCCTTTGCACTCCTTTCTCGGCTGTGACACAATTTCTTTGAATCCCCAGTGGATTTTGTTTCTGTCATACCCCAAATTTTGACCACCAAGATTTCCCATCATTGTGAGAATCATCATCCCAATATGGAGGAACCATCATACTTCATCAGTCTCCCCAAAGATGGGTGAGCAACCACTACAATCAAAATTAGGGTTTCAAGCCCTCTTAGAGCCTTAGACAAAGGATCAATCAAGTAATGACATGATTTTCAACTTGTCTAACCTCTCAAACATTCACAATGGATCAAAAGGACTCCCACTTCAAGGATTAAGCACAAGGCTGCTCCCTTCTAGGAGGATTAAGTCTCAAGATCGACAGTGTCACCAAATTAGGGTTTTGGTCGACCAGGGCCTCCCGATGGAAATTTTCATCTGGGCACGAGCCAAAGATCCAAAACACAACCTAATATACTCCATGGAACCTCATGGACCCAATCATCAAGTCAATTTTGCCTCAGGGGATGCATACATCAAAAATCAGGAATTAGGGTTTCTTGACCTAATTCACCCCTAAGTTGACTTTTGGTGCAAATCATGAACCAAGACCTCAAGAGAGGGTTTGAGGGTCTCTAATTAACTATATTGATCTATTTGGAACAATGTATTAATCCAAGAAGCTTGAGCAACAAGTCTCAATTTCATCTGCACCACAATTAGGGTTTTAAGGAAAAAGTCAACTGTAACTTTGAATTTTGACCAGGACATGCTCCCAAACCCTAGGACATACCTCAATATACCCTATGACACCCATGTAACATGTCAATCAAGTTTGATTTAGGTCAAGGACATGATTTCCTGAGGAATTGCACAGTTTGGAATTCATCTGATAAAAAGTCAACTGTGCACAAAAGTCAACTTTGACTTTTTGAGATTTTTCACCAAAATGGATTTTAAACCGTAAAATGATGTTAATGTATGATTTGGATCATCATTCATCAAGAAAAATCAAGAAAAGTGGGATAACTTGTAAAAGGGGTAACCATAAAAACTTAGAAAATTTTCTAAGTTAAAAAATAAAGTGACAAGGGTACCAACTTTGGAGGATCATAACTCCTAAACCACAAGGCCATTTTTTCCCATCCAAAGATGGATTTGTAGCCCTCATTACTTTCTACAAAAACTTTAACTAGACCTAAGTCCAATTCATTAAGGATTTTGAGTTATGGAGTGATCAAAATGGCTGAAAAATGAAAATGTCACTTTTTCCAACACTTAGTGAAATTTCACTAAGTCAGAATCTGCCTTCACTTTTTGCCAAATGTAGGGGAATTTTTCACTTGGATTCAAAAGAGATCAAAACCAAACATGTTCAAACAGTTGTTGTATCATGTAAGGGCTTTTCAAAATGGCCAAGAACATTGCCAAATTCCATTTGGGCTATGAGATATGACATTGGCAAGTTGCCTTGCTGAAATCTGTCAAAGGCAAGGTAGAATTTGCAACTTTGCTCGATTTACGAAAATCAGCCAAATTCAAATGCTCCTATCCACTTGGACACATCTGAGGATTGAATCTAAAGGGGACAATCACTGAGCCAAGCCTCCAAAGTCCATGGAACAAGAAATAGCATGTTGAACCTAGAATGGCCAAAATAGGGACAAGACTCCAAATTTGGATTGAAGCATTCAATGGAAGCATCAAGGTGGCATGGACTGAGCCATTCTCATTTGAAATCAGTCAAGACTTATCCAAGACCAAGGGGACCAAAGCTCTGTGCCCTAACCTCTAGTCAATGGCTAGAGGAGACTTGGATTTTCATTTGCCAACATTGGCCAAACCTACTTACCAGTTGCCATTCACTATTCCTTGCAAAACAAACTTGCTCTACTATAAATAGAGCTCAATTGTGATCAGTTTGAGTACACCAAAGCCATCAAACAGATGCTTTCCTCAAAATCTCTTTCTCTTGGCAAAAATGCCTTTCTTAGCAATGTAGCTATCGGGTTTTGAGTTTGAGAGCTTTTCCAATCAAACCAATCACTCACACACCTCACATACATCATATAGAAGTGATCCAAACACTCACATAACATCTAGAACATAGATTTCACAAAATCACCAGCCAATTGCTCAAGTTCTTGACAGTTTTGCAGTTGAGGTGCCATCTTCAACTCCAAACCATTTCAATCCATTCCAAGCACTCAGACACATCACTTGGCACCTAGGGAAGCTATCCACATCATTGGAACCTAGCTGTAACACCTCCAACACAAATCACGATCACCAGCTGCAAGTGGTAAGCATGAGCTCTTCTAACTCTATGATCCATGCAATTTTTGCTGCACAATAATTTGGCCATATGTTCATAATCATGCATGGAATGTTTCCCCTCAATTAATTGCATTGTTTGAATCGTGTATCAAAAATCTTAGCCTTCATGCAGAAATTAGGGTTCTTGAGGATTTTTCTTGATTTCTTGTTATATGTTTAATTTAAATGAAATTAATTGACATAGACATGATCGTGAGGTTGAGACGAGCATAATGATATGTGGATTGCATGTTATAATCAAGTATTTAGTGAGATTGGAGAGAAAATGCAAATCTGGCCAAGCCCAGAACACGCGCGTGTTCTTGGTGTGTTCTTGGCGCCATTTTTAGAAATTTGAATATTTGAATTTTGTGATTTTATTTAATTGATTCAAAAATTAATTTCTCTCCGAGTTTTAATGATTTTGAGTTGATTCTTTTTTTAATAATTCACAAAAATGTTAAATTATTTTATTTTAACAAAAAATCCCTAAAATATTATTTATTTCATATAATTGATATTTTTGCAAAGAATTAATATTTTAATTGTTTTTGACATTTTAAATATTTTTTCCACATTGATTTTGCAACTTTTAATGCTTTCTAATTATTTTGTAGGTCAATACTTAATTTTTGAAGCATTAATCCAAGATCACAATTTGTTTTTCATATGTTAAACAATTTTGATCATTTTAATTGAATTTTTATTCAATTAAATACATTTTTGAAAACAAATTAGGGTTTTTGGATTAATTCAACCCTCATAAATCATTTTCAAAAAACTCTTGGGCCTCTAATAGAGTGTAAGACCCAATCCTTTTTTGACCAAATCATCTTTTGGGCCTCAATGTATTGTATAAGTCCCGATACCGTAAAAAACAAACGGCGCGATTGCCGCCTTTTCAAAATAACCTTTGGGCCTCTCTTTGAGCTATAAGACCCATTCAAAACTCTTGGGCCTCTAATAGAGTGTAAGACCCAACCCCCTTTTAACCAAAAACATTTTGGGCCTCACTTATTGTATAAGTCCCTCTGCGTTAAAAGAAAGTCTCGGCGCGATCGCCATTTCAAATGGAAAAACAAACTGGGCCTACCCTCGGGTAGTAAGACCCATTTCTTTTCTTAAAACTCACTTAGGCCTCTTGAGAGAGTGTAAGACTCATCCCTTTGTAAAGAAAACCTTTTTGGGCCACAGTCACTTGTATAAGTCCCTCTGTACAAATTCAAACAGTGCGCTCACTGATAAAACCCTGGGCCTCTCCTTGAGCTGTAAGCCCCAAATCTTTCTTTTTCAAAGCACTTCCTCCTTTGATTTTGAATATAATGTTGTTTTCAATCTTTCTTTGTTGAACAACTAACCAAACAGCATGGAAGCTCTACAACCGAGTAAGTGGTTATTGCTTTCATTTATCGCTTTAATATACATATAACTGTATTGTGGGGCTGTTTCACTGTAAGTCTTCTTTCATAAACTCATATCAACTTTGTAATAATAGTATAAATATTTAGAGTTTCCCCGGCAAATACGTCTAGCATTAAGCCCGTTGATCACTCATAGAAATAGTCTAAACTAGATCCCCATAGGATTACCAGACACAGTCTTCCCTCCTCTTGGGGTTAAACAATATGGAGACATGAAAGGCAGCATTCTCTGTGAACCCTTTCATAGACTGTCACTCGTAGAAGTTGTCAAAGAAACTCTATTCCCCAGAGATGATCTTTTATCCGTGAATGGCATCTCTTGAGTTTCTTCCAAATTCTCGGACTTTCCTGGCTTGATCTATTCTCGGTGAATGGCATGTCTTGAACTTCTCGGGGTTTGGGGACCCACAGGCTTCTTAAAAGCACTTGTCAAGAAACTCTTTTCCCCCGAGATCATCTTTTCTCCGTGAATGGCATCTCTTGAGTTTCTTCCAAATTCTCGAACTTTCCTGACTTTGATCTATTCTCAGTGAATAGCATTGCCTTGAATTTCTCGGGGTTTAGGGACCCATCGGCTTCTTAAAAGCAATCAGCCTCCTCTTGGGCATCGTACAAGGACCCACAGGCTTCCTAAAAGCAACCCCGCCTCCTCTTGGGCTTAGTACAAGGATCCGTCGGCTTCTTAGAAGTATTCACAGCCTTCTCTTAGGCTTCGTATAATGATTCTTCCTCCGGGAATGATAACCTTCTCTTGGGCTTCGTACAAGGACCCGTCGGCTTCTTAAAAGCTTCCAGCCTCCTCTTGGGCTTCGTACAAATTATCCCGACGACCTCCTAGAGGTATAGGAACAGAACTTAATCATCTCCATAGAACAGTCCTTTCAAGAGTCTACTACTGTTTCTCAAAGCATAGTACAAAGAATGAAACTCTAGACTTGGACAGTCTAATCTCCTTGAGTCTCAAAGACATTCTCAAGCACCCTTCGTTCAAGAATAGGAAGGAAACCCGTAGACTCGGACAGTCTCAATACCCTTCGGATTTCCAGCTTCCTCAAAGAAAAGGAAATATCCCTGATCCTCGAATCAAATCCATGAGTACAGTGTTGCTCATATAAAAACTGATTTTCTCTTTCAAAATCAGTATACTGGACCTGTCACTTAACTGAACAGTGGCCATAGCCTCCTCTTGGGCCTTGTACAATGATTCTCCCCAGCGGAGTCAAACAACATTTAGCCTCTCTCTCGGGCTTTGTACGAGACACATAAGAGACTCCCTCGTTGAGTCAATCACCCCTTTCGCCTCCATCTCGGGCTTTATACGAGATACAAAAAGGTTCTTATTGAGCCAAACAAACCACAACCTCCATCTCGGGCTTCGTACGAGATACAACAAAATTCTCTTGTTGAGTCAAATAGCCTCCATCTCGGGCTTTATACGAGATACCAAAAATTCCCTCGTTGAGTCAAAACCTTTTAGCCTCTCTCTCGGGCTTTGTACGAGACACATGATAGCCTCCTCTTAGGCTTTGTATAAGAAAACCACTGGTTAATCCAATTAACCTTTTAGCATCAAAACTGTGCCTTGTTCACAGTACACAAACTTCAACAACTCCTTCCCTTTCATCTAATTGCTGTAAGCGGCAAGCCTCTGGATCATCTACATCCATGCCACTGTCCCTCTTTTAGTATGAGAAATTCCTAAGGAAAGATAGCATTGCTCTACACTGAGTTAAAGTCTTCTCCTTCAGGTTAAAATCCCCTTTAAAGGAAATTATGGCATTGCTAGGATCCGCGTATCCCGGTTAAAGTAATTCTCCTTTATAACCAGTCACCCAACAGTTGTGACATACAACCCCCCTCTTTAGAGATGACAAATTCTCTCTAAAGTCAAACCCTTTCAGCTTCATATCTTGGGCTTTAAACAAGATACAAATAGACTTTTTAGCTCCATATCTTGGGCTTTGAACAAGATACAAACTACCTTTCGCTTCACATCTTGGGCTTTGAACAAGACACCAAAAACACCCATTTCCTCCCATAGCATAGGAGGAACTACGAACGCTCTGATTTCCTTGTTTCGGTAAATGGGAATACGTAGGCATAAGATCGAAAGAAAAGATCTTAGCGAGCACAATCAACAAAAAACCCAAATCCCATATCTCCATCAATCAAAAGCAGTAATTCAAAACATCAGTCCTAACATCCTAATCCTTGTTCCCCGCTATAAAGTCCTAAAAGGAAAGAAAACAGTATTGGCGAAAATACAAATAACCAGTACAAAGGCCCCCCCCACATTGATAGCATCCGTAACCTAACAAACCGCTGTTTAAACTCAGTATGCAAAGCAGGGTTAATTGGAGACATCTATTTCCCTTCCTTTATCAGCTCACAATAGGATAAAAAATGAATCGACCTGTAGTAAGCTCAAACCGCAGAGAGCGACCAGTGCTTAAGAACCGCATCCAAAATTGATCGCTACAGAAAAATAGCACCCACCGTGGGGCCTAATTCTGATTTCCTTTTTCACCTCTTGTGTGAATACCATAGATTGGGGCTTCCGCCGGGGAACCCATTTTCTGTCAGGAACTTAGGATTCATAGCTTTAAAGGTTTAGGATGTTTAGGACAAATATATATACTGCTTTTCCTAATTGCTATACGTGTTTATTTTTCTGCTAATGGGAATGCGTGTGATGCCGCATGTGGAAAGATTGAGTATACACTTAAGATAAGTGATGGCGACGAGGTCGACCATCAACCTCAGTGGAGGCTGACCAATGCAACCCATTCTCTCACCTAGACAATGGGCCGATTGTTAAGTCTGAGAAGCTGAGGAGCCAAACCCTTTCGTAGTGCGGAAACTATCGGGAATAGTTGTTACGCGATACTACCCTCATTTGAGGCTGGTGATCTATTCTCGGGAATGGCACTTACTCTAAGATCGCTTTACAACTCGCTGGCGATCCGCTTGTTGTTTTGCTTTCCTGGGAGGAGCTGATGATAATGAGTACAGGTACAAAAATCACCCTAGTATAAACCTTTGGGGGATGGGTAGAGCCTTGACTTCATGACAACGACCCTTTGACCCCATGTTTTTTCTATGTTTTTGTGTGCTGCATTCATGCATTCATTTAAAAAAAACATTAAAACATTAAAAAAACTTCTCTTCTAGTTTCTCTGTTTTTCAAATTAAACTAAGACTGTGATTGCAAATATCAGAGAAAAGGATTGCACTAATGGATTTCGGTAAAAGGAGAACTCATAGTTATACCTTCAAGGTTCCAAAACTAGAGGATTTGAGAAGGTTAGCGAGGATGATCACTAACCCTGAGGCCTTCAGAGCCAAGCACGAAGGTCTGCTACCACTGTTAAGAGTCCATGTGATTGAGGGAATCATGGATGTGCTCGTTCAATTCTACGATCCGGTTTATCACTGTTTCACATTCCCGGATTACCAGCTCGCACCAACGCTGGAGGAGTATTCTCACCTAATCGATCTACACATTACAGATCAAACTCCATTTTCTGGACTGTAAGAGATTCCAAAGAATCAGACCATTGCAAGAGCAATTCATTTGGACGAGTCTGAGGTCAGAACTCACATGACTACTAAGGGTGGCATCCAAGGTTTTCCAGCCCAGTTCTTGACCAAGAAAGCCTTGTATTTTTCCAGTATCGGAAACGTGACTGCTTTTAAAAGCATCTTTGTCTTGCTCACCTACGGGTTATTTTTGTTTTCCAACATTAATAACTTCGTCGATATTAACTCCATTAAGGTTTTTCTCATTGGAAACCCTGTGCCGACTTTGCTCGCAGATGGGTATCATTCTGTACACCTGGGAAATTTGTACAACGGAGGGGAGATCACATGCTGTGTACCTCTGCTTTACAAATGGTTTATCTCTCACTTGCCCAAGTCTGCTGCTTTTTAGGATTGCAAGAGTGCCTTATGTTGGTCGCAGAAGATCATGTCTCTTACCAACTCTGATATAGATTGGTGTAATAGGATCTATGATAGAATCAGAATCATCGACCGTTGTGGAAACTTCCCCAACGTACCCCTTATAGGAACTAAGGGAGGAATCAACTACCACCTAGTTCTCGTTCGTCGTCAATTTGGATACCCGATGAGACACGTCCTACTGGGTGTTCATCTGGAAGGTCTTTTCTTCAAAGAAGGAGAAAATGATAGAGCACTAAAGATGGAAATAGTGCAGGCTTGGAAGCACGTTCATAAGAAAGGACGGGAGTCTCTAGGAAAACCGGACTGTGTCTCGGTGGAGCCTTACCTCCATTGGGTACAAACTAGAGCTCTCAAGCTAAAAATGCCTTATCCTCGTTACGGAATTCTTCCGCCGAGGGAATCTGTCATGTACTTCATGACGGAAACTGAAAAGCTTCAGGTTACTCTCAACAAAGTTCAACGGGAGAGAAGGTCTTGGAAGAACAAGTACCGCACCCTCGATATAGAGTGCGTCAAAATACAACAACTACTGAGAGAGAAAGATGCTCTGATTGAAATTTTGGAGCAACATGCTGTAGAGAATCCAGATGACCAAAGAAATTTGCTCACTCCTTTCACCTGGCAAAGGAATGACAACCCGACAACGGCCCAAGAGCCCCGGTCAAAGAAAAGGAAGGTCCCAGAATCAACACCCGATTTCTCTTCAGAGAGGACTCGGGACCCATTAGTTTAGGTTTCTGTTTCTGCACTTTGTGATCTACTGTATTTCCATTTCTGTAATCCTTTGAATTCAATAAAAAGGGGTTTCCCCACCGTTTGATATTTGCAATCTAATTGTCGAAGTTTATTTTGATTAAACCAAAAAACAATTAATATAATCATTGTATTCATCATTCTCACATCGCGAATTCTTCTTCCCTACGAATCTCACGTTTGTGTCTCGATTCTAGAGTCAAACTGTCTCATTCGTATAATACTCGGGCCAATCGTCAGAAAAAGATGGAGGATCTTGAGGAAGAAAACAGAGAGTTGAAAGAAGAAATCGACGCTCTGAGAGAGGATATGAGAAAGCTTCGTAATGATATGCAAGCCGTGGCAGAAGCTCAGCTACAACGAACTGTGACCTCAGAGATCACCTCAACGCCCATTATGGAGAAGTATGATCCTAGGTATCAGATACCGAAAGATCATCCTTGGGGCATGCCTGTTAACTATATCCCAGAAGGATATGTTCCGCCGATCACTGAAGATCAGGGAATCTCAACAGAAGCTGCTGGGCTTGAAGGTTACAAACTTCGGGAAAGCGAAGATGCCAGAGGCATATTGAAGACTCCTGAAGGTTACAAACTTAGGGAAATGCCAAGACTCACTACCGTAGTCACGGTACCACCCCCTGTGGTGCACACTGTCCCGGAAGGACAGATTCCACAGATACCTACTGGTAAAAAGGAAACTTTGTTTGACAAAATGGAGGAATTCCAGGAGCAGTTCTTGGAAATGCAGAAGGAACTGCAAGCCATTCGCGGTCAGGATCTATTTGGAAAGGACGCCGCAGATCTCTGCTTGGTCCCAAATATGAAAGTCCCGCACAAATTTCAAGTGCCCGACTTTAAAAAGTACAAGGGTAACTCTTGCCCTCAAAGCCATCTAGTGATGTATGCTCGGCGGATGTCAGCTCAGACGGAGAATCAGGACCTACTGATTCATTACTTTCAGGATAGTTTAACCGGTGCCGCACTCAAATGGTACATGGGTTTAAACCGTGCCACGATCAGCACATTCAGAGATCTTGGCACCGCCTTCGTCCAACAATACAAATACAATTTGGACATGGCACCCGACAGAGATCAACTCAGATCAATGTCGCAAAAGGACAAGGAAACCTTTAAGGAGTATGCTCAAAGGTGGCGTGAAATCACCGCTCAAATCTGTCCACATCTTGAGGAAAAGGAGATGACAAAGATCTTCTTAAAAACCTTAAGCTCATTTTATTATGACCGAATGATTGCCAGTGCGCCCAGTGATTTCACCGAGATGGTAGGCATGGGCGTACGTCTTGAGGAAGCCGTCCGAGAAGGACGTTTGGTAAAAGACACTGGATCGACGAGCGGTACTAAAAAATACGGTAGTGCTCTCCCTAAGAAAAAAGAGCAAGATATTGGGAATATCTCTCTCGGAAAGCAAAGGCGACGTTATCAACCGGTAGCAGCTGTGACTCCTGCTATCAGCTCTGCGCCTATTCCTACGTATCAACCTCAGGTTGTGCAGAGCTAACCTAATCAGCAAAGGACACAGAAGCCTCTTCAGCAGGCTCATCCTCCATATAACAACAACCGTACAACATGACCACCAGGATTTGATCCTATACTCGTGACGTACGCAGAGCTGTTTCCATTACTACTGGCTAAGGGGCACATTCAGACTAAATCTCCTCTTACAGTACCGGAAAATCCGCCTTTTTGGTTTAAGGTGGATCAAACATGCCCCTACCATCAAGGAGGATCAGGGCATAACATAGAGACTTGTCTCAATTTCAAGTCTGACATGCAAAAACTTGTTAGGAGCGGGGTCTTATCCTTCAAGGATACAAATCCTAATGTTCTTACGAACCCGCTGCCTCAACATGAGAAGGCTGCAGTCAATCTAATTGAGAAAGAGACTAACAATGTCTATCAAATTCACGATGTACTCTTGTTGAAAACCAATCTGGTTAAGATGCATTGTAGACATAGTGAATATGGCCATGTGCCACCTCATAATTATCATCAATGTGATATCTGCTCTAAAGATAACCAGAGATGTTCTGTAGTGCAAGCAGTTCTACAGGAACAAATGGATCTCGGGTGGATCCAAGAGCACCGAGTTCGTGGAGTTAACATGGTTTACATGAATTCTAACGTCATTCAGAATCACGACATCCGTGTGATGAATGCCAACTTGGTGGCGATGCACTCAAGGCAAAGCCAGTATCATAATCTGCCACGACACGATTACAGTTCCTGTCTGACTTGCTCGGTAAACAAACAGGGATGCTCTTTCGTACAAGAGGCCCTCCAGCGTCAGACGGATCTTGGATGGATCAAAGAATACCATGATAGGAACTCCTATCAGATCAACATGGTTCAGATCTTCGATATTCGCGTGATAAATACCAACCTGGTAGAGTTACATGCTGAGCAGGTCCGACTCGGATTCTTAATATCACATGATTATCAAAGCTGTAAAGCGGGTTACGAAAACGATCGAGGTTGTACCCTTGTCCAGGAGGCACTTCAGCACTTGTTAAATCATTGGTGGATGCCAATTTATATGGATGAAGATACTCAGCAAATTAGTATCAGTAACAGGAATCCTACTCGGCGTCAAAGTCAGGATGTCCGATCAGTGGAAGCTAACCTAGTGAGGTTACATTGTATTCAAAGTGGGCGTGGTCAGGTGCCACCACACAATTACGACCGCTGTAGCGTCTGTTCGGAAAGTAACCAAGGGTGTTACCTCATGAGAGCAGCTCTTCAGGGACAGGTGGACCGTGGAGAGATTCGTCCATATCCGGGTTCTGGACCCATCAACTGGACGCCGAACTACCTTGCCAATCAAGTTGAGGATGTTGTCACGATCTCTGGTCATCACATGACCAGGGATGTTTTTGCCATTATCCCTCTACTTGAAGAATCTAAAGTTCCCAACCGGGAACGGATCGAGATTACTTATGATGGTCAGAAAAATCAGAAGGCTCCCGTAGTCATCTATCTGCCAAGATCACTACCGTATGAATCAACTAAGGCAATCCCTTACAAATACGGTGCAACGACAGTTGAGAATGGAAAGGAAATTCCATTACCCTCCGTTGTGAATATTGCAGACATCAGTCGTGTAACGCGGAGCGGTCGAATCTTCAACCGAGGAGTTGGAGAACTTAACAAGGAAAAGGAACTTCAGACAGAAACTCCCGATCCACCAGTCGGTCAATCCAGTAATCCCGAACTTTCGAAAAATAATGATGAGATGATGAAGCTCATCCAAAGGAGTGAATACAACATTGTCGATCAACTGTTACAAACTCCTTCAAAGATCTCGGTATTATCACTGTTACTCAGTTCAGAGGCCCACAGGGAGGCTCTACAGAAAGTCTTGGAGCAAGCCTTTATGGAACAGGATGTAACAATCAGACAGTTCGATAACATTGTCTCTAACATCACTTCCTGCAACAATTTGGGATTTAGTGATGAGGAATTACCTGAAGAGGGTCGTCGTCATAATATGGCGCTCAACATTACAGTTAACTGCCAGGACGATGCTTTAGCCAGCGTACTGGTAGACACAGGGTCAACCCTGAATGTTATGCCGAAGTCTACTTTGATGCAATTATCATTCAAAGGCCCTCCGATGAGAGTCAGTGAGGTCGTCGTCAAAGCATTCGACGGATCCAGAAAAACAGTTATCGGCTAAGTTGATCTTCCCATAACTATCGGTCCTCACACTTTCCAAGTCACTTTCCAGGTCATGGACATCCGGGAAACATACATTTATTTATTAGGAAGACCTTGGATACATCAGGCTGGAGCGGTTACGTCAACACTCCACCAAAAGCTAAAGTTCTTCAAGAACGACCAACTTGTCATGGTTTGTGGGGAACAAGCCTTGCTTGTAAGTAACTTGTCATCATCTACTGGTATAGAACCCGAGGAGGTTATTGGAACGCAGTTCCAAGCACTGTCAGTAAGCAAAGACAATCAGTTCAAAGGAGGAACCTCGATTTCCTCATACAAAGATGCTATCAAAGCGGTCGAGAGTACCGACACAACCGGATGGGGACAACTTGTCATTCTATTGATAATAAAATAAAGAAAGGTCTTGGTTTTTCTGCAACCTGTACCCGGACAGCTGCCAATGATAAAAGTCTTCATCCCTTTCAAAACTTCTTCCACAGTGGAGGTTTTCTTCACCCGGTCCCTCAAGCAGTCCATGTTATCAATGAGGAAGATCCCTCTGACACAGATGAAGAGTGGAAGTCCTATCTTAATAAGGACGGTTATATGTCTCAGGAAGAGGTGCCTATGCCATTTTGTTATCCCGCACAGAGTCTGAGATTTATACCACGGTCAGACATCGAAATGATATACGGGGATTGTGATCCGGAAGGATGCCGTGCTCCGCCAAATTCATTAGAGGAGGACACTCCGATGAAAGATAATTTTGACTACAACTACTATGGCCCAATGGATGGTCTGCCAATGTGGCAACCTTACCCAGGAAACTTGGGGCAAGAAAGTCAGCCGAGTAATGAAACTCAGCTGAGCATTACTGAATAGAATACTTGTGTCCCCACCACGTCATGGGATCAACACTCAGGTCATTCTGAAACTACTCAACATGAAGATGAATTCGCAACGTTTGCAGGACTTGAATTCATCAACTATGCTTTTCCTGAGGTCAACATCATCGAGAGAGATGACTCCTCCAGTTCGAAAGAAGTGTGGGACACCTTGGGACAACCAAGTGGGAAATACGACTATATGGTCAAGTACACTTCTCCTGAAAGCTCTCGTATCAGGCGTGAAGACATCCAGCCAACTGGATAGGGAGATACAACTGAGAGCACAAATACTCTGCATAATGCAACAGAGGAATCCTCCTACGACGACTCTTCTTGGGAGACAGATTCCAAAATGATCCTGCTCCACCAGAAATCAACGTCATTTCTGAAGACAAATCAAGGAAGGTACCAGACTTTGTGATTCACCGAGGAGTTCGCCGCCAATGGGTTACCGTCGAGGTTCCGAAGATCGTTCATCAGTCAAAGTAATTGCCATCTTTAACCTTTCACCCTGCCCAGGTGAAACAGATGTTTTGATAGGGCCCGCTTTCTGTAAATTTTCCCTCTTCGCTTCGCCCAAAGCGACAGAGTTTTGTTTTATAGGGCTGTAATTTCAAGGATCGACTTGTTCATTAATAAAATAACGTCGTTATGTAATTTCCGCATTAATTGCTGTTTTCTCTTTTTGCTTTTTCAGAAAATGGTAATCCTAAAAAACAATTAAAAATAAAAACAAGCAGTAAAATAAATACACTGCACACACATTTGCATTTTCTCTATCTCTTCTAAACACGAATCATCACGTCATACAGATTGCTTGTTTTAAACCCCGTTGAAACATACGATCCGATGCCTTCTCCCGACTTTGGGTTCCCGATATTCGAGGCTGAAGAAGAAGTTGACAATGAAATTCTAGAAGAGATCTCCTGACTACTCAGACAAGAGGAAAGGTCCATTGAACCTCACAAAGAGCCGTTAGAAACGGTAAACTTGGGTTCAGAAAAAGAGAGAAAAGAAATCAGGATTGGGGCACTGCTCAGTCCAACTGCCAGAGAGAGTTTGATAAAGCTTCTCAGAGAATTTCCCGATGTATTCGCTTGGTCCTATCAGGATATGCCAGGGTTGGATACCAGCATCATGGAACATCACTTACCGTTGAGATCGGAATGTCCGCCAGTAAAGCAGAGGTTTAGACGGACTCACCCGGACATGGCCTTCAAAATCAAAGAGGAGGTACAGAAATAGATCGACGCGGGTTTCCTCGCTACGTCTGAATATCCTCAATGGTTAGCCAACATCGTACCCGTTCTGAAAAAGGATGGAAAAGTCAGAATGTGTGTTGATTACAGAGATCTGAACAAGGCAAGTCCAAAGGATGACTTTCCTTTACCACACATTGACATGCTGGTTGACAGTACAACAAAGTTCAAAGTTTTCTCCTTTATGGATGGATTCTCGGGCTATAACCAGATCAAAATGGCGCCGAAAGACATGGAGAAAACTTCGTTCATTAGCCCATGGGGTACCTTTTGTTACAAGGTGATGCCGTTCGGTTTGAAGAACGCCGGGGCAACCTATCAAAGGGCCATGACTACTCTATTTCATGACATGATACACAAAGAAATCGAGGTATATGTTGATGATATGATTGCAAAATCAAAAACAGAGAGTGAGCACATTGAACATCTGTCAAAATTGTTCGAACGTTTAAGAAAATTCAAGCTCCGCTTGAATCCCAACAAGTGCACCTTCGGTGTCCGTTCAGGGAAACTACTAGGGTTCATCGTCAGCCAGAAAGGAATTGAGGTTGATCCTGACAAGGTCAAGGCCATTCAAGAAATGCCTTCTCCGAAAACTGAAAAACAAGTCAGGGGATTCCTGGGACATTTGAACTACATCTCCAGATTCATATTCCTCATGACCGCCACTTATGCGCCGATTTTCAAATTACTAAAAAAGAACCAGGATTGCGTTTGGTCAGAAGACTGCCAAACTGCCTTCGACAGTATTAAGGAATATCTGTTGAATCTGCCGATTCTATCACCTCCAGTGGAAGGAAGACCACTAATCATTTACCTCACAGTCCTAGAGGACTCAATGCGATATGTACTTGGCCAACAAGATGAAACCAAACGGAAAGAGTCTGCCATCTACTATCTGAGCAAGAAATTCACCGACTGCGAGACTCGGTACACGATGCTTGAGAAAACTTGTTGCGCTTTGGCTTGGGCAGCCAAACGTTTTCGCCAATACATGATTCGTCACACTACTTGGTTAATCTCCGAAATGGATCCAATCAAGTATGTTTTCGAAAAACCTGCTCTTACGGGAAGGATTGCCCGTTGGCAGATGTTGTTATCAGAATATGACATAGAGTACCACGCTCAGAAAGCCGTTAAGGGAAGTATTTTAGCCGATCATTTGGCTCATCAACCGATTGACGATTAAGAATCAATTGGATTTGACTTCCCAGACGAAGATGTCATGTATCTAAAAATGAAAGATTGCGATGAACCGCTACCCAGTGAAGGGCCAGAACCAGGTTCCCAATGGGGACTTATCTTTGACGGAGTAGTTAATCATTACGAAAACAGAATTGGGGCAATCATTATTACCCCTCAGGGTACCCACATTCCTTTCACCGCTCGACTTACGTTCAAATGTACAAACAACGAGGCCGAATACGAAGCTTGTATTATGGGTCTCGAAGAAGCGATTGATTTAAGGATCAAAAACTTGGACGTATATGGCGACTCAGCCTTGGTTATCAATCAGATAAAAGGAGATTGGAACACATACTAATCAGGATTGGTTCCTTACAAAGACTATGCAAGAAAGTTGTTACCTTTCTTCAATAGAGTTGAGTTTCGTCACATCCCTCGTGAGGAGAATCACATGGCTGATGCATTAGCCACTATCTCTTCTATGATTAGTGTAGGTCAATGGAATGACATACCTAAGATCGACATAATATGCCTTGAACGGCCCGCCTACGTCTTCACGATCGAAGCAGTCATAGACAACAAACCTTGGTATCACGATATCAAATGCTTCCTTCAGAAACAAGAGTACCCATCTGGGGCACTCAGAAAAGATAGAAAAACCCTCAGAAGATTGGCTGGAAACTTCTTCCTGAGCGGTGACACTCTCTATAAGAGAAATTTTGACATGGTCTTGCTCCGATGCGTAGACAGACCAGAAGCAGACATGCTTATGAAAGAAATTCATGAAGGATCCTTTGGCACTCATGCCAACGGACACACAATGGCGAGAAAAATTCTGAGAGCAGGGTATTACTGATTGACCATGGAATCCGACTGCTACAAGTACATGAGGAGGTGTCACAAATGTCAGATATACTCCGACAAAATTCATGTACCGCCATCACATCTCAAAGTTCTTTCTTCCCCATAGCCTTTCTCCATATGGGGAATCGACATGATTGGCATGATTGAACCTAAGGCTTCAAACGGACATCGGTTCATCCTGGTAGCCATTGATTACTTCACCAAGTGGGTCGAAGCAGCGTCATTCGTTAATGTAACCCGACAGGTGGTGGTCCGATTTATCAAAAACAATATCATCTGCCGTTATGGTGTTCAAAGCGAGATCATTACTGATAATGGATCTAACTTGAACAATAAGATGATGAAAGAGTTGTGCGCAGAGTTCAAGATCGAACACCATAACTCATCTCCCTACCGACCCAAGATGAACGGAGCGGTAGAAGCGGCTAACAAGAACATCAAGAGGATTGTTCAAAAGATGGTTGTAACCTACAAAGATTGGCACGACATGCTACCCTTTGCTCTTCACGGTTATCGCACATCTGTCCGCACTTCAACAGGGGCTACCCCTTTCTCTCTAGTATATGGCATGGAAGCAGTACTCCCCATAGAAGTAGAGATCCCGTCAATCTGGGTATTGATGGAAGCTAAGCTCACTGAAGCTGAATGGTGTCAAAACCGACACGATGAACTGAATCTGATCGAAGAAAAAAGAATAACGGCACTATGCCACTGTCAGTTGTATAAACAGAGAATGAAGAGGGCGTTCGACAAAAAGGTTCGACCTCGTGTCTTCAGAAAAGGAGATCTCGTGCTCAAGAAGATGCAATCGTTTCTCACTGACTCTCGAGGCAAGTGGACTCCGAATTATGATGGCCCCTATGTGGTCACGAAAGCTTTCTCAGGCGGCGCCTTGAGACTCGCAACCATGGACGGAGAGGAATTTGCCTACCCCACAAATGTTGATGTAGTCAAGAAATACTTCGCCTAAATTAAAAAAAAAACGTCTCGGTAGATTGAAAACCCAAAAGGGCGGTCCAGGCAAAAGTTAGAGACATGAAAAAAAATCATCCCGATGGATTGGAAACATCATAGTACAATCCAGGTAAAAATTAGGGATAATGGCAAGTAACTATGTTCAACAGAGGCAAGTCCCTTAGCAGCAGCAGTTACATCATCCATCAGAGGAAAACTCCAGTTAAGGTTATCTTCGACAGAAGCTCAGGATGCCCCGAATTCAAAGTTGGTAAAAGGATAGTGGTCGTTATGTTTCAACGTAGCCCTTTTCCCTGTAAATTACCATTTTCAAACTTTGTATATACTCTTTGAAATCATGCGTTTGGCTGATCTCCATCTTATCAATAAAATTTGAGCCCTTGTGCTTTTGTTTGTAATTCTTATTTGTTTTAGCTTTACAGAACGACGTTGTTAACATGATTAACGATTCTTGAAATAAAACAAAAATGAATTTACTTGTTAAAACTTTTTCTGGTTTTAAAATAAAGTCGGCAATTTCTTTTGACTGTTGAACATCAAAAGAACCTCAACCGCTTCTCCAGAAGTAAGCGAACTTCAAAGTGCAGAATCAAAGTACTCCTTCTAGGCCCAGTTCGCCTGAATAAAGGGATCAACTGTGTCAGAGACCTTGTTTTCATCTGACACGCCTCGTCCGAGTTCTCATCTCCTAAGCCCGATCAACATAGCTCCCAACAGGGACTATCTCTCCTAAGCAAGGTAGAATTTCTATTCTGAACCAACGGTACTTCTTCGCCCCGCGATGGCCGAGTATCCAGTCGTGTTCACCTGTCAGTTTGTATGTCGCGTTAGTTTTGTCAGCATAAACATACACACATCATGCATTATTGATTTGCATTCACATTTCGTATCGCATCACTATCACTCTAGTCGGTCTTGTCCCTTAGTGATAGAAGTTCTCTCAATCGAGTTGTCAGTTCTTTCCTCGTCAGGAAACGCTGCGTTTGAACAACCTCGCCTCCAGTTTATTTCTGGGAGGAAGTTGACCTTTGACCACTTTGATAACTTGAACCTCTGAAAAGCCAGAGATGCTTTCTACAAATGTCACTCTTCACCATTGAAGATGATATCCTTGCTTTCCCGGATTAAAGAAAAATCCCCCAGAGAAAGCCTCCTAAGCAGAGATTTGGCAGTACAGCTGCCATTCTCCAACAAACCCACCGATGAAAAGGTCATCGGCACCTCAAAATTGGATCCCATCACATGGCATTTCTCCGGGAAGATCCCGAGAAAAGTATGATGTAAGACCCCCAAGCGAAGGCAGTCTCTCAAGAGACTCGCTTTCCCCAGTAGAAACAAATGGCGTCTCCAACAGAGAAGTTTGTACACCTCTACAATTCAGACGATTGGGCTCCCCAGCGAGTCTGACGTCATTTTTTTCCCCTCAAATGGCATCTCCCCAGGAAACTTCGACGAGAAGTTTGAAGGAAAGGCGCTACGAATAGCGTCCCTTGTCAGTAAAGTTTATTGACGAAAGAAACTAAGACCAGTTCCTTGGTAGGAAACCAGGATCGAGGGGAAGTTTACAACAGAAACTGAGACCAGTTCATTGGTAGGAAACCAGGATCGAGGAGAAGTTTATTTCAAAAGAAAACTAAGACCAGCTCCTTGGCTGAAGACCAGGATCAAGGGGAAGTTTACCCTTTTCTAAGCATCATTGCTTAGCAAAAGAAGATGAATGCGTGCGCTACCATTCATAACCACCATCAAAATTTCGGGTATTCCGATATTTAATCCTCTTGTACCCCGAATGCCCGAATACCTTCGTCATTCACACCTTCGGGTCCAAGAAGATTAAATAGGGGCATCTGTCATACCCCAAATTTTGACCACCAAGATTTCCCATCATTGTGAGAATCATCATCCCAATATGGAGGAACCATCATACTTCACCAGTCTCCCCAAAGATGGGTGAGCATCCACTACAATCAAAATTAGGGTTTCAAGCCCTCTTAGAGCCTTAGACAAAGGATCAGTCAAGGAATGACATGATTTTCAACTTGTCTAACCTCTCAAACATTCACAATGGATCAAAAGGACTCCCACTTCAAGGATTAAGCACAAGGCTGCTCCCTTCTAGGTGGATTAAGTCTCAAGATCGACAGTGTCACCAAATTAGGGTTTTGGTCGACCAGGGCCTCCCGATGGAAATTTTCATCTGGGCACGAGCCAAAGATCCAAAACACAACCTAATATACTCCATGGAACCTCATGGACCCAATCATCAAGTCAATTTTGCCTCAGGGGATGCATACATCAAAAATCAGGAATTAGGGTTTCTTGACCTAATTCACCCCTAAGTTGACTTTTGGTGCAAATCATGAACCAAGACCTCAAGAGAGGGTTTGAGGGTCTCTAATGAACTATATTGATCCATTTGGAACAATGGATTAATCCAAGAAGCTTGAGCAACAAGTCTCAATTTCATCTGCACCACAGTTAGGGTTTTAAGGAAAAAGTCAATTGTAACTTTGACTTTTGACCAGGACATGCTCCCAAACCCTAGGACATACCTCAATATACCCTATGACACCCATGTAACATGTCCATCAAGTTTGATTTAGGTCAAGGACATGATTTCCGGAGGAATTACACAGTTTGGAATTCATCCGATAAAAAGTCAACTGTGCACAAAAGTCAACTTTGACTTTTTGAGATTTTTCACTAAAATGGATTTTTAACCCTAAAATGATGTTAATGTATGATTTGGATCATCATTCATCAAGAAAAATTAAGAAAAGTGGGATAACTTGTAAAAGGGGTAACCATAAAAACTTAGAAAATTTTCTAAGTTAAAAAATAAAGTGACAAGGGTACCAACTTTGGAGGATCATAACTCCTAAACCACAAGGCAATTTTTTCCCATCCAAAGATGGATTTGTAGCCCTCATTACCCTCTACAAAAACTTCAACTAGACCTAAGTCCAATTCATTAAGGATTTTGAGTTACGGAGTGATCAAAATGGCTGAAAAATGAAAATGTCACTTTTTCCAACACTTAGTGAAATTTTCACTAAGTCAGAATCTGCCTTCACTTTTTGCCAAATGTAGGGGAATTTTTCACTTGGATTCAAAAGAGATCAAAACCAAACATGTTCAAACAGTTGTTGTATCATGTAAGGGCTTTTCAAAATGGCCAAGAACATTGTCAAATTCCATTTGGGCTATGAGATATGACATTGGCAAGTTGCCTTGCTGAAATCTGTCAAAGGCAAGGCAGAATTTGCAACTTTGCTCGATTTACGAAAATCAGCCAAATTCAAATGCTCCTATCCACTTGGACACATCTGAGGATTGAATCTAAAGGGGACAATCACTGAGCCAAGCCACCAAAGTCCATGGAACAAGAAATAACATGTTGAACCTAGAATGGTCAAAATAGGGACAAGACTCCAAATTTGGATTGAAGCATTCAATGGAAGCATCAAGGTGGCATGGACTGAGCCATTCTCATTTGAAATCAGTCAAGACTTATCCAAGACCAAGGGGACCAAAGCTCTGTGCCCTAACCTCTAGTCAATGGCTAGAGGAGACTTGGATTTTCATTTGCCAACATTGGCCAAACCTACTTACCAGTTGCCATTCACTATTCCTTGCAAAACAAACTTGCTCTACTATAAATAGAGCTCAATTGTGATCAGTTTGAGTACACCAAAGCCATCAAACAGATGCTTTCCTCAAAATCTCTTTCTCTTGGCAAAAATGTCTTTCTTAGCAAGGTAGCTATCGGGTTTTGAGTTTGAGAGCTTTTCCAATCAAACCAATCACTCACACACCTCACATACATCATATAGAAGTGATCCAAACACTCACATAACATCTGGAACACAGATTTCACAAAATCACCAGCCAATTGCTCAAGTTCTTGACAGTTTTGCAGTTGAGGTGCCATCTTCAACTCCAAACCATTTCAATCCATTCCAAGCACTCAAACACATCACTTGGCACCTAGGGAAGCTATCCACATCATTGGAACCTAGCTGTAACACCTCCAACACAAATCACGATCACCAGCTGCAAGTGGAAAGCATGAGCTCTTCTAACTCTATGATCCATGCAATTTTTGCTGCACAATAATTTGGCCATATGTTCATAATCATGCATGGAATGTTTCCCCTCAATTAATTGCATTGTTTGAATCGTGTATCAAAAATCCTAGCCTTCATGCAGAAATTAAGGTTCTTGAGGATTTTTCATGATTTCTTGTTATATGTTTAATTTAAATGAAATTAATTGACATAGACATGATCGCGAGGTTGAGACGAGCATAATGATATGTGGATTGCATGTTATAATCAAGTATTCAATGAGATTGGAGAGAAAATGCAAATCTAGCCAAGCCCAGAACACGTGCGTGTTCTTGGTGTGTTCTTGGCGCCATTTTTAGAAATTTGAATATTTGAATTTTGTGATTTTATTTAATTGATTCAAAAATTAATTTCTCTCTGAGTTTTAATGATTTTGAGTTGATTCTTTTTTTAATAATTCACAAAAATGTTAAATTATTTTATTTTAACAAAAAATCCCAAAAATATTATTTATTTCATATAATTGATATATTTGCAAAGAATTAATATTTTAATTATTTTTGACATTTTAAATATTTTTTCCACATTGATTTTGCAACTTTTAATGCTTTCTAATTATTTTGTAGGTCAATACTTAATTTTTGAAGCATTAATCCAAGATCACAATTTGTTTTTCATATGTTAAACAATTTTGATCATTTTAATTGAATTTTTATTCAATTAAATACATTTTTGAAAACAAATTAGAGTTTTTGGATTAATTCAACCCTCATAAATCATTTTCAAAAAACTCTTGGGCCTCTAATAGAGTGTAAGACCCAATCCTTTTTTGACCAAATCATCTTTTGGGCCTCAATGTATTGTATAAGTCTCGATACCGTAAAAAACAAACGGCGCGATTGTCGCCTTTTCAAAATAACCCTTGGGCCACTCCTTGAGCTATAAGACCCATTCAAAACTCTTGGGCCTCTAATAGAGTGTAATACCCAACCCCCTTTTAACCAAAAACATTTTGGGCCTCACTTATTGTATAAGTCCCTCTGCGTTAAAAGAAAGTCTCGGCGCGATCGCCATTTCAAACGGAAAAACAAACTGGGCCTACCCTCGAGTAGTAAGACCCATTTCTTTTCTTAAAACTCACTTGGGCCTCTTGAGAGAGTGTAAGACCCATCCCTTTGTACAGAAAACCTTTTTGGGCCACAGTCACTTGTATAAGTCCCTCTGTACAAATTCAAACAGTGCGCTCTCTGATAAAACCCTGGGCCTCTCCTTGAGCTGTAAGCCCCAAATCTTTCTTTTTCAAAGCACTTTCTCCTTTGATTTTGAATATACTATTGTTTTTAATCTTTCTTTGTTGAACAACTAACCAAACAACATGGAAGCTCTACAACCGAGTAAGTGGTTATTGCTTTCATTTACCGCTTTAATATACATATAACTGTATTGTGGGGCTGTTTCACTGTAAGTCTTCTTTCATAAACTCATATCAACTGTGTAATAATAGTATAGATATTTAGAGTTTCCCCGGCAAATACGTCTAGCATTAAGCCCGTTGATCACTCTTAGAAATAGTCTAAACTAGATCCCCATAGGATTACCAGACACAGTCTTCCCTCCTCTTGGGGTTAAACAATATGGAGACATGAAAGACAACATTCTCTGTGAACCCTTTCATAGACTGTCACTCGTAGAAGTTTTCAAAGAAACTCTATTCCCCAGAGATGATCTTTTCTCCATGAATGGCATCTCTTGAGTTTCTTCCAAATTCTCGGACTTTCCTGGCTTGATCTATTCTCGGTGAATGGCATGTCTTGAACTTCTCGGGGTTTGGGGACCCACAGGCTTCTTAAAAGCACTTGTCAAGAAACTCTATTCCCCAGAGATCATCTTTTCTCCGTGAATGGCATCTCTTGAGTTTCTTCCAAATTCTTGAACTTTCCTGACTTTGATCTATTCTCGGTGAATAGCATTGCCTTGAATTTCTCGGGGTTTGGGGACCCATCGACTTCTTAAAAGCAATCGGCCTCCTCTTGGGCATCGTACAAGGACCCACAGGCTTCCTAAAAGCAACCCCGCCTCCTCTTGGGCTTAGTACAAGGACCCGTCGGCTTCTTAGAAGTATTCACAGCCTCCTCTTAGGCTTCGTATAATGATTCTTCCTCCGGGAATGATAGCCTTCTCTTGGGCTTCGTACAAGGACCCGTCGGCTTCTTAAAAGCTTCTAGCCTCCTCTTGGGCTTCGTACAAATTGTCCCGACGACCTCCTAGAGGTATAGGAACAGAACTTAATCATCTCCATAGAACAGTCCTTTCAAGAGTCTACTACTGTTTCTCTAAGCATAGTACAAAGAATGAAACTCTAGACTTGGACAGTCTAATCTCTTTGAGTCTCAAAGACATTCTCAAGCACCCTTCGTTCAAAAATAGGAAGGAAACCCGTAGACTCGGACAGTCTCAATACCCTTCGGATTTCCCGCTTCCTCAAAGAAAAGGAAATATCCCTGATCCACGAATCAAATCCATGAGTACAGTGTTGCTCATATAAAAACTGATTTTCTCTTTCAAAATTAGTATACTGGACCTGTCACTTAACTGAACAGTCACCATAGCCTCCTCTTGGGCCTTGTACAATGATTCTCCCCAGCGGAGTCAAACAACGTTTAGCCTCTCTCTCGGGCTTTGTACGAGACACATAAGAGACTCCCTCGTTGAGTCAATCACCCCTTTCGCCTCTATCTCGGGCTTTATACGAGATACAAAAAGGTTCTTATTGAGCCAAACAAACCACAACCTCCATCTCGGGCTTCGTACGAGATACAACAAAACTCTCTTGTTGAGTCAAATAGCCTCCATCTCGGGCTTTATACGAGATACCAAAAGATTCCCTCGTTGAGTCAAAACCTTTTAGCCTCTCTCTCGGGCTTTGTACGAGACACATGATAGCCTCCTCTTAGGCTTTGTATAAGAAAACCACTGGTTAATCCAATTAACCTTTTAGCATCAAAACTGTGCCTCGTTCACAGTACACAAACTTCAACAACTCCTTCCCTTTCATCTAATTGCTGTAAGCGGCAAGCCTCTGGATCATCTACATCCATGCCACTGTCCCTCTTTTAGTATGAGAAATTCCTAAGGAAAGATAGCATTGCTCTACACTGAGTTAAAGTCTTCTCCTTCAGGTTAAAATCCCCTTTAAAGGAAATTATGGCATTGCTAGGATCCGCGTATCCCGGTTAAAGTAATTCTCCTTTATAACCAGTCACCCAACAGTTGTGACATACAACCCCCCTCTTTAGAGATGACAAATTCTCTCTAAATTCAAACCCTTTAAGCTTCATATCTTGGGCTTTAAACAAGATACAAATAGACTTTTTAGCTTCATATCTTGGGCTTTGAACAAGATACAAACTACCTTTTGCTTCACGTCTTGGGCTTTGAACAAGACACCAAAAACACCCATTTCCTCCCATTGCATAGGAGGAACTACGAACGCTCTGATTTCCTTGTTTCGGTAAACGGGAATACGTAGGCATAAGATCGAAAGAAAAGATCTTAGCGAGCACAATCAATAAAAAACCCAAATCCCATATCTCCATCAATCAAAAGAAGTAATTCAAAACATTAGTCCTAACATCCTAATCCTTGTTCCCCGCTATAAAGTCCTAAAAGGAAAGAAAACAGTATTGGCAAAAATACAAATAACCAGTACAAAGGCCCCCCCCACATTGATAGCATCCGTAACCTAACAGACCGCTGTTTAAACTCAGTATGCAAAGCAGGGTTAATTGGAGACATCTATTTCCCTTCCTTCATCAGCTCACAATAGGATAAAAAATGAATCTACCTGTAGTAAGCTCAAACCGCAGAGAGCGATCAGCGCTTAAGAACTGCGTCCAAGATCGCTCGCTACAGTTTCTACCTCTTTTGCTCTTGGTTCTGACACCACTTTCCTTTCTTTGTTTGGTTTTCCGTCTTGGTTCCCCGAACTACGGAAGCTCTGATTCTGCATTCATTCGAATGTATGATACGTAGGCATGAGATCACGATGATCTTGGTGAGCACACTTCCACCTTCCTTCTCCCTTTCTTTTCCTGGTTCCTCTGAACTACGGCGCTCTGAATTCCTCATTGCACTATGAGGGTACGTAGGCAGGTGGGCCCCAATCCTCTGCAAGCACTTTCTTTCTTTCTTTCTTTTCTCTTTCTCTTTCTCTCCTCTTCTTTTAGCTAGAAGCCTTTAGATAGATAACCCATCCAAGCCTAGAAGCAAGCGAAATGGTTCCCGTCGAGTACGACGGATGCGTAAGGTGCTAGTACCTTTCTTTCGCATAACCAACCCCCGTTCCCGTTTCTCTTCCATTTGGGTTTTATCGATATTTTCCCTGTCCTTTGGGACTAAATAAAGTTTGGTGGCGACTTTGTTATATCTTTGAGTGTGCAATTCACTCAGGTATAAACCTGTAATCTTCAGGTATCTCCACTGATTTGATGGTCTACCGGGATAGCTTATTCGAGAATCACTCCCTGTAAGACCACCCGTCTATGCCATCACCTATCTTAGGATTCTCTCATGCTTTCCACATGCGACATCACTCGCATTCCCATTGACAGAAAAATAAACACGGATATCAAGTAGGAAAAGCAGTATATATATATATATATATATATATATATATATATATATATATATATATATATATATATATATATATATATATATATAACATCCTAGACCTCTTAAGAATTCTAGTCTTAATCATAGACAGACAAAATGACTCCCCAGCAGAGTCGCCATTTTATTGTAGCGAGTGATTTTTGTCGGTGACGCGGCCACCTTATCACAAATTGTTTTCTCCTCACCGCAATGGTAGGAGTGGGGTGTTACTTTCTGATTTCTTATTTATCCCGTGAAGCTGGAAGGGAAAAGGAATCTATCTAAAACTAACCTTGCACGTGAATGTTTAACTGAATAAATGCTGAGAGAGATTCGGGGAGTTCAGGGTCAGGTTATACAATGGGGAATTGTCAGTTACCCATCCTATATGTGGTTATCCACAGGTTGTTAGTAATAGGTTCTGAGTACTTGATGGTGTTTATCTGTTGTGGGTTGGGAAAGTTTCTCCTTTTGGAGGTTTTTGAGAGAGAGAGTTTTTTATGAGTTTGGTAAGGTACTGGACCTATGTTTTGATTTAGTGTGTTAAGGTACTGGACCTAGAGTTTTTGATTGGTATGCTCGCTAAGATTTTTGCAATCTTATGCCTACGTATTCCCGTTAAAGATAAACAGGGAAATCAGAGCAATCGTAGTTCCTCTTATTCTATGGGAGGAAAAGACGTGTCTTGTTCAAAGCCCAAGATTAAAGCTAAATGGGTATATTTGTGTCTTGTTCAAAGCCCAAGATTGAAGCTAAAGGTTGAAACTAACTCTACTGGTGAGAGGTTTTATCTGTCTTGTACAAATCCCAAGATTGAGGCTAAAAGAAGATTGACTCTGTTGGAGAGATTTATACGGTGTCTTGTACAAAGCCCAAGATTGAGGCTGAAATAAGACTGACTCAATAAGAGAGCGTTTTATTTGGTGTCTTGTACAAAGCCTAAGATTGAGGCTGAACTTACTGGGGAAATCATTATACAAAGCCTAAGAGGAGGCTGAAAAGAAGGTTGATTCTGCTTAGGGGTATTATTTCTCAAAGCCTAAAAGAAGGCTGGGATGATTTGACTCCGTTGGGGAGATATTTATCCAGAGCTTTAAGAGAGGGTTATGAAGATTTTGACTTTGTGGGAGAAAGTTTATATATGTCTTGTACAAAGCCCAAGATTTAGGCTAAAAGAATGGTCGACTCAACAAGAGAGTGCTTTTGTAGCATTTGACTCAACAAGAGAGTATGGAAAGGTGATTGACTCAACAAGAGAGTACTTTTGAAGCTAACTCAGCTGGGGAAAATCATTATACAAAGCCTAAGAGGAGGCTGAAAAAGGTCGACTCAACAAGAGAGTCCCTTAAGGTGATTGACTCAATAAGAGAGTGCTGTTGGGGCTAATTCTGTTGAGGAAAATCATTTTATAAAGCCTAAGAGGAGGCTGGCTTCTGCTGAGGATTATTGAGATCCAGAGGCAGGTCTAAAATGGGAAATCAACTCTTGCTGAAGATTTACAGAAGAGTTGAGGTATCAGAGGCCTTGAGGTTCTGATTTGGGATAGTGTTATCCTGATGATAAACTGACCCTAGCTGGGGATAATTTAGGATAAAAGACCGAGTTTTAGATCCTATGGGTTTTATCTCTACTGGAGATTGATTAAATGACCATAGTTTTTCCTGGGTTTGTAGGGAACTTGAGAATGTCTTTGAGATCTAAGAGGGGATTAGACTGTCCAAGTCTACTAGTATGGAAGAGTTTATCTTTGTATGATGCCCAAGAGGAGGCTGGTGCTTTAAGGGATGAGAATCAACCCTAAAATTGGTCTGAGATTTGACTCTGGAAAGACTGCTCTAGCAAAGGATGACTAAGTTCTGTCTTATACCTTTAAGAGGTCTTCAGGGTCCTTGTATTAAGCCCAAGAGAAGGCATGAGAACTTCTAAGAAGTCGGAGGGTCCTTGTACAAAGCCCAAGAGCAGGCGGGGATGCTTTTAGGAAGCCTGTGGGTCCAAACTTAAGAAGAGTTCAAGAAAAGTTTCACCGGGAATAATCTTTTCTTTAGTGAACAGTTCTAGGGTTTGCAGAAATTCAAGAGAGGTTTCACCGGGAATTAATCCTCTCTGGGGAAATGAACTTCTTTGACAATTTCTAATAGTGACAGTCTGAGAAAAGTTTCACCAAGAATAATGTCTTTCTCTTTGTTCCATATTGTTTAAGCCCAAGAGAAGGCAAGACTGTATCTGGAATTCCTATGGGGAACTAGTTTTGACTGTATTGAAAGAGTGACTAACTGGCTTTATCTAATTCTAGACTTAATTGCCGGGGAAAACTCTAAGCAGATATACAAGTATATATACAGTTGATATATGACAAGTATTTAAAAGGATATGAAAGAAGGACTTATAGGTGAGCAAGCTTCCAGCAATACAGACAAATATATATATATATATATATATATATATATATATATATATATATATATATATATATATATATATATATAGGTTAAATAAGTATTAGGTCCCTGAAAATAACCCAACATTCAAGTTTGGTCCCTATAAATATTTTTTTTAAGGTTTGGTCCTCCTAAAGTTTTATGTTTCTAATTGTAGTCCCTCCCGTTAGTTTTCACTAACGGAGGATGACCTGACGTGCCATGTGTGACCATTTGTTTATTTTGATTAGGCTATGCTGTAAATTCTGATTAAAATAGGAAATGAAAGAAGTTCAAAAGTCTTTATTTGAAAAATAGAAAACGAGGAATTAAAATAGAAGACGAAAGAAATTGAGAAGTCATTTTCCAAAAATCATTGCTTCATCTTCTAGTAGATCTAATTCAGAAGATGTTCTGAGTTCATCTGGAATTCCGAAAGTAATAATTTCCAACCCGCCTTGTGCTGCTACAGACTGTGATAGTGACCAAATTGCATTTAGGACAGTCGAATCATCTAAACATGGAGTGATATATAGTTGCTATTTATTGAGGCATAACTTGGTACAGAATAAATATGCTTCAAATAATGACATAAATGTTGCAAAGTGTAAATCTGAAACTGCATGTGCCACATCATAAAGTTCTCCATGGAGGAATTTGAGGAATTGAAATTAGAGGAAGATCAAATATGTTTACTCATCATCCAAGTTCTGTCATATGCTCTTCAAGGTCATAGAGCTCAATGGAGGCCAATCATTAACAAGGGAGCTCCTACGTGTGATAGTAAGGAAGTGAAGCCTAATGGACTAGACACGAGTTTGCAGCAGAAGGAAGAAGCGAACAATTCTGGTGGTGGAAAGGGCCAAGGTAAGAAACAAGGTAACAAGAAAAGTGTTGTGGATCTGAGAACAATGTTGATTCGTTGTGCACAATTTTTTTCTTCTGGTGGGAAAGTTGAAGGAGAGCGATTATGAAGATTTGGGGTTTTAGGGATTAGGTCGTGAATGTTCAAGGAGAGTAGAATAAATCAAAATATAAACATTTCTGACTGGTCAATGAAATAAAACACAGTTGTCAAGGAATGGTTACACATGTGGCACGCCAGGTCATTCTCCGTTAGTGAAAACTAACGGGAGGGACTACAGTTACAAACAGAAACCTTTAGGAGGACCAAACCTTGAAAAAAATATTTATAGGGACCAAACTTGAATGTTGGGTTATTTTCAGGGACCTTATACATATTTAACTATATATATATATATATATATATATATATATATATATATATATATATATATATATATATATATATGAAAGCATGTAAAGAAAGCTGATAAAAATTTACAGGCGAGCAAGCTTCCATTGTAACATCTGTATGGTTAGTTGTTCAAGAAATTAAAGAAAGTTTTGATAACAACTATGGATTTGAACCTAAATCAAAAAGTAAAGTTGTTTTTGAAAAGATTGTTGGGGCTTATACTCAAGGAGAGGCCCAGATGAAAAACAATAATCGTACCATTGATCTGAAGATTGTACTGGGATTTATACAACGACTGAGGCCCAAAAAGGTTTATGTATAACAAGGATTGGGTCTTACACTCTATTAGAGGCCCAAAGGTTTATTTTTGTACAAGTGATGGGGCTTACAACTCAAGGAGAGGCCCAAGGAGAGACAGTGATCGTACCGTCGTTTTAAAAACTGTACTAGGACTTAAACAACGACTGAGGCCCAAAATTATTTATGTACAAAGGGGGTTGGGTCTTACACTCTATTAGAGGCCCAAAAGTGTTTTGAAAAAGGTTTGTGAGGGTGAAAATAATCAAAACCCTAATTTGATTTTAAAATGCATATTAATTGAATAAAAATTCAATTAAAATGATCAAAATTATTAAACATGTGTGGAAAACAAGTTGTGATCTTGGATTAATGTTTGAAAAATCATGTTTTATTCATAGAAGAATTTGAAAATTATTTGAATTTGCAAAATCAAGAGAAAGAAATATTTTAAGTGTGAAAACAACAAATAAAACATAATTCTTTACAAAAATACTAAATAAATGATATAATAATATTTTTGTGAAATTTTCATGGAATAAAATATTTTAATATTTTTGTGAATTTTCAAAAGAAGAATCAATTAAAAATAATTAAAATTGAGAGAGAAATTAATTTTTGAATTAATTAACAAAAACCATAAAAATATTAAAAATAGCAAAATGTGGAAGGGTAGCAAAAAAGGTCTGGGTGGGGTTTGAACCCACGACCTCATAGTCAAACACATGCGCGCGCTACCACTGGTGTGGTGATACATCCGTGTATCAAAACCACCCCATTAATACATAAGGGTGCCCTGGTTTCTAGGCCTGGCCAAGGCAAGAAACCAAGTCATGGTGGATTTGCTTGAAGGCTTTAACTTGCTCATTTCTCCATGGATTGGGACAAAATTTAGGTGCTTCTGACCTAGAATTTCACGAGGAATCCAATGGTGTCTTTAGATTTTTCAGAAGATGCCTCTATCTAAAAATCCGATAGTGGTTTAAAAAAATGCCAAGATTTGCATTTTCTATGCTAACACATCATGCACACACTAATAGCATGGTAAATTGGTTCAAACACAACATATATGATATGTATGAGATGTTTATAATTAGTGGACTTCAAAGCAATGCATAATTCAAAGAGTTCAAGTTGTCATGCACTTACCTCTTTGAGCTTCTTGTGCTAACTGTCAAGATCCTTGTGCCAGAAGTAATCCAATGCTTTGGACACTCTTGATTGATCCCTTAGAAGCTTTTAGGATGATCAAAACCAGCTGGAATAATCGGGAACAAGTTTTAGCTCTTTCTTGCAAAAGGGGCAAAAGTGACCAATATGGCAACTCTCTCAAATGGTGTTCCAGATGAGGGGAACCAATTGGGATAGTTTGAGGATGATATTTGGAGTATGTTTGAGGCTTGGTTTGGTTTTGGAAGTGATTGAATCAAGACATGGCTTGGAAAATGCAGAAAACTCCAATTTTGAGGTTTTAGAGGTTGATTTTTTGATTTTGGTGTTTCAGATCACAAGTGAGTGTTTGAACAACTTAGATATGACATATTGGATGTATTTGGATCATGAGTTGTGGTGGAATTGCTCTCTAACTCAAAAACTCAGAGATAACTTGCAAAAGAAGGCATTTTGGCCTAAAGAGAGAGATTTTGAGGAAAGCATAAGTTGTAGTGCTTCGGGGTACCCAAACTGATCATAATTGAGCTCTATTTATAGTGTGTTAAGTTTGTTTTGCAAGCAATAGTGAATGGCAGTTGGTACAGGCCTTTGGCCAATGTTGATCCAAGGGAATCTTAAGTCTCTTCTAGCCATTGACTTGAGGTTAGGGCACATGCCTATGGTTCTTTGATTCAGTGTTGATTCTTGACTCATTTAGTTAGGAATGTGTCAGTCCATGCCACCTTGATGCATCCATTAAATGATTAGAAACAAATTGGAGTCTTTTGCACTTTTTTAGCCTTTTTAGGCTTGTTATGGCTATGTGTAGATTCTTGGACTTGGGAGGCTTGGGGATCAGATTATTCCCTTTTGATTTCATCCTCTGATGTTTCCAAATGGATGACAAGGCTTGGAGTTGTCCAAATTTTCCAAATCGAGCAAAATGCCAAAATCTGCCTTGTTCAAGACAGTTGGAAATGGTGATTTTGAGAGGATCATATTGTAGCGAGCGATTTTGGACGCGGTTCTTAAGCGCTGGTCGCTCTCTGCGGTTTGAGCTTTGACTACAGGTCGATTCATTTTTTATCCTATTGTGAGCTGAATAAGGAAGGGAAATAGATGTCTCCAATTAACCCTGCTTGCATACTGAGTTTAAACAGCGGTCTGTTAGGTTACGGATGCTATCAATGTGGGGGGCCTTTGTACTGGTTATTTGTATTTTCGCCAATACTATTTTCTTTCTTTTTACCTGGGCAGAAGGTTTCTGGCGGGGAACAAGGATTAGGATGTTAGGACTGATGCTTTTGAATTACTGCTTTTTGATTGATGGAGATATGGGATTTGGGGTTTTTGTTGATTGCGCTCGCTAAGATATTTTCTTTCGATCTTATGCCTACGTATTCCCGTTTACCGAAACAGGGAAATCAGAGCGTTCGTAGTTCCTCCTATTCTATGGGAGGAAATGGGTGTTTTGGTGTCTTGTTCAAAGCCCAAGACGTGAAGCGAAAGGTGGTTTGTATCTTGTTCAAAGCCCAAGATGTGAAGCTGAAAAGTCTATTTGTGTCTTGTTCAAAGCCCAAGACGTGAAGCTGAAAGACCTCGGCTTTAGAGAGAATTTGCCATCTCTAAAGAGGGGAGAAGGAGAATTACTTTAACTGGGATACGCGGATTCGAGCAATGCCATAATTTCCGAAGAAAGGGTTTTAACCTGAAGGAGAAGACTTTAACTCAGTGTAGAGTAATGCCATCTTTCCTTAGGAATTTCTCATGCTAAAAGAGGGACAATGGCGTGGATATAGATGATCCAGAGGCTTGCCGCTTACAGCGATTAGATGAAGGGAAAGGAGTTGTTGATGTTTGTGTACTGTGAACGAGGCACAACTTTGATGCTAAAAGGTTGATTGGATCAACCAGTGGTTTTCTTATACAAAGCCTAAGAGGAGGCTAATTTCCCCTAGGAAAATCATTATACAAAGCCTAAGAGGAGGCCATTTTGTGTCCCGTACAAAGCCCGAGAGAGAGGCTAAAAGTTTTTGACCCGACGATAGAGTCTTTGTGTCTCGTACGAAGCCCGAGATGGAGGCTATTGTTTGTTTGACTCAACGAGGGAGTCTTTGTGTGTCTCGTACAAAGCCCGAGAGAGAGGCTAAAACGTTGTTTGACTCCGCTAGGGAGAGTCATTGTACAAAGCCCAAGAGGTGGCTATGTCAGTTAAGTGACAGGTCCAGTATACTGATTTTGAAAGAGAAAATCAGTTCTTATATGAACATCACTGTACTCGTGGGTTAGGTCTGAGGATCGGGGTTGTTTCCTTTTCTTTGAGAAAACTGGAAATCCAAAGGGTGTTGAGACTGTCCGAGTCTGCGGGTTTCCTTCCTATTTAACGAAGGGGTCACTTGAGAATGTCTTTGAGACTCAAGGAAGTTAGACTGTTTGTATCTAGAGTTTTATCTTTTGTACTATGCTGTGAGAAACAGTAGTAGACTCTATGAAAGGACTGTTCTATGCAGATGACTAAGTTCAGTTCCTATACATCTAGGAGGTCGTCGGGACAATTTGTACGAAGCCCAAGAGGAGGCTGGAAACTTTTAAGAAGCCGACGGGTCCTTGTACGAAGCCCAAGAGGAGGCTATCATTCCCGGAGGAAGAGATCATTATACGAAGCCTAAGAGGAGGCTGTGAATACTTCTAAGAAGCCGTAGGGTCCTTGTACGAAGCCCAAGAGGAGGCGGGGTTGCTTTTAGGAAGCCTGTGGGTCCTTGAACAATGCCCAAGAGGAGGCCGATGCTTTTAAGAAGCCCGTGGGTCTATCATCTCCTTTCCATTAGGAGAGATAACTCTTTTAAAGATAAAAACCACTGGTAAACGTGCGAGGTTTACTATCCAGCGACTTTTAGCTTTTAAAGAGGGTTCCTTAGTTAAGGTCCAAGATTATGACCGTAGTGGGTACCCAAACCCCGAGACATTCAAGACAAGCTATCCACAAGGAATAGATCAAGTCAGGAAAGTTCGAGAGTTTGGAAGAAACTCAAAGATGCCATTCACAGAGAATACATTCATCTTAGGGAGTAGAGCTTCTTGACGATTCCTAAGGAGGACAACCGAAGAGAAGATTGTATCTGGTGCTCCTATTGGGGATCTAGGCTTCTATTTCTACGAATAAATGAAACGGTGTTACCTAGTTCTAGACGTAGTTGCCGGGGAAACTCGAAATATCTATACTATTATTACACAGTAGATATGAGTTTATGAAAGGAGACTTACAGTGAGCAGCCCCACAATACAGTTTATAATATGAATGCAGTAAACGAAAGCGATAACCACTTACTCGGTTGGAGTGCTTCCATGCTGTTTGGTTAGTTGTTCAACAAAGAAAGATTGAAAACAACAGTAAATTCAAAATCAAAGGAGAAAGTGCTTTGAAAAAGAAAGATTTGGGGCTTACAGTTCAAGGAGAGGCCCAAGGTTTTATCAGTGAGCGCACTGTTTAACTTTGTACAGCGGGACTTATGCAAGTGACTGGGGCCCAAAATGGTTTTCTGTACAAAGGGATGGGTCTTACACTCTCTCAAGAGGCCCAAAAAGGTTTAAAGGAAAAAGAGTGAGGCTTATAACACGAGGGTAGACCCAAATGATTTTTCGTTTAAAAATGGCGATCGCGCCGAGGTTTTCTTTTAACGCGGAGGGACTTATACAATAAGTGAGGCCCAAGATGTTTTGGTTAAAAGGGGGATTGGGTCTTACACTCTAATAGAGGCCCAAAGTGTTTTGAACGGGTCTTATAGCTCAAGGAGAGGCCCAAGGGTTATTTTGAAAAGGCGACGATCGCGCCGTTTGTTTTTGACGGTATCGGGACTTATACAATATACTGAGGCCCAAAATGATTTGGTCAAAAAAAAGGATTGGGTCTTACACTCTATTAGAGGCCCAAAAAGGTTTAAAGAAAAAGATTTGGGTCTTACTACTCGAGGGTAGGCCCAGGTTTATTTTAAAAAAGGCGACGATCGCGCCGTTTACTTGTACAGAGGGACTTATACAATGAATAAGGCCCAAAAAGTTTTTGTACAAGGGGGGATAGGTCTTACACTCTAATAGAGGCCCAAAAAGGTTTAAAGAAAAAGATTTGGGTCTTACTACTCGAGGGTAGGCCCAAATTTATTTTAAAAAAGGCGACGATCGCGCCGTTTACTTGTACAGAGGGACTTATACAATGAATGAGGCCCAAAAAGTTTTTGAAAATGATTTATGAGGGTTGAATTAATCCAAAACCCTAATTTGTTTTCAAAATGTATTTAATTGAATAAAAATTCAATTAAAATGATCAAAAATTGTTTAACACATGGAAAACAAATTGTGATCTTGGATTAATGCTTCAAAAATTAAGTATTGACCTACAAAATAATTAGAAAGCATTAAAAGTTGCAAAATCAATGTAGAAAAAATATTTAAAATGCCAAAAACAATCAAAATATTAATTCTTTACAAAAATATCAATTATATGAAAGACATAATATTTTTGGGATTTTTTGATAAAATAAAATATTTTAACATTTTTGTGAATTATTAAAAAAAGAATCAACTCAAAATCATTAAAACTCAGAGAGAAATTAATTTTTGAATCAATTAAACAAAATCACAAAATTCAAATATTTGAATTTCTAAAAATGGTGCCAATAACAAGCTGAAGAACACGCGCGTGTTCTTGGTTTCTCAGATTTGCATTTTCTATCCAATCTCCATGAATACGTAATCATATCATGCAATCCACATATCATTATGCTCGTCTCAACCTCACGATCATGTCTATGTACTTTAATTTCATTTAAATTAAACATACAACAAGAAATCACGAAGAGACCTCAAGAACCCTAATTTCTGCATGAAGGCTAGGATTTTTGATACACGATTCAAACAATGCAATTAATTGAGGGAAAACATTCCATGCATGATTATGAACATATGGCCAAATTATTGTGCGAGGAAATATGCATAAATTGAGAGATGACCAAGCATGTGCTTACCTCTAGGCCGTGACAGCAAGTTCAAAGTGATTTTTGATCTGGAGGTGTTACAGATGAGTTGTGATGATCTGAACAGCTTCCCTACACCCTATGGATTGTGTTTGGATGGTTGGACTTGATTGAAATTGGCTGGATCATTTTATGGTACCTCAGCTGCACTTTGGTTAAAACCTTGAGCAACCAGCTGGTGATTTTGTGAAATTGATGTTTCAAAAGTAATCTAAGTGTTTGATCAGCTCATATGTGATGTATGTGAGGTGTGTGAGTGATTGGTTTGATTGGAATTGCTCTCAAACTCAAAACCCGATAGTGACTTGCCTTAGAAGGCAAAATTGGAGTGAAAGAAGAGATTTTGAGGAAAGCATCTGTTAGATGGCTTTGGTGTACTCAAACTGACCACAATTGAGCTCTATTTATAGTAGAGCAAGCTTGTTTTTGGATCCACAGTGAATGGCAACTGCAGCAGGTGTTTCCTCAATGTTGGCCAATGGAAATGCAAGTCTCCTCTAGCCATTGACTAGAGGTTAGGGCACAGAGCTATGGTCCCCTTGGTCTTGGATAAGTCTTGACTGATTTCAGATGAGAATGGCTCAGTCCATGCCACCTTGATGGTTCCATTGAATGCCTCATTCCAAATTTGAAGTCTTGTCCCTATTTTGGCCATTCTAGGTTCAACATGCTATTTCTTGTTCCATGGACTTTGGAGGCTTGGCTCAGTGATTGTCCCCTTTAGATTCAATCCTCTGAGGTGTCCAAGTGGATTGGAGCAATTGAATTTGGCTGATTTTGGCAAATCGACCAAAGTTGCAAATTCTGCCTTGCCTTGACAGATTTCAGCAAGGCAACTTGCCAATGTCATATCTCATGGTGTAAGTTGAATTTGGCAATGTTCTTGGCCATTTTGGAAAGCTCTTACATGATACAACAACTGTTTGAACAAGTTTGGTTTTGATCTCTTTTGATTCCAAGTGAAAAATCCCCCTACATTTGGCAAAAAGTGAGGCAGAATCTGACTTAGTGAAAATTTCACTAAGTGTTGGAAAAAGTGACATTTTCACTTTTCAGCCACTTTGATCACTCCATAACTCAAAATCCTTAATGAATTGGAATGACTTGTAGTTGAAGTTTTTGTAGGTGATAATGAGGGCTACAAATCCATCTTTGGATGAGAAAAAATGGCCTTGTGGTTTAGGAGTTATGGTCCTTCAAAGTTGGTACCCTTGCCACTTTATTTTTAACTTAGAAAAATTTCTAAGTTTTATGGTTACCCCTTTTACAAGTTATCTCACTTTTCTTGATTTTTCTTGATGAATGATGATTCAAATCATACATTAACATCATTTTAGGGTTAAAAATCCATTTTGGTGAAAAATCTCAAAAAGTCAAAGTTGACTTTTGTGCACAGTTGACTTTTTATCAGATGAATTCCAAACTGTGAAATTCTTTAGGAAATCATGTCCTTGACCTAAATCAAACTTGATGGACATGTTCCATGGGTGTCATAGGGTATATTCAATCATGTATTAGGGTTTGGGAGCATGTCTTGGTCAAAAGTCAAAGTTACAGTTGACTTTTCCCTTAAAACCCTAATTGTGGTGCAGATGGAATTGAGACTTGTTGCTCAAACTTCTTGGATTAATCCATTATCCCAAATGGATCAATATGGTATATTAGAGACCCTCAAATCATCTCTTGAGGTCTTGGCTCATGATTTGTCCCAAAAGTCAACTTAGGGGTGAATTAGGTCAAGAAACCCTAATTCCTGATTTTTGATGAACGCATCCCTTGAGGAAAAATTGACTTGATGCATGGGTTCATGAGGTTCCATGAAGTATATTAGGTTATGTTTTGGATCAATGGCTTGTGCCCTGATGAAACTTTTCATCTGAAGGCCCTGGGTGATCAAAACCCTAATTTGGTGACACTGGCGATCTTGAGGCTTGATCCTCCTAGAAGGGAGCAACCTTGTGCTTAATCCTAGAAGTGGGAGTCCTTTTGATCCTTTGAGGATGTTTGAGAGATTAGACAAGTTGAAAATCAAGTCATTTCTTGATTGAGCCTTTGTCTAAAGCTCAGAGAGGGCTTGAAACCCTAATTTTGATTGTAGTGGATGCTCACCCATCTTTGGGGAGACTAATGAGGTACAAAGGTACATCCATATTGTGCTGATGATTTGCACAATGATGGAAAATCTTAGTGGTCAAAATTTGGGGTATGACACATATCTCCTTGCTCAGGTTGAGTTATGGGAGGATCTTGTGCTTTTTAGAAAGCCCTCATATAATACAAAACATGTTTGTTTTGAAACTATTTAAATCCAACTGAAAAATCCTCATGAACATTGATGTCCAAGACTGGTAACTTAGACAGATTTTCACTAAGTGTTAGAAAAGTGCCATTTTCTTCATTTTTGTCATTTTGATTAGTCCATAACTCAAAATCCATGAGGAATTGGAGTTTGTTGTCGTTGAAGCTTTTGTATAATGTAGGAAGACCTACAAATCAGGCTTTGGATCACCCAAAATGGCTGCTTGGATCTCAAGTTATGATCCATGGAAGTTGGTATCAAACTCACTTTTGTTCCATAACTTAGAAAAATTTTGGTTCCTTATGGTTGCCCTTTTTGCAAGAAACCTCACTTTTCTTGATTTTTCTTAATGAATGATGATCAATACCATACATTAACATTATTTTTTACTTAGGGGAACCATATTTGTGAAAAATTCCAAAAAGTCAAACTTGATTTTGTGCACAGTTGACTTTTATCGGATGAAATCCAAACTGTGCGATCCTTTGTGAAATCAAGTCCTTGACCTAAATCAAACCTAATGGATGGATTCCATAGGTGTTATAGGGTGTATTGAATCATGTCCCAAGGTTTGGGAGCATGTCTTGGTCAAAAGTCAAAGATACAGTTGACTTTTTCCTCAAAACCCTAATTGTGGTCCAGATGAAATTGAAACTTGTGAATCAAGCTTCTTGGATTAATTAATTGTTGTAAATGGATCAATATGGTGTATTTGAGGCCCTAAAATAATGTCTTGAGGTCTTGGTTCATGCTTTGCCTCAAAAGTCAACTTAGGGGTGAATCAGGTCAAGAAACCCTAATTCCTGATTTTTGGTAAATGCATCCCCTGAGGTTAAATTGGCTTGATAATTGGGTCCATGAGGTCCCTTGAAGTATCTTGGGTTGTGCTTTGAAGTATTGGCTCATTCCCAGAGGAAAAATTCCATCTGGAGGCCTTGGTCGACCAAAACCCTAATTTGGTGACACTGACGATCTTGAGGCTTGATCCACTTGGAATGTTGCAACCTTGTGCTTGATTCTTGATGTGGGAGTTCTCTTGATCCTTTGTGGGTGTTTAAGAGGTTATAAAAGTTGAATATCATGTCATTTCTTGATTGATCCTTTGTCTAAGTGCTATGAGAGGGCTTGAAACCCTAAGTCTTGATTGTGGTGAATGCTCAACAATCCTTGAAGAGATTGATGAGGCATGAAGGTACATCCATATTGTGGTTATGATTTGCACAATGATGGGAAATCTTGGTGATCAAAATTTGGGGTATGACACCTCTTAAGAGGAAGAGTTATCTCATACCAGAGTTGTAAACATTAGAGTTTAACTATGGTAAAGATGTTCATTGGGTAGATGTTAGGATAAAGTTGTAAACGTGGGAGTTTAGCTTTGTAACAGGTCTACAGATAGTGAAGTCTTCTTCCTGGATTGGTATCTCCTAGATGTAGGTGAGTTGTACTGAACTGGCTTAACAATTATTGTGTTCTTTATCATTATGCAGATTTACATTTTCTGTTATGGTTAATGATAAACATGTTGGATCAGATGTCGTGACATCTGTGATTTTGCAGTTCTGATATTCAAGGTATCAGTCTGCTGTTGCGCCTCTATGTTTAAATATTTATGTAGCATAATGTCTTGACATATGTTAGGATATCTGTTGTCTGCATATGCCAGAATTTCAATTGGTATCAGAGCAGGCACCCTGTTTGGTTCTGGATGAGATCTTTGGGAGATACTTTCTGGCATTTAAACAAGGAGGAGTTTTGAAGATCAGATCAATTAACTCAGATATACTCAAGGGTATTAATGGATGAGATGGATGTTCTGGATCGAAGGTAACAACCCGTTGGTTGTTCATGTTGCTGAGGAGGTTATACAACAACTACAGGAGAAGTGGCTAGTTCTCTTGTTGGGGTGTCATATAAGATGTTCTGACATCTTATTAGGGCAAGCAGGATCTGTTCTTTGGTGGTTCCGCTACATATGTTTCTGATGGAAGAGCTCTAGAATTATGGGATTCTGGAGTTGTTGCTGAAGACAGTTGGTGGAAGATCTCAATCGTCGGCTTCTATATGTGAAGATGTCTGCATTCTTTTATTCCAAAGTTGGGAGCGATGGAATAAAGGGAGTTGTTGGTAGATATCTGGCATGGTGACTTGGTACTTAGAAGCTTGGTTTCTTGGTGCAGGTGAAGTCAGTTGAAGAGGAGAGGAGTTGAGTTTAAGTTTATCAAGTTCTTGCTCTGGGAGTTTGATAAATTATTGATCGGCTAGGTTATCAAAGATACTTAAGAATTCTCTCAAGTTCACTCATAAAGGCATCTCAGTCGTGCATCTGGAGTCTTCTAGTTATTCTTCTGACTAGAAGGTGTTTCTTTGAAACACAATCTGAAGAAAGTGGAGGTGATTTATTTTCACCATCCAAAAATAGCCAGGAAGGATTCACCTCTCTTAACCCTAAGGGTGGATCTAATCTAATTGGAGATTTCAGAATTGTTGAGGTAAATAAGGTTCGTTCAGAGATAATCTTAGTTATTTGAGTCAAGGGTGGCAGCCTTGGTATCTCAACACTGTTTATCAAAGAAGATACTTGCAAAAGATTAAATACTTGATAAGTGTTCATGAAGTGATCTGGTGGAGCTTAGCTACAACAGTGAAGAAGGGTTATTGGACAAGGATTTAAGATCAATTGCTATTTGTGGAGTTCATAAGTATTTAAATGATTATCTTTGAAAGTCAAGATTGCTGATGTTCAACAAGATGTTGGAATATCTCATCATCAGAGTTTGTGCGGAATCATGGGAGGGGTACTGCATACGCTTTAACATCAGTTTTAGTCTTAGGTGTTGACCTAAGAATGGGCTTCAGTCGGTTGTGACAGAAGCATGTGTTCTCTGGAGAGTTTCCTAGCAAGAAACTGGTCTGGACTTTGATGCTATTGAAGATGAAGATGAAGACATCATAATTTTGATGGTTACTGCTTGGATAAGTTTATTTCTGATCTAGGTACTTGGGAGCATGGGATTTTTCTCAGTTTGAAGGTCAAAGTTAAGTGGCAGTTATCTCTGACTTTCTACAGTCTGCTCTACTAAGGAAAGTGGCATTCTTTAGTATGGCTATGGTGTAGTCTTGGACTACTTATCTTCTGAAGATTCAGACGTGGCAGGTGTGAAATCTTTGAAGTTTCAAAGCAAGATGGAGGTTGTCTACTCAAACTTGGTTGTTGAATCAAGTCTATGAGAGCATGGAACTCTTGTTCTGCAAAGGGAGGAGGTTCTTCTAAGTGGCAGAAGGAGGAGCTAAATTCAGCAGCTGGATGTCGTATCAAAATGTTTTGACATCTAGTTTAACATCAGAGTCTTAGCTAGTGATGTGGCACATCAGCTTAAGATAAGGTGATCTACAGGAGAATGGAAGTTATGGATGCTTCAAAAAGGTCTATCTCATGCAGTTTGCAGGAGCTGTGGATGGAAAGATGTTACATGTCTAGAGGCTTGGTGGATCCAATATGTCTTGCTATGGAGCAAGTAGTTCATGTGAATTAAAGATCTGATTTCATTGGTGGATCAATGTATCTTGTGGGAGTTCTAACGAAGAGTGAGATTAATCAAAAGGTGGCATTTGGTTGGTTTCACAGTGTGCATTCAAGCAGGATGCTTGAAACTGATTGCACTTGTGCAGAAGAGTAGTTAGTTAAAAACGTAAGGAGGATCTGGTTCATATTAGAGCTTGTGGCAGAAGTTCTCAGTTTATGAAAGATTACCTTATTTTGGTGGATGAGAGTTTATTTCTCTCTGGGTTTCTGAAGTTCACTTTGTTCAAGCTGGTGGCGCAGTGTTATATGAAGATCTTCAGTTTGGATTACTATGTTAATAGTAAGTCCAGTGGTGGAGCATATTAAGAACCATGGTGTGTGGTGTCTATGATGTGTGAAGGATGTCCTAACTATTGTTAGAACATTTTTGGGTTGGTTATCCTTGGAGGAGGATTTCAAGTTCTGTGAGGAACTGGTTACTTGCATCGTGTCTAAGAAGTATCTACTTTGTCATATGAGAGAATGATGGAGTAGGAGAACTGTCTTGGAAGTCTGATGTAAGGGTTTTGGTAAGACTAGAGTGAATCACGGGTTGATTGCATGAAGGTTTAGATTCTGATGCATTCAGAAGTGGATATTCACCAGAAAATCAGAAGTATTCCAAGTTATCATACGAGAGAATGATGAAGGAATGACTGTCTTGGATTATGGGGTGTCTATCTCAGTTGCTGGCCTTGGTAAGGTCAGTGGAAAATCTTGTGAAGGGGATACTGCCTCTTGCTGCAAGTCAGCTAGTAGTGGATCAGTTTGGCAGCTATGAAGTTTTGGAGCATGTATACGATATCTGACATCGTTATAACAAACTAAGGGGCCCTGTGTATCTCTTTGAGGAATGTGAAGCATTCTGATTCAATTGGATTGTGTCTCAGGGAACAAGGAGGTCTATACATGAGAATTCAAGAGGAATTCATGTGGTGTATGGATAGTTTCTGAACGAGAGGGATCAATGGAGCTTTGATCTTAATCCAAGAGTGTGTTATGGTAGGATAGTGATCCTGTTTTTTCCTCACGGGTAGCATGATGGTGTTCATGTGTGAGTGATTATTGGTTCTTGTCAGAAGAAGCAATAAGAAAGTTGATGGTTGTGTTCAGCAGGTAGTTGGAACTGAGGGTGCGCTCTTGAAGACATGAAGATGCATCTTATGTTTTCCATTCATCAGCTTAGTGTTCTATGGAGGAGCACTGGTTATCTTAGATAGGGGGAGTTGCTCCTTGATCTAAGATGTATTACTGCGAGGATGCAATTGAAGTTCCAGTTTGTATTGTGCGTCAAGCAAGCTGTGATTATGTGTCCATCCTGGGAGGATGAGATGTCAAGAAGGATGTTTTGACATTTGTATTATTACAAGTTGGGGGAGACTTGGCAGTGCAAATTACATGGTTCTTAATGGATGCTTAAGAATCAGTGGTTGAGTCTGGGGGAATTTATTTTTTTCTGCAGACTGTGATCTTAAGACTGTGAAGTTATTGATCAATACAGAAGTATCTTGGATGCTAACTGGGAAATGTTTGAAGAAATGTCCTAACTTCTTGGTCTGTTCTATATTTCTTCTGGTTAAAAGGATTATCCTTGGGACTCATCAACAGAATGTTATTTAAGACCTGAGGATGGGTCCTAACTGGCTGCTTTAAACGGTGGGGAGTGCTTCCTAAGAGAAGGCATGGGTAACATGTGTTTTGTTACTAGTGTTTTTTTGGACGGTTATGTAATACCCCAAATTTTGACCACTTAGATTTCCCATCATTGTGAAAATCATCATCACAATATGGATGAACCATCATGCTTCATCAGTCTCCCCAAAGATGGGTGAGCATCCAATACAATCAAAATTAGGGTTTCAAGCCCTCTCTGAGTGCTTAGACAAAGGATCAATCAAGAAATGACATGATCTTCAACTTGTATAATCTCTCAAACATCCACAATGGATCAAAAAGGACTCCCACTTCAAGGATTAAGCACAAGGCTGCTCCCTTCTAGGTGGATCAAGTCTCAAGATCGACAGTGTCACCAAATTAGGGTTTTGGTCGACCAGGGCCTCCAGATGGAAATTTTCATCTGGGCACAAGGCAATGATCCAAAACATAACCTAATATACTTCATGGAACCTCATGAACCCATGCATCAAGTCAATTTTGCCTCAGGGGATGCATTCATAAAAAATCAGGAATTAGGGTTTTTTGACCTAATTCACCCCTAAGTTGACTTTTGGGACAAACCATGAGCCAAGACCTCAAGAGATGATTTGAGGGTCTCTAATATACCATATTGATCCATTTGGAACAATGGATTGATCCAAGAAGTTTGAGCAACAAGTCTCAATTTCATCTGCACCACAATTAGGGTTTTAAGGGAAAAGTCAACTGTAACTTTGACTTTTGACCAGGACATGCTCCCAAACCCTAGACCATGCCTTAATGTACCCTATGACACCCTTGGAACATGTCCATCAAGTTTGATTTAGGTCAAGGACATGATTTCATAAAGAATTGCACAGTTTGGAATTCATCTGATAAAAAGTCAACTATGCACAAAAGTCAACTTTGACTTTTTGAGATTTTTCACCAAAATGGATTTTTAACCCTAAAATGATGTTAATGTATGATTTGAATCATCATTCATCAAGAAAAATCAAGAAAAAGTGAGATAACTTGTAAAAGGGGGTAACCATAAAACTTAGAAAATTTTCTAAGTTAAAAATAAAGTGGCAAAGGTACCAACTTTGGAGGACCATAACTCCTAAACCACAAGGCCATTTTTTCTCATCCAAAGATGGATTTGTAGCCCTCATTATCACCTATAAAAACTTCAACTACAAGTCATTCCAATTCATTAAGGATTTTGAGTTATGGAGTGATCAAAGTGGCTGAAAAGTGAAAATGTCACTTTTTCCAACACTTAGTGAAATTTTCACTAAGTCAGATTTTGCCTCACTTTTTGCCAAATGTAGGGGGATTTTTCACTTGGAATCAAAAGAGATCTAAACCAAACTTATTCAAACAGTTGTTGTATCATGTAAGAGCTTTCCAAAATGGCCAAGAACATTGCCAAATTCAACCTACACCATGAGATACAACATTGCCAAGTTGCCTTGCTGAAATCTGTCAAGGCAAGGAAGAATTTGCAACTTTGGTCGATTTGCCAAAATCAGCCAAATTCAATTGCTCCAATCCACTTGGACACCTCAGAGGATTGAATCTAAAGGGGACAATCACTGAGCCAAGCCTCCAAAGTCCATGGAACAAGAAATAGCATGTTGAACCTAGAGTGGCCAAAATAGGGACAAGACTTCAAATTTGGAATGAGGCATTCAATGGAACCATCAAGGTGGCATGGACTGAGCCATTCTCATCTGAAATCAGTCAAGACTTATCCAAGACCAAGGGGACCAAAGCTCTGTGCCCTAACCTCTAGTCAATGGCTAGAGGAGACTTGGATTTTCATTTGCCAACATTGGCCAAACCTACTTACCAGCTGCCATGCACTATTCTTTGCAAAACAAACTTGCTCTACTATAAATAGAGCTCAATTGTGGTCAGTTTGAGTACACCAAAGCCATCTAACAGATGCTTTCTTCAAAATCTCTTTTTCTTGGCAAAAATGCCTTTCTTAGCAAGGTAGCTATCAGGTTTTGAGTTTGAGAGCAATTCTGCACAAACCAATCACTCACACACCTCACATACATCACATATGAGCTGATCAAACACTCACATAACTTCTGAAACATCAATTTCATGAAATCACCAGCTGGTTGCTCAAATTTTCAAACAAAGTGCAGCTGAGGTACCACAAAATGATCCAGCCAATTTCAATCAAGTCCAACCATCCAAACACCATCCATAGGGTGTAGGGAAGCTGTTCAGATCATCACAACTCATCTGTAGCACCTCCAAATCAAAAATCACTTTGGACTTGCTGTCACGACTTGGAGGTAAGCACATACTTGGTCATCTCTCAATCTATGCATATTTCCTCGCACAATAATTTGGCCATATGTTCATAATCATGCATGGAATGTTTTCCCTCAATTAATTGCATTGTTTGAATCGTGTATCAAAAATCCTAGCCTTCATGCAGAAATTAGGGTTCTTGAGGTCTCTTCGTGATTTCTTGTTGTATGTTTAATTTAAATGAAATTAAAGTACATAGACATGATCGTGAGGTTGAGACGAGCATAATGATATGTGGATTGCATGATATGATTACGTATTCATGGAGTTTGGATAGAAAACGCAAATCTGGGCAAACTGAAAAACGCGCGTGTTCTTGGTGTTGTTCTTGGCGCCATTTTTAGAAATTCAAATATTTGAATTTTGTGATTTTGTTTAATTGATTCAAAAATTAATTTCTCTCTGAGTTTTAATGATTTTGAGTTGATTCTTTTTTTAATAATTCACAAAAATGTTAAAATATTTTATTTTATCAAAAAATCCCAAAAATATTATTTATTTCATATAATTGATATTTTTGCAAAGAATTAATATTTTGATTGTTTTTGGCATTTTAAATATTTTTTCTACATTGATTTTGCAACTTTTAATGCTTTCTAATTATTTTGTAGGTCAATACTTAATTTTTGAAGCATTAATCCAAGATCACAATTTGTTTTCCATGTGTTAAACAATTTTTGATCATTTTAATTGAATTTTTATTCAATTAAATACATTTTGAAAACAAATTAGGGTTTTGGATTAATTCAACCCTCACAAATCATTTTCAAAACACTTTGGGCCTCTAATAGAGTGTAAGACCCTATCCTTTTTTTTTGACCAAATCATTTTTGGGCCTCACTTATTGTATAAGTCCCGATACCGTCAAAAAACAAACGGCGCGATCGTCGCCTTTTCAAAAATCATCTGGGCCTACCCTCGTGTAGTAAGACCCATTTCTTTTCTTTAAAAACTTTGTGGGCCTCTTGAGAGAGTGTAAGACCCATCCCCCCTTGTACAAAAACTTTTTGGGCCTCATCCATTGTATAAGTCCCTCTGTACAAGTAAACGGCACGATCGTCGCCCGTTTAAAAAATAAAAATCATCTGGGCCTCTCCTTGAGCTATAAGACCCATTCAAAACACTTTGGGCCTCTATTAGAGTGTAAGACCCAATCCCCCTTTTAACCAAAACATTTTGGGCCTCACTTATTGTATAAGTCCCTCTGCGTTAAAAGAAAACCTCGGCGCGATCGCCATTTTTAAACGAAAAATCATTTGGGCCTACCCTCGTGTTATAAGCCCCACTCTTTTCTTTAAACCTTTTTGGGCCTCTTGAGAGAGTGTAAGACCCATCCCTTTGTACAGAAAACCATTTTTGGGCCCCAGTCACTTGTATAAGTCCCGCTGTACAAATTCAACAGTTCGCTCACTGATAAAACCCTGGGTCTCTCCTTGAGCTGTAAGCCCCAAGTCTTTCTTTTTCAAAGCACTTTCTCCTTTGATTTTGAATATACTGTTGTTTTCAATCTTTCTTTGTTGAACAACTAACCAAACAGCATGGAAGCACTACAACCGAGTAAGTGGTTATCGCTTTCATTTACTGCTTTCATATACATATAACTGTATTGTGGGGCTGCTCACTGTAAGTCTCCTTTCATAAACTCATATCTACTGTGTAATAATAGTATATATATTTCAAGTTTCCCCGGCAACTACGTCTAGAATTAGGTGACGCCGTTTCGCTTATTCGTAGAAATAGACGCCTGGATCCCCAATAGGAGTACCAGATACAGTCTTCTCTTGGGCTGTCCTCCTTAGGAATCGTCAAGAAACTCTACTCCCCAAGATGAATGTATTCTCCGTGAATGGCATCTTTGAGTTTCTTCCCAATTCTCGAACTTTCCTGACTTGATCTATTCCTTGTGGATAGCTTGCCTTGAATGTCTCGGGGTTTGGGTACCCACTACGGTCATAATCTTGGACCTTAACTAAGGGACCCTCTTTAAAAGCTAAAAGTCGCTGGATAGTAAACCTCGCACGTTTACCAGTGGTTTTTATCTTTAAAAGAGTTATCTCTCCTAATGGAAAGGAGATGATAGACCCACGGGCTTCTTAAAAGCATCGGCCTCCTCTTGGGCATTATTCAAGGACACTACGGCTTCTTAGAAGTATTCACAGCCTCCTCTTAGGCTTCGTATAATGATCTCTTCCTCCGGGAATGATAGCCTCCTCTTGGGCTTCGTACAAGGACCCGTCGGCTTCTTAAAAGTTTCCAGCCTCCTCTTGGGCTTCGTACAAATTGTCCCGACGACCTCCTAGAGGTATAGGAACAGAACTTAGTCATCTTCATAGAACAACCCTTTCATAGAGTCTACTACTGTTTCTCACAGCATAGTACAGAAGATAAAACTCTAGACACAGACAGTCTAACTTCCTTGAGTCTCAAAGACATTCTCAAGCACCCTTCGTTAGATAGGAAGGAAACCCGCAGACTCGGACAGTCTCAATACCCTTTGGATTTCCCGTTTCCTCAAAGAAAAGGAAATATCCCTGATCCTCAAATCAAACCCCTGGGTACAGTGTTACTTATATAAGAACTGATTTTCTCTTTTAAAATCAGTATATTGGATCTGTCACTCAACTGAAACAGTTACAATAGCCTCCATCTCGGGCTTCGTACGAGATACCAAAATTCTCCCCAGTGGAGTCAAATAACCTTTTTCGCCTCCATCTCGGGCTTTATACGAGATACCAAAAGACTTCATCGTTAAGTCAAAAACCTTTTTCGCCTCTCTCTCGGGCTTTGTACGAGACACATATTAGCCTCCTCTTAGGCTTTGTATAAGAAAACCACTGGTTGATCCAATTAACCTTTTAGCACCAAAGCTGTGCCTCGTTCACAGTACACAAACATCAACAACTTCTTCCTTTTCATTTAATCGCTGTAAGTGGCAAGCCTCTGGATCATCTACATCCATGCCACTGTCCCTCTTTTAGCATGAGAAATTCCTAAGGAAAGATAGCATTGCTCTACACTGAGTTAAAGTCTTCTCGTTCAGGTGAAAACCCTTTCCTTGGAAATTATGGCATTGCTCGGATCCGCGTATCCCAGTTAAAGTAATTCTCTTTCTCCCCTCTTTAGAGATGACAAATTCTCTCTAAAGCCGAGACCTTCAGCTTCACATCTTGGGCTTTGAACAAGATACAAATCACCTTTCGCTTCACGTCTTGGGCTTTGAACAAGACACAAAAAACCAATTTCAGAATAGGAGGAACTACGAACGCTCTGATTTCCCTGTTTCGGTAAACGGGAATACGTAGGCATAAGATCGAAAGAAAAGATCTTAGCGAGCGCAATTAACAAAAAACCCAAATCCCATATCTCCGTCAATCAAAAGCAGTAATTCAAAAGCACCAGTCCTAACATCCTAATCCTTGTTCCCCGCCAGAAACCTTCGGCCCAGGTAAAAAGAAAGAAAACAGTATTGGCGAAAATACAAATAACCAGTACAAGGCCCCCCCACATTGATAGCATCCGTAACCTAACAGACCGCTGTTTAAACTCAGTATGCAAAGCAGGGTTAATTGGAGACATCTATTTCCCTTCCTTATTCAGCTCACAATAGGATAAAAAATGAATCGACCTGTAGTCAAAGCTCAAACCGCAGAGAGCGACCAGCGCTTAAGAACCGCGTCCAAGTTTGAGGGGGGGGGGGGTGTGATATGCACTCTTTCTCAGGTACACCAACATTCAGCTGGGAATTTCAGGGATAATAAGCAGTCTCAGAAGTGTTTCAATCATATCTACCAAACGCCGGACTTTCTTTTTCTACCTAAGGAGTTTTAACCAAAAATTTGTCAAAAGGGGGAGATTGAAAGCTCTGCTGATTTGAGCAAATTTTTGGGGAAAACAGAATGTCAAAAGATATGTTTAAACTTGAAGAAGTCTGATGAAAGAAGACTGGTCAGAGATGATGTCCTAACAGATGTCTCGATATCTTTATCTGATATTGCAGGATATTTCTAAATCTGTTGCAAGAATTAAGGAAGCAATCAGAACATGGATCAAGGAAGCAGCAGACAGAAGATTAAAGCCCAAGGAAGCAGAAGCCTATAAATAGAAGACTTAGACCTACGTTTTGATGTGCCTTTTGTAACCTAGTTCTCTTGCGTAAGAAACAAGGGTTTAGGGTTTTGAGAGTCGTTGGCTCTCTAGGTTATAAGTCTCCCTTTATATCAGTTGATGCATTGTGGCAGATATAGGTGTCGCCAAAATCCATAAGCCTTGAGGTATTGGATTGTGTATTGTTCTTGGATGAAGCTTTTAAGCAAATCCGAGTTAGCTTGTTTGTCAAGAAAGCTTGACATATTTCTGTATTGACAGGGATGATGTAGAAATCACAGTTGGTGATTAAGGGAAATGAGTGGGGTATCTCATACCAGAGTTGTAAACGTTAGAGTTTAACTGTGGTAAAGATGTTCATTGGGTAGATGTTAGGATAAAGTTGTAAACGGCGGAGTTTAGCTTTGTAACAGGTCTACAGATAGTGAAGTCTTCTTCCTAGATTGGTATCCCCCAGATGTTGGTGAATTGCACCGAACTGGGTTAACAATTACTGTGTTCTTTATCATTCTGCAGATTTACATTTTTTGTTAGGGTTAATGATAAACATGTTGGATCAGATGTCGTGACATCTGTGATTCTGCAGTTCTGATATTCAAGGTATCAGTCTGCTGTTGCGCCTCTATGTTTAAATATTTATGTAGCACAATGTCATGACATGTGTTAGGATATCTCCTGTCTGCATATGCCAGAATTTCAAACCTTTCTTAGAGCTCGTGTCTAAGACTTTAACCTTGCTTAGAGCCCGTGTCTAAGACTTTAACCTTTATTAAAGCTCGTGTCTAAGACTTTAATCTAAACAACTAGTTTAGAGAAGGAATAACTTGCAAAAGATAAACACTTGATAAAATATTAGAGGTGTTCAAATAATACAACACACTATTACAAAGATTCTTAATCAACACAAGAGTAAAAACTCTTAATAGACTAAACTTTTTTGAAAGTAATGCGTGTACGTCTCAGAAGTATTTGCAACATTATTTCTTGATTGATCTTCAAATGTTCAGCTCCTTTTTATAGCCAAGGAAAATAAAGATGTTGGAGATCTTTAACGGCTACAAACATAACCAAATCTTCTAGTACATCTTATTTTCCAATGAATTAAGTGTTGGGACTTTCAGTCGCAAGAGTATCCTTGAAACAAGGCCTTTGTCCAAAGGATACAAATCTGATTCAAGTATAACACAACCTGTAGAAGATAATGTCAGTAAATCTTGACTCCCGTGTTAGCAGAACTTATATGACATTACTCAGCAATCAGAGGCAGCATAGCACGCTTCTGAGCTAGAGTGTACTAGCAACAACTTTTCTGATCAGACGTCCTTGAAAGAGTGTGACCAGGACCGAACCAAAGTCATTTCAGTGTCAGAACTAGTTCCATCAAGTAAATATAATTCTTCACACACAAACTGCCTAGTTAGAGATCCTAATTATTTTTTCAAATACTTTGTTATCATCAAAACCTTGGAGGATTTATGGCATGAACCAAACTTGTTTCAACAATCTACCCTTTTTTTATGATGATAACATTATGTATTTTAAAAACAATCAGAAGTAAAATTAAATTACTCAATAACTTTTAGAGTCTGAGGGTTGTAAGCTCTACCTGAGTCAAACAGTCTAAGAGATGAGGTTTGTAAGCTCCCCCTTAGTCCTGTCTGTAAAGTCTAGGAGTTGAGGTTTGTAAGCTCCTCTCTATGCAGAGTTATAAATCTACTCCAAGGGTGAGATTTACAAATCTCCCCCTAAATAGGATTGCTAACCACATTCGGAACCATTATTAGCCTAAAATACTCAATTCATTCTCCCCCTTTGTCAGTAATCAAAAAGAGAAGAGAAGAAAGATTTTAGAAAGAATAATGGTTTATTATTAGAGAAAGTCATTATGACCTCTGTACTCTAGGCCTTAGAATGTTCACCATAAAATGGTACCAGACTTTTGCCACAGGAGAAAGAGCATAATAACTTTTAGAAGGGCCTTTGTTACAATAGATGATATGTAAATCACTTTCTGAGTTGTTATAACAGACAAAATCAGACAATCATTTTGCTCATTTTGATGAATATGAGCATTGGCCCAAAAAATCTTTCACAAAATTTAAAAAAAATTATGAAGAAGTAATCGTCGTCAATTCATTAACAAGGAGCTGTAAGTTTCTTTTTTAGTAAATCTAGATAAAAAACATTCTTCTTTAATGAGCTACGAGGACATTTTGAAGAAGAAGTATTAAGATGAAGAATTGAATTCACATAATTATCTTATGTAGAAGATAATCCATGAAAAGAAAAAAAAACAGCTTAGCAACATATCACATAAAATGCTAGAATTTAAGCAAGTATGTAATAAAGTGTTTGGACGACCTTAAGTCTAAATAAAAACAAGTTAAAATCTTTGTCAGAACACTCCCCTTTTAATGAACCAAATTATTTAGAGTAGATTTAGAAAATCAGAGTATTAAAAAAAGGATTTTATTCTATCAGAACTTAAGAATTAGTCCAATAGTTAACTCAAATCACATATCAAAGAATTAACTTGTCATTGTATGCTTAAAATAAAGCAGTCAAGGAAGAAAGATATCATGTGACCGCTATTCAGATTTAAAGACCATACTTTAAGAAACTATCAGAAGTAATTCAACTGACTGCTAACAGATTCCAACGAACATTCCAAAAAACCATTAAGAGAACAAGTATTTATTATGTGACATAGACCATGTTTAAATTTTTCTTGATGAAATCAAATTGATTGATGGCCAGGGGTTTTGTAAATATATCAGCCTATTGATGTTCAGAATCAATGAACTCAATATCTATTATACCCTTCTGAACATAATCCCTTATAAACTGATATTTGATTTCAATATGCTTGGTTCTAGAATGCTGAATTGGATTCTTTGTTAGACAAATAGAAGCAGTATTATCACAAAAGATTGGAATTTTGTTTTCAAAAATATGATAGTCTTCAAGTTGATATTTCATCCAGAGTTGTTGAGTGCAGCAATTAGCATCTGAGATGTATTCTGCTTCTGCTGTGAACAAAGTAGGGATGGCAGGCAGACCTCAATGTGAGATTTAAACCTTTTAGAAGTTTCATCTCCATTAATTTCCATCTCATGAATTTGAAGATTGCTGATTAGACTTTCAAAGGACACCGTATTCAGATCTTTAGCTTCCTGAATAACTGTTACTTTAGGTCTAAACTTCTGAGGGAGACTTCTCAAAATTTTCTTCACATGATCAGCTGTTGTGTAGCTTTTGTTTAACACTTGAAGGACTGAGACAAGAACCTGAAACTTGGAGAACATGGTTTTAATATCCTCGTCTTCCTTTATTTTGAATAAATCATACTTTTGTATCAACAAGCCAGCTTTGGCTTCTTTGACTTATTGATTTTCTTGATAAGTAGAACAGAGCGAGTCAAAGATAGTCTTAGCATAAGACTTATCAATGATCTTCAAATACTCAGCATGTGGAAGTGCATCAACCAGAATACCTCTGACTCTGTGATGTTTTCTGTAGATTTTCTTTTGAGCTGGAGTCAGGACTTTTCTGTCAGCAACCATACCAACACTGTCTACAGGAATGTCAATGCCATCCTCAAGAATATCCCATAGCTTATCATCGAGTCCAATGATATATGTGTACATCTTGCTTTTCCACCATTCAAATTCAGTAGAATCACCACTGAATATATGAGGTTTAATAGTATAATGATTTCTCTCAGAGCTATTGTAATCATAGGGAATCCCCCTTGAGGTACTAGAATTAGTAACCTCAGGATCCATATTTTTCTTGTTGGATCTTTGACTGCACCACTGTTAAGTGTTACGTACAGACCTTGCTCTAATGTCAACTAAAGGTGAGAAAAATACACAAGAAGGGGGGTTGAATTGTGTTTTGCAAAAGTTAGATTTACTCCTGAACCAGAGTTCAGATTCTAAAAATGAATTCAGAATTTGATAAGGTTCAGCAGAAATAAAGACAGAAGTAAAGTAAAATAGCAAAAAGCACATAGTAGTTATCCTAGTTCCTCTCTCAACTGAGAGTACTCCAGTCCCCTTTCCAAGCAAAAGATTTTCCACTAAAATAAACCAGATTACACTTGCTTATACACACTTGTATAAGACTTTTTCTTTTTGCTCAGGCCTCTGTCCAAGACTTCCTCTACTTAGAGCTCGTGTCTAAGACTTCACTTTGCTCAATCAGCCCCTAACCGAGAATTCTCTTGCTTAGACCACTTGTCTAAGACTTCACCTTGCTTAGAGTTCGTGTCTAATACTTTAACCTTACTTAGGGCTCATGTCTAAGACTTTAACCTTGCTTCGAGCTCGTGTCTATGACTTTAACCTTGCTTAGAGCTAGTGTCTAAGACTTTAACCTTGCTTAGAGCTCTTGTCTAAGACTTTAATCTAAACAGCTAGTTTAGAGAAGTAATAACTTGCAAAAGATAAACAATTGATAAAATATCAAAGGTGTTCAAATAATACAATACACTATTGCAAAGATTCTTAATCAACACAAGATTAAAAACTCTTAGCAGACTCAGCTTTTCTGAAAGTAGTGCGTGTATGTCTTAATTGTGTTTGCAGTGTTATTTATTGATTGATCTTCAAATCTTCAGCTCCTTTTTATAGCCAAGGAAAATAAAGACGTTGGAGATCTTCAATGGCTACAAACAGAACCAAATCTTCTAGTACATCTTCTTTTCCAATGAAGTAAGTGTTGGGACTTTCAGTCACAAGAGTATCCTTGAAACAAGGCATTTGTCCAGAGAATACAACTCTGATTCAAGTACAACACAACCTGTAGAAGATAATGTCAATAAATATTTAGTCCCGTGTTAGCAGAACTGATATGACATTACTCAGCATCAGAGGCACCATAACACGCTTCTAAGCTGGAGTGTACTAGCAACAACTTTTCTGATCAGACGTCCTTGAAAGAGTGTGACTAGAACCGAACCAAATCCATTTCAGTGTCAGAACTAGTTCCATCAAGTAAATATAATTTTGCACACACAAACTGGCTAGTTAGAGATCCTAGTTGTTTTTTCAAATACTTTGTTATCATCAAAACCTTGGAGGATTCATGGCATGAACCAAACTTGTTTCAACAAAGAAAACGTGAAACATAATTCAACCCCCCCTTCTTGTGTACTTTTCACACCTTCAATTGGTATCAAAGCATGGTTTGTGCTTAACACTTAACAATCGCACAAATAATGATCTAATGAGAAAAGTATATTTCTTCTTCAAGAAGGAATCAACTGCCACATGAAAAATATCATACAGTTTTTTCTACCATATTCAAATGGATAACTCCACTGAATTTAAATGATGGAAAAGCTAAACATATTTTTAACTCATTGGTCTTGACAAAGGGTTGCTGAAGGTCTATAGAATATCCTCGAAAGAGGTATTGCTATAGAAGTTGATGGTTGAAAATCTCTTTCACCAACTCAGAAGATGCTCATTCAATATCTTCATAGGTAGTTGCATTCTGGTATATGCTCTATCTCACTTCTGAGTATATCAACATCATTGATATGTCTGATGCTTAGACTATCTTTGAATTCTTGTGCTCATATTTGTGGGGATAAGGTTTTGAAGCTTGAAGTAGTTTCACTTCATCTAATCTTTTCAAACAAATTCTGGGAAGATTGTTCTTTGACTTAAATCTAAAGTCATAGTTTGTTTTTATGTTTACATTTTAAATTTGCTATGTTCTGAAGATTTGTCTTGTAATCTTCATAGAAAAGAAATGAAGTTAGATGATGAAAAACTATTCAACAGATGACCTTCTCAATTTGGCTCAGTTCCTTGGAATGGCTGATGATGAGAGACTTAGGTTTCTTATCAGAAATACTTCCATACTGACTGAATAGATTATGATATCTGTTGTTAGAAGAGTAACTTCAGGAATTTTTGAAATTCTTGTATTTCATCTGATCTCCCAGATCTGAAAGCAATAAGAAACACAACCACAACCTAATATCAGATGCTTTTCAATGTCTAGTCTTTTGAAGTTAATATTAGTGTAGGATAAAGATGAAAAGAAGCATATGTGTTCTGAAATAAAAATCAATGTATTGAAGAGCAAGATATTTTGTTAAAGCTATCTTGCTTCAAAATATTTGATAGTGTGGAGTTTGTTCTTTAAGGCGATATCTTAAGAAACTCCATTGCTTCTTGGTTAAGAATCATCATGGAAGTTGTTTTAAAAGACATTTCTATGAGAAATCTTCAACTTCTCTTTGAGTTCTGTCAGCCGTACTAAGACAGTACTTTGTACTGCTTTATGTCAATTTCTGATAGCTAACACCATCTAGTTCTGAGCTTGTCAATGATTTCAGAATCAAAAGATTTAATCCCAGATAATGAGATTAGTGACATTGCTTAGAATAGGATTTTGTTCCTATCATATCTCATTCTAGACTTATACTCTAGAGTGACTTATAGTTTTGCTATTAGATTGAGATATAAGGTAAAGAAGAGTTTGTTAGTACTTACATGTATGGTCTTATAGAAATATGAGTATCATAATGTATCTGCTACAGATATCAATGAAAGAAGCAGAGGCATCTTCCATAAGGTTGTTTACAACATTTATTGGAAGAAGAGCCAACAACCCAAATTCAAGTACTGGTGGTACTAAATTTGGTGAGAGTAGTGGAGTTAATGGTTAGACAACCATTGAATCAGAATCTACTCAAAGTTGTGTTCAGACTCTATTGGTCAAGTCTGAATACTGAATCGAGTATGGCCAAAAAAAGAGGTATGTTTGTTCTTTTCTGGTTTATCTTTTGATTAAATGAAACATTTGTATAGATATAAATACAAAGTTTCTGTTAGACTTCTAGAGAAGTTCTTTTGTAAAGAAGAACTTCATAAATCTTTAAGAGGAAACTCTGTTGTGTTTGTCTATACTGAATGTCTTATTAAGCTAGATGATGATCACATTTATGGAAACAGTTTTCTTATTCTTGTGTTGATACTGTTGCTTGTTAGCTGTCCAAAGAAGACAATTGAATATTCATCTATCACTAATGACTCTTGTTTCAAGATAAAATGCTAGTTTTGAATAGAACCTTAGAGACTTGTGACTGTCATATGATATCTCTGTCTAAGTCTAGATCTAATAGACTCTGATGGATGATAGCTTCTGAAAGTTGTCAGTTTCTGAGATTTAGAAGAAGATTCTTTTTTACTGTCATAACAGTTTAAGCAAAAAGTTTTTTCAAAAACTTTTATAATACTTAACTTTTCATAAATGTGAAACTCATCTAGTGGAATTGAAATATTTGCTGGATAAAGAAACTTTGGGTAATGTTGTTTTCGCTTTCGGTACTTGCTGTTACTATTCCTTGTCTTGTGAAACATCATTGTGTCTTTTCTCAGACAAAATTCTTATTCTTGTAAGATTCTTGTTCAGTTTTTCTTCTTCTTCTTCTTTGTCTTGTGAAACATCATTGTGTCTTTTCTCAGACAAAATTCTTATTCTTGTAAGATTCTTGTTCAGTTTTTCTTCTTCTTCTTCTTTGTCTTGTGAAACATCATTGTGTCTTTTCTCAGACAAAATTCTTATTCTTGTAAGATTCTTGTTCAGTTTTTCTTCTTCTTCTTCTTCTTTTTCTTCTTCTTTTTCTTCTTCTCTTCTTCTTGGTTGTGTGCTGATCAAACCAAACCTGAGATGAGTCTTCAATTAATTCTCTTTTGAATCAGCTGGTTGTCATCAATGAAAAGTTTGTGAATTTTGATGAGTTGCTTAAGATTGGTTTCAACTTCTTGAAGACTGTGTCTAAACAAGGTTGGAATGGCTACTTTGAGATGCTTTGTGGTTTCACTTATCCAAGTCTTGTCAAAGAGTTTTGGATCAATACCTCCATTATTGAGCTGAATTCTGAGTATGTTATTCTGTCTAGAGTAAATGGTGTTTCTATTACAGTAACCTCTAAATCGATTGTAAATGTGATCAATTGTGAGGAGATTGGAGAAATCCATGGAAATCTTGTTTGGGAACACTCTCTTCCTTCATGGCATATCTTTGTAGACCCATCTAATACATCAGAGGTCTAAAATCTTCTTCCTGATGCTGTTGTTTGGAATCAGATTTTGAATTCAAACTTACTTCCTAAGGATAAGGATTTAGACCAAGTGGACCCTATAGAAAAAGATCTGCATCTACTTCTTAATTCAGATTTGAAGATTGATCTTCCTTAAGTTATGTTTGACCATTTAAAGAGGTATTTTTCTTCTTTTCAAAAGGGAAAGATCTTCTTCATTCCTTATGGACGAGTTGTTTCTAAGCTACTTGTTCAGCAAGGGGTTAACATAAGTTTTGAGGCTAGTTCTTCCAAGATTTGGAGAGTCAAGTTTGATGTTATCTATGAAAGATTCTAATGTTAGATTTCTGCATAGTTATGCTTTATATGTTGTTGAAATCTTTGTATTAAGCATCTTATTAACAAATTCAAAGTTTTTTCATGCTTGTGTTAAGTTTTAACTGATTAATATTTATTCTTGTTGTTTAATGAGAATCTGAAATAGATAAAAGAACTCAAATGTTTGCAACTTATTTTATTAATAAAAATGAAGCTATTACAAGACAATTAGATTTTCTAGTCTAATGGATGTGTCATAAGGAATTCCCTAGGATCATCTGACATGTCTAGATTATCTAAGAAATCTTGCCATTCTTCCTTAGGAAACTCCAAAGCCTCCTTTCTCAGTTTGTTTTTGCGTCTGGATCCAGAAGATCTTCTTCTTCTGTGAGTCTTCACAAAGGATGCTGAAGAGGAGTGTACTTTCGAAGTTGTCTGCTTGCTTGCAAATTCTTTAGCTGCTGCCTTGCTATGATTTTCTTGAGTTGCTACATTCAGTAGTCACTACAAAAAAATTGGCAAATTACGACGGTTAATTTTGACAAATTACGGCGGTTAGAACTAACGCAAATTGAAAGTCACGACGGTTTCACTACTGTCGTAGAAACATGTGTCGCGAGGCTGTTTTACGACGGTTTGTAAAACGGTCGCTCCAACTGCCGTAACATTCCGCGACAGTTTTGAAACAACCTCTAGTATATTATTACGACGGTTGTAACAGCCATAATTATATATATATATATATATCATTAAAGATAACGACGATTGTAACCGCCGTAATTATATAATATAGATTTCATTAAAAATAACGACGGTTGTGACCGCCGTAAATTATATTATTTAAAAAAAAATTAACCCAATGGATAGTCATGGCATTCATTATAATTCAATTGTCTAAATTCAACCGAACACAGTAAAATATACACAAAGTAACCTTCAACAACATCCAGCCAAAAAACATACTTACATACATAGTCACACACACAAAATGAAACAAAACTACAAAAGAAAAACCTTTGTCCGTCCTTGGTTTCCACGGGTTCTGAGCGAGAAGATGAAACAGGTAAACTTGTTGATGGTAAATAGCTGGATCCAAATTTGAAAAGGGAAGTTGTTGGAGATGAAGACGTCGTCACTAAGGTAGAGGAACTGCTATTACTGGACACATTTACAACTGAGGTGCTGGTTTTCATGCTAGTGGTTGAAGTAGGAGTGACATTAATGTTGCTGAAGCATGTGGCAAGGGATGAGCTACTGAACATATTCTGACTTGTAAGACTATTTGAAACCACAGGTAAAAATGGGGAGGACAGTGTAGGGATTGAAGCAACAGATCCGTTATTTTGACTTGAACTATTGCCAAAAGTAAATATATTTGCGGGTGATGTTGTAGATGGTTCTGATGATTGAGCAGAGACTTCAGAAACTATACTAGCCTTGACATCAGCATTATTTGATTCAAGAACTTTTGGCACTGAATCAACAACATCGACATCAGTAACTGAGCTGTAAATGAAGGTGTAGTTAGTGCATTGAATATTGTATCACTTCACATAATATATGTTAAGATGCAGATATATTTTTTTCAATTGAACTGCGCATCAGATTAAACCAATATAATTATAATTACAATTATGTTATACACATGACAAAAATCAAAGCCAAACTGTATAAAGTGAACAGGAAATAACTACAAAACCCGAAGAGTAAGAATAGACATAAAAATAAAGAAAAAATACTGTAAAGGAGAGGGGGAAAATGTCAATAGAAAAAGCAGAACAAAACACAATTACACTGATCTGATTGAGCTCAGCTTTGAGTTAGAAGCCTCGCCAAATTTGAAAAAAGTAGACTTACCACCAGCAGATGAAGAGAAAGTAAATGATGCTTCTGGAACACTGTCGATATTTTTGTTGAAACCAAATTTAACAGATGCAGCATCAACACTTAATTCCTTTGATGGAGCCGCTTTATACAAGCCAAATACTGGACCTGTTTTAGTGGACTCTGTTGAAGGAACAAAATTATTCCCGAAGTTAAACATGGGAAGTTTAGCAGTTGATCCATTTGGTGAAGAGGACTTGTCGGAACATCAAATAGTGAGTGTGGATGATTTAACTTCACCTATACATGGCTTAACAGTAGGATCAGTGGCAATAGATGAAGTCATTGAAGTTGGTGTGTCAACCTTCTTAGCTACTATAGAACCCTTAGCAGTACTAAGTTTACCATTTACTGTAAAACTTTTGGACGACGGCACTACAGATGAACTTGGTGGCATCTTCTGTACATGTTTTTCAAAAGCAGAGACTATTTTGTTAGCCGCAGTAGTAGAGCCTTTTGTTTCTTTCTAGGATTTAGAAAAAGGAGACACAACTTCATTAAGATAGGCCTTATCATCCAACTCCAGATAATCCTTTGAGAGAAAAAGGGAAAGAAAAATAACAGTAAATAATCACGGTTTAAGAAAAAAAAAATGTCTCAATTGAAAATTCAACTCACTTTATACTATCAGGAACCAAATCCAAAGGTGTAAATATGAGATAACAAAATGGAAGTAAAAAAAAACAATATAAACATGGTCAAGAGCACATAAGTTACAATTTTAAGTTCGAAGAAAAACAATGACAGATTTTGTAAGGTTTTTCTTAGTTTGAAGAAACATGAACTTTTGGAAATTGAAATTGATCAGTCACCATTTGTGCTATGTATTTCATTATTTAATCGTAAATAAGTAAGGTAAACTGTGTGAATTTGAGTGAGTTTTAGTAGTAATTAGGTCTGTTTTGATTATATTAAGTGTGTCATTAATTATGAGTTTCTCGAGGATATTTTACGCTTTTGGTATGTCAGCAGGTCAAAGACAGGTTTGGAAGCTCAGAGGATCGAGCATTGGATGCAAAACCGAGCCGGAGCGAGAAAGCGGAAGAGAAATGCAAAAATTGAAGTGCCTGCTGCCCATACGCGTAACACTCTAGCTGTTACGCGTATGGCCTCTCTCCGTACGCGTACAATACGTTTTCTAGCAGAGGGGCAAAAATTTGAGGAAAAACAAAGCCTCTGCTCATACACATAATGGGTTGGTCATTACGCGTAAGAGCTTGCATGGTGGCTGGCCCAGGAGTTGTTACGCGTAGCAGGATGGCGTAGAAGTTAGTCATTACACGTAATAGGTACTGCATTACGCGTAATGAGGCCCAAAATTGCTGAAAGCCCAAAATTTGAATATTTAGTCCCAGAACGCGATTTTTCAAGGGTTGGACGATTTTTCAAAGCGAATATACGTTTTGAAAGCTGAAGAATCAGAATTTCACAAAGGTTTCGTATGTTCAAGAGTTTTTAACGATTGAAGATTGATTCCTCGAGATATTCTGTAATGACAACACTTTCATCTTTGATTTTAATTTCTGTTATGAGTAGCTAAACCCCCATTGCTAGGGGGGTGACCCTGATTCTGATTGTAAAGATTTCGAATTTATGGATGCAATGACAATTTTAATTTAGTAATTGTTGATTTGTTCTTATCTCTGTGCTTAATGCTTTAACCGTCAGAAAAACGGATTTTGAACCTTTACATTGATTTGAGCTGGACAACTGTTGTATGTTGATCTGAATAAGAACATTTGATAATAAATATCACCTAGGACTAGGGATACTTTATCTTAACCAGAAATTCTTGATATTTGCATGCTTGATCATGAACTTAAGTGCCTATGGACATAGTAATTAGGTTATGTGACCAAAGATCTTTTCACTAAGGACTTAGGAATAGATACCCTAGAGAATCGGTAATTAACGGTTGGGGATTCTGTTATTGCATTGATAAGTCGTAATTGTTACAGGAAGATTCATTCACCGAACCCTAGCAATCTACTCCTCGCTGTTAATCGTTTAACTATTTTACTCGCTTTCTTTAATTGCAATTTTAGATATAATTTTACCAAATCCAAAAACCCCCAAGGCTTTTTGTTTAATTGAAATTGTCTCTGAATTCTGTATCGTCAAGCAGTCCTTGAGATTCGATACTTGGGATTTTCCCTTTATAACTACAATAGGAAAAATAGTACACTTGCTATTTTTCCTATCAAGTTTTTGGCGTCGTTGCCGGGGATTGCCAAAGATAATAGAGTTTACAGATTTATTTCAATTAGAATTTTGTTGCTCTGCAACTAAAATTTTATTTTCTGTTTATTTTAGTTTTATTTTAGTCTTATTCTTACTAATAATTGTCTAATCTGTGTATGCGAGGGAAACCCTCAGCTGAATTTCTTTTTGACGCAGAACCAGAAAGATCGTTGCACACTAGACTTCGAAAAGCTAAATGAGAAAGACTGGCAGCGTCAGGTTCAGAATCAGTAATTTCAGAACCAGAAAAAGAGGAAGAAGTTTCTGTCCATTATGAGAATACTGACTCAGAAGCCGATACAGACACAGAGACACAACCAGAGACTGTAATCATGGCTTGAAATCAACCAGCGGAGAGACTTCTGGGTGACTATGGCGGAGCGAATGCTCCAACTGGGCGGTTGACCATAGTGAATCAACCGGTCAATGTAGCACACTTTCAGTTACACCCGACTACGATCAGGCTACTTGAAAAGAGACCGTTCACTGGAAAAATAAATGAAGATGCAAATAAACATTTACAACGGTTTCTTACAATGAACACAACCTTGAAGATCGAGGGGCACACATAAGAGGCAAATAAGCTAAGGATGTTTCCATTCACCTTAGCAGAAGATGTTGAAGAGTGGTTTTACTCCATACCTGCAGGAAGTATAACTACTTGGGAAGAAATGGAGACAACATTCCTGAATGAGTATTTTCCTGCTTCTGTTTACATTCGCAAGCGATACGACATTGTGAATTTTAAACAGAAAGAAGACCAAACAACTGATCGATACAGCTGCCGGTGGCTCATCAAAATTTACAACATCCACTGGTATAAAGAAGATTATAGAAGCTAAAGCAGCAAATGAGCATTTGGAGTTGTATGATCGTAGTGTGAGTAAACCAGAAGGGATTATTGATTTAAAGCTGGCGGATCAGGTGGTAAAAATGGAAGATCAAATTACTGCTGAGGTAGAAAGAAGGCTGAAAGCGATGAATGTCAGTACTCAACAAGTAGCCCAAGTTCAACCTGTCCAAGCAGTTAATTGTGAGATTTTTAATGGACCACACTTTACTGCCCACTGCGTTGCAACTACGCAACAAATTGAGGAGGTTAAGTATCTGAGGCAAAATAATCCCTATGCTTAAACATACAATCCAAGTTGAAAAAATCATCCCAACTTCGCTTGGAAGGATCAACAAGGGAATGTTCAGCAACAACCGCAACAACCGTATCAACAACAAGCACCAAAGAAGGCAGATTGGGAGCTTGCCATTGAAAAGATAGCGACTCAAAGTTTTCAATTCCAAGAGGAAACAAGAAGTAATCAAAGGAACACCAATGCTTCCATAAAAAATCTTGAAGTGCAGATGAGTCAGATAGCACAACAACTTACCAATGTTCAAACACCAGGTGCTCTTTCGAGTGCTACTGTGACAAATCCGCAGGATCACAATAATGTGAGTGCTGTGACAACAAGAAGTGGGAAATCAATTAAAGTACCTGAAAATAAATCTGATAAAGATGATGAACTGCTTGAAGTGGATCTTGAAATCTTAGAGAACAAGACCCCAACTGAGGAAGAAGTGGTACTAAAATAGGTTGTGAAAGAAAAACCCACTGAGAAAAAACCCATCATTAAGATTCCATTCCCTACAAGAAATAAGAAGAAAGGGCAGGATGAGAAAAATTTTCAGAAGTTCTTAGAGATGTTCAGGAAGTTAGAGATTAATATCCCCTTCTCCGAGGCACTTGAGCAGATGCACATATATGCCAAATTCATGAAGGACATCATCTACAAAAAATGCACTGTTGATACTGAACCTGTTATTCTAACTGAAACTTGTAGTTCTATTTTGTAGGGTATAAAGATTCCAATGAAGAAGCCAGATAGAGGTTCTGTTACCATTCCATGCATAATTGGAGACAGGTCATTTAAAAGGGCACTGATTGATTTGGGGGCTAGTGTGAGTCTTATGCCCTTGTCTATATTCAGGAAGCTGGGAGTAGGAAGTGTTCAAGATACTAGAATGACACTTCAGTTTGCAGATCATTCAGTTAAGAGACCCTATGGGTTGGTTGAAGATGTTCTGGTTGAAATTGATAAGTTTGTCTTTCCTGTTGATTTTGTGATTCTGGAGATGCCAGAAGATGAGGAGATCCCTCTGATTCTGGGAAGGCCCTTCTTGAAAACAGGTAAATGTATGATAGATATTGATGGAGGTACCATGACCCTCAAAGTTTATGATGAGGAGCTAAAAATTGATGTGAGGAATACCATGAAGCACAAAGAAGACATCGGGACAAGTCACACTGTTGAGGTGATTAATAGTATGGTAGTTAAAGTTATTCACAACCAAGTTCCTAAGTTACCTTTAGAAATAGTCCTAAGTTTGTCAGCCCAGGAGATAGAGGAGAATGAGGCTGAAAGAGAGAAATAAGTTCTTTCCATGTTCGATGCACAACCACCTTGGTTGAAATCCAAACCACACCGGTGGGAGGATCTGAGAGCTTCACCAGAAACTAAGACTAAAAAGGAGGACAAAACAGGTATGAAGTCTGAATTAAAACAATTACCTGAAAATCTGAAGTATGTATTTCTGGGTTCTGGAACCAATTGTCCTGCTATTATAAATTCTGGTTTAAAAGAAAAAGAAGAGGAAAATTTGGTACATGCATTGAAGAAGTATAAGAGTGCTATGGGATGGACCATTGGTGATTTGAAAGGAATTAGCCCCACAATATGCATGCATAAGATACTGATGAAGGATAATCATAAGCCAGTGATACAACCCCAAAAAAGGTTAAACCCATCAATGAAGGAAGTTGTGAGGAAAGAGGTGGTGAAGTTGTTAGATGCTGGATTGATTTACCCTATTTCTAATAGTTCTTGGGCGAGTCCTGTGCATGTGGTGCCAAAGAAAGAAGGAACAATAGTGGTTCTAAATGAGAAAAATGAATTGATTCCCACTCGTACATTAACAGGTTGGAGAATGTGTATTGATTACAGGAGGCTCAACACTGCAACTAGGAAAGATCATTTTCCTCTCCCTTTCATTGATCAGATGTTGGAGAGACTTGCAGGTTATGAGTATTATTGTTTTCTAGATGGGTATTCGGGGTACAATCAGATTGTTGTAGCCTCAGAGGATCAGGAGAAGACAGTGTTTACATGTCCTTATGGTATCTTTGCGTACAGAAGGATGCCATTTGGACTACGCAATGCTCCTGCCACTTTTCAAAGATGTATGACATCTATATTCGCCGACATGCTTGAGAATCATATGGAGGTGTTTATGGATGATTTTTCTATTTTTGGTTCTTCTTTTGATAACTGTTTAACTAACTTGTCTTCTGTTTTGAAAAGGTGCCAGGATACTAACCTTATTCTCAATTGGGAGAAATGTCATTTTATGGTGCAGGAAGGTATATTGCTGGGGCATAAGATCTCCCACAAGGGGATTGAAGTGGACAAAGCAAAAGTAGAGGTGATAGCTAAACTCCCATCCCCTGTGAATGAAAAGGGATAAGGAGTTTCTTGGGGCACACAGGTTTCTATCGCAGGTTCATTAGAGATTTCTCAAAAGTTGCCAAACCTTTGACTGATTTGCTTGTCAAGGACAAGCCCTTTGATTTTGATGATAAGTGTAGGGTGGCTTTTGAGATGTTGAAGAGTAAGTTAATTTCTGCACCTATTATGATAGCCCCTGATTGGTCTCTACCTTTTGAAATCATGTGTGATCCTAGTGACATTGTTGTGGGGGATGTATTAGGACAAAGGAAGGAAAAATTGTTGCATGTGATTTATTATGCTAGTCATGCCCTGAATCCGGCCCAAATGAACTATGCAACTACCGAAAAGGATTTGTTGGCCGTTGTGTATGCTTTTGACAAATTCAGGTCATATCTGCTCGATTCTAAAATTATTGTTTATACTGATCATGCTGCTTTAAAGTATTTGTTTGCTAAGTAGGAATCAAGGCCTAGAATTTTGAGGTGGATACTCATTCTTTAGGAATTTTATCTTGAAATCAGAGATAAAAAGGGCTGTGAGAATACAGTTGCAGATCACTTGTTCCGCATGTCCCCAATAGAGGAAACTAAAGAGGAACACCCAATTCAGGACACATCTGCTGACGAGCGAATCCTGGCTATTACCGGTGTTCCATGGTTTGCATACTATGCAAACTACCTGGTAGGCGGGGTTATACTTGAGGATTTTGATTCTAACAGAAAGAACAAGTTTTTACATGAGTGCAGGTTTTATTTGTGGGATGACCCATTCCTATACAAAAGGGGAGTGAATGGCTTGATCAGAAGATGTGTTCCAAAAGAAGAACAGAGAGATGTACTGAAAGCTTGTCATGATACTGAGTATGGAGGACACTTTAGTGGAGATAGAAATGCCGCAAAAGTCTTATAGCCTGGTTTGTATTTGCCTACCTTATTCAAGGATGCTCATCATATAGTTCGAGAATGTGACAGGTGCCAAAGAACAGGGTGTCGCTCCCGGGATTTTCATCCAGGTACAAACGCGAAAGTGGCGCGGAAAACAGAGTCGCTAGCCGTGTAAATTTATCCCAAGAGAGGGAAAGGGAACACCGCATAAACTTGAGGAAGGGGGAAAGGAATGGTCATCGCAACCATAACCTGGGTTCGGGAGTCGGTTACGCGAGGGGAAGGTGCTAGCACCCCACGCGTCCATCGTACTCGATGGGATCCACGCTTGTTGTCTATTCTAAGGGTGAGTTATCCTATCATTTATGGCTGCACTAAAATGGGGAAGGGGAAAACTAAGACAGACTCGGTAGGACGTCGACGTCCTAGGCCTACGTAAGGGTCGATGCATGTTTGCGACTCAGACGGAAAGTAACGTGCCTTTTTTGAAAATAGCCTTTAGGCTGACGATCCCGAAGGACAAAAAGGTTTGAAGTTTGTTTGTGTTTTTTAGGACAGAAGTGACTTGAGTTAGTTTATAACTCAACTTGAACCAAAGTCTATGACACAGGAGCGAATGCGTCGCATGGTCGCCCCCAATGGGACGTATGCTCAACACTCTAGAAGAGAGAAAGGGGACCCTCAATCTTCATTTCCTATGTTTAAGGCTCGTGTGCAAGGCGAGTTGACCTTATTAAGTATCTTAGAGATGTTATGAGATGAGAAGAGGGACTCAAAAGAAAATAAAAACACTACGGGGAAAATCTATCCTAATGTTATCATGCAAAGATGGCCCTAAGGGGAGGTTTGGAGGGAGACTATCTTATGGAATCTAGTCCTAATGTTATCATGCAAAAGTGGCCCTAAGGGGAGGTTTGACAACAACCTAAGCCTAAAGAAAAGAAAAGATGAGAGAAAGAAAGAAAGAGAGTGGACATGGATAACTATCCACACCCTTAAATAACTTACCGCAGCCTCTGCATAAAAGGTTAGTACAAAACAGACATAAGTAACAATAAGACAAATGAAACCCAAGCAAGTCACAAACCAAAGAGAAATGATTATAATCCAAGTAAAATTCAACCAAGAAAGAATGTGGATGACCTAAACATGAATTATGAAGTCAAAGAAGCAAACCCAAATGATGGCACAAGTACCTTCTCAAACAAGTAGTCAGACATGGTCAAGGATATGCATATAAGAAGACCTCAAACAAAGAGCAATCACATAATTGGCAAAACATCTTCTAAAATTACCAAATTAATTATCAACATAGCTCAACCAGAAGCAAATAACATATTAAAAACTCATGCCAAAAATCACAAGATAAGTCACCCAAACAATTATGCAAAGTTCAGACAAGACACATGGTTCAATATGCAAAAGAAAAGGACTAAAATGCAATATGAAATGATTTTAAAAATGAGAGAAAAATATTTTAATGCAATTCAATATGTTGATGAAACAATACAAAAAGAATGAGTTCAAAAGGTTTCATGGATGATGAGAAATAAATTCTACAAGTTAGAGTATGCTTGTATGAAATAAATTCAAAAGGAAATTGTTAAAATAATTAATTTAGATAATAAAAATAAAATAAAAATTAAAAATAAAATTTGGAAAATTTTATAAAATTATAAAAATGCTTCCTGAATTTTTTGGGAATTTTTTAATGCAATTATCTATTTTTAAAAATTAAAAATGAATTAATGCAAATTAAATAAAATAAAAATAAAGAAATAAGCATGGGGGGTGCATCAGCAAAAGAATCACGTTGGAATTGGAAAAAAGGCCTAAAGGAGGGGGTGTGAAAAGTAGGCCCAACACTTAAAACCCATCACCGAAATAATAAAAAAAAAGAAAAGAAATGCATGTGAGACCTAGTCAACAGTCAGACTAAATATTCACCTTAGGATCAATCCAACGCCTAACGCAGTCATCAAGATCAACAGCCATGATTAAAAAGCACACCATAATAATCATGCATGCACACACACATAATTGGTCAGAAATAAAAAAAGAACACGTGCATATCATACTCCCTCATTAATGCGTTGGCCTCATAATGACCATCAGATGCAACCAACATCTATGATTAGATCAAACAAAACATGATGGACTGCGTAGGTCAAAGGAACACCATAACTATCATGAGTGGACACACACACAAACTAATTAAATAAAATAAAAAATTAAAACACATGGCAGCATAAGGGCCACACGATTAAGGCAATGGACGGTAGAGATTATGTCTTCCACCTCTGCAACCCTAGCCTCGCTGGAACCCATACCAGTCGCCGGAGCTAGGGTTCCGGCCACCACTTCCGGCCACCTGCAACCAAAAGAAACCCAGAACGTGCAAAGGAATATACCTTCCTGACCAAAATTTCACCAGGATCTCAAATATCACATTAAAATTTGCAAATACTCAACGTACAATGAAAAACGAACGAAATAATGTTAGGTCCAAAACTTTGAAACTCACGATACAACCATGCCAAGCGTCCAAAATCAAAATAAAAGACATCAGAGTTGTCAGCAACAATCACACATCATTATGCATGTAAAAAAAATAGAGTTATAGGATGATGAACAATGACACCAACCTGAGATCACGCCACCTGTTCCCTTGCTATTAGCTTCAAGTGATGATTGCTTTGTGCTCTATGGATCCTCAGGACTCAGATTGTGAAAGAAGTTTTGGAAAAGCTCTTGTTGGTTGAGAGATACGAAGGAGAGAAGCTTTAGGGTTGCAAACGTTTTTCTCCTCAAAATCACGTGTGTTCCCTCCTAACCAATGCATGAGTAATCTTAAATACTTAGGGTTAGTCCACTGATAATTACTTGGGCCTTGTTAATTCCCCACTTAATGAGTTTTGGGTGATTTTGGAAATTTGAATAATGTGAAATACACCCTCCTCCATGCATGTATATCCAAACCTCTTATGATGGATCACTTATGTTTCAATTGCTAATCACACCTGTATGGAATTTGGGCCTTGAAATGTTTTGGTTCATGAGTTTTGAATGATCTTGCAATTTTGCATAAATGAAAAAAAGCGATGAATAAACCATGGATCCACTTGATTCAAAGGCCAAAAATGACCCTTATGGATTGTTCTTTGATGTTAAAATGTGGCTTGAAACAAAGGAATCAATTATAGGTCACTATGTCCCAAAATGCAAAAGTTGTGAAAATGGAACCCTAAAAACCACCTTGCCTTCTTTTGGTCATAACTTGAGTTTCCCAAATGATATGGAGACCATCTAGTGCTTGTTGGAAAGAGGAGAAAAAGATATTCAACTTTCATGTTTAAGGAAAATTCATTTGAAGCTTCTTTGATGATGAAAAGTCAAGTTGAATGTAGTGTAAGAACTTGCCCAAAAAGGAAACTTTCAAATTATAGGTCATTTCCATATTTAGTAACTTTTGTACCAACCCTTGATTCTTGATAAATGGTATGACACTTGACCCTTGAAGACCATATGAGGATGTGAGACCTTGAAAACCTTGAAGAGAACCTCAAAATTTCACAGTTGACTTCCCCTCTCACTATTGACTTTTCCCCTGATTCTCCTGATTTGCAATCAACTGGCCAATTGAACCTCTCATGAACCAAACTGATGGACCATCTTCCATTCCTAGATACTTAGGGACCCAAGGAATACCATGGAATCAAGTCTTGCCCAAGAAATCAGAAATAAACTGACTTTATAGCAAACCCTAATCTTGGTACCTTCAGTCTAAGAGGAAATAACACAGTCTCCAAATCTAAATTCCTCTGAATATGATGTGTATCCTCTCTAACAAAGATAAGATATGCCATTTGGTGATGATAACAACCCAAGAAGCTTGCCCATTGAAGCAATAAACCCAAGAATCTCAAAACCCTAATTTCTGCACTGGTTAGGAGAGAGTGATCCACTTAAGATCTCTTGGACAATATAAGGACTCTTGCTTGACCCTTTGAAGAACATCTTCTCCTATTGAACTACCTCAGGCACCTTGACCCCATGCTAAGAACCAATGATATGCACACATGATAATGCAAAATGAACTGAAGCATAAGCCATTTAGTAATAAAGTAAGGAGGGCAAATTTTGGGGTGCTACAGCTGCTCCTATTCAATCAACTTGGTCCTGAGGTATGATAGCAATGGCTGTCATGCGTTCAAAGGATTCACGGGGATTGAATACCAAAAGAAACCTGAAATTTGAAATCCTCAAAGGAGGGACGACTCCACTGGGGAGCAAGCAATAAATGCTGCACTTGCCACAACACTTACGAGCGTTGGAAAAAAACAGGAACAATGTATTGGAATGTCATGAAATAAACACAAACGGGTGTTAACTATGCTGGGGATTAACACGGATGGGTGTCAAGGAGTCAAAGATATCAGATGCGGACGGGTGTGAAAAGGTTCAATACGGACGGGTATTGAAAAGATACACTGACGTGTGTGAAAAGGGTCCAATACGGACGGGTACTGGAAAGGTAAAAGGATTCAATACGGACGGTCATCGAAACAAAAGTTCAAACACGGACGGGTGCTGAAAGGATAAATCCACTGGGGGTTAATCTCGCTGGTGAATGGAAGGCAACACAGACGGGTGTCATCAAAAGGTCAATACAGACGGGCATTGAAACAAAAGGTTCAAACACGGACGGGTGCTGAAAGGACACGGACGGGCATTAAAGGTCAATATGGACGGGCATTGAAACAAAAGGTTCAAACACTGACGGGTGCTGAAAGGACACAGACGAGCATTGAAACAAAAGGTTTAAATACAGACAGGTGCTGAAAGGACACGGACGGGCATCAAAAGTCAATACGGACGGGCATTGAAACAAAAGGTTCAAACACGGACGGGTGATGAAAGGATACGGACGGGCATCAAAGGTCAATACGGATGGGCATTGAAACAAAAGGTTTAAACACGGACGGGTGCTGAAAGGACACGGACGGCCATCAAAAGTCAATACGGACGGACATTGAAACAAAAGGTTCAAACACTGACGGGTGCTGACAGGAACACGGGCGGGTGCCAAATGTCAATACGGACGGGCATTGAAACAAAGGTTCAAACACTGACGGGTGCTGAAAGGATACAGACGGGCATCAAAAGGTCAATACAGACGGGCATTGAAACAAAAGGTTCAAACACGGACGGGTGTTGAAAGGACACGGACGGGCATCAAAAGGTCAATACGGACGGGCATTGAAACAAAAGGTTCAAATACGGACGGGTGCTGAAAGGACACGGACGTGCATCAAAAGGTCAATACGGACGGGCATTGAAACAAAGGTTCAAACACTGACGGATGCTGAAAGGAACACAGACGGGTGCCAAATGGTAAAAACTCATGAGGGAATAAACCAAAGGACCACCTGGACGAAGGGGTAAAAATGAATCATGGATTAACGCTCCTGGCAAACAACTCTGCAAGGGAATGTCAAATAGTGCTTTGAATGACTAACCCAATGCTCGTGGAGTAAAGTCGAATGATATTCTCCGAAATTTGCCTTTTTTCCGACGAAGGAAAACTCAAACCTGGCTTATGCCTCGGATGCCTATGTTTGAATTTTGCCGTAATGCTCCACACGAAGTGGAAATGCTACGCCTTTAGGAGGATGCCATGCAAATGCTTATGATATGCAAAAAGGGGTTCCTCCAGTAAAATAAATGCTGGAGAGAAAAAACCAATTCAGTTGGGGATGACAAAAATAAATTGTCCTCTGAATCCGGGAATTCTGCTGAGAAGGATCACACTGACCGACTCTTTGGATCCACAACTTCTACCGGAGATGAAATCCAAAAGCATATACACTCTACCGGGGATTACACATGTCCTGGACCTGAGATTCCTCCTCTACTGGGGAAGTTGAGAATGAATGCCAATAACGGAACCAGAAGTCTGTTACTGAGGATTGCCAATAACAGATAGGCTTAGGACCTGCTGGGGATGCCAACCCATAATACCATCCTGCTTGGGGATACTGCTAAACTTAGCCTGCTGATGGGGAGAATGACTTTACTCCTGCCTTGTTGGGGATTCGAATATGACATTGTCGGTGAAAGTGCACTTCCTGACTGGCTGGGGAAAATGGACACCCTGATTCTGTGGGGAGATAATGTCTTGATCCAGAGAAAATACTTCCCAAGTCTCCTGCTAGGGAAGGTCTGCTCTGCTGAGGAAAGGTGCAATCTCAATGCTGGGGAGAGCAAACTACTGGGGAAATACAATCCTGTTGCCCTGCAACCTGACTTGTCTTTATGGTCATAAGGGGCTCTTTGAACTTTTCACTTGCCCCAGACCACCAGGTCTAATGGAAGAAATCATCTCAAGAGGATTTTATAGAAGATCAGGCGTTCGCACTGCCCCAGGGTCTTCAAACTCTTGGAGAGATTTATCATATCTCGACATAACTGCCTCAGTCTTCATAATCCATGAGGTACATTACCTCGAAAGGGATTGTAATGACTTGAAAATACTCTGCTTTAGTATTTTGAACCTTGAGGGGGTGTTTTAACCATTTTCAGGAGTGGACAATCTCCCATGCTCTAGAGGTGGCCTGCCCCCAATATGAGCTTTGAAGTGACTTTGCCCTTGATCTTAGAATGAATGCCCCAGAATAACTGAATTTTAGAGGGATTTCTCGATGTGACTGCCCCAGATTGGCTACATCTTAACAGGACTTACTGGGGAGAGCCCACTCTATGCTGAGTCTCTTGGCAGCATGCCCTTTGATATGATTGTCCTTCAGAATTTTCAAGCATCCCAACTTGGCAGGATCAAGCTTCTCGACTGACGTTCACTGTGTAAGCTGCATTGATGCTTAGGCACATGTATGCAAACAGAACAATTTATTTATGAGAATGATAATTCTAATGCAACAAATATGTTAACCTTGAAGCTTTATTGAAAATGCGTCGCCAAGCCTTGTGAACGAATCACTAGCTGGGATGCGACCTTGATTTTTGAATGGCAAAACAGTGCGTACATGCAATACCAACAAATCTTATTAGCACAACTCATAAGAGTCAGGAACGCTGTCTCGTTGAAGTACGCTTTTGGAATAAACCCTGATTTAATTAGGACTTTTAAGGGTTGTAACGTGGTCTAGTTCACGGTTTCAGAAAAAAGGATTTATGGCTCAAAATTTATCGGTGCCCACCCACTCTTCGTGATGTTCTCCAGTCCTATGTTTAGTTAATCTGACACAAACACTCATCTCTCAAAAGGTTTATGATCTTTAAGGAATCCATGCCACTAATGGTTTGACGCCTAAGGAAGTTTTGGAGTGACAGTTACCCCCTTTTATCTTTTGTGTCTGTAATCACACAAATTTGTTCTTATCGAGGATTTTCTTTTGTAATGCTTTTCGCTTCTTCTTTCTTTTGCTTTTTTTTTATCCCTAATTTTTGCCTGGACTGACTCTTTTGAGTTTTTTGATTTTTAAGTCCAGCGGGATGCCCTAGCTTTTGCCTAAGTCGTTTGTTTTCAAATTTCGACTTAGCAGGCTTTTTTATTTATTCTTATTCCCCTTTTTGAACAAAGCGTGTGACACTGGTCGTCTTACTTGCTTGAAAGGGTTGTGACTGCCTCACTCCTTAGTTGTTGATGGATAACCATCGTGGTTTCACATCTCTTGACCTCTTGACGGTGGGATAGAAGGTAATGGTTTCTCGGATGCACACTCTCCTTGAAATTTGAACGCTTGGTCAAACTAACTGACGCCTACCCTGCCCCTGGGTTAAGTATGAGGGTTTTTTTTTTGTACGAAAGAAACTCCTACTTCAAGGCTCGAAGGGGTTAATGAGGGTTTATCTCCCTTATATCTCCAGTGTTTAGGGATTTGAAACAATGCATGTACATCCTCAACATGGTTCTATCCAAAAGTGTACCATTAAAAATCTGCGCTCTTACTTCGTCATCCTCCCTCAAGAGTTCTAAACAAGAAAATTGGTATTGCAGTGCATATAAACATTTAAGAGTGAATACGAATGGATTACTTCAAGAAAAACATACTCATTGCATTAATATCATCATTAAAAAACAAACGAGTCTTACATGCATACGATGCTTTAACAAGAAATGAAAAACTACAAATGAAAATGCAGTAAAGAAGCTGAAGATTGCCATTGCTGAGGAAGCTCGATCCTGTCTGGACATACTTGCAGACTGAGTGTTCATTTGAGAAAGGAGGCTTCAATTGATGTACATATCATCTTCAGTGAATGCAATGATCTCTGAGTCTACCAGGTCTTGCACCTTGTGCTTGAACACGTTGCAGTTTTCAATTGAATGACCCAGTGTGTCTGAGTGATATTCACATCTGGCATCCAGATCATAATCAGGAGGAATAGGGTCGGGAACAGGCTTGGCATCCCTTAGTTGAACCAAAGAACTTTCAAGTAGACGGGCAAGAACATGGCTGTGAGGAATAGGGAGTGGATCAAACCTTCTCTCAGGCCTTCGTGATCTTTGTTGTCTCTTTCCAAAGCAGTTCTCTTGTTAACCCTGATTTGAGCGCATAATCTTTTTAGGCACTTTTCTCTTCATACTTGGTCGAGGCGTAGGTAGCATTTGCGGATGTGGGGATTCTAAGACCAAGGACTGCAAGAAATGCCCCTGACCTGACGTGGCTTTGGGAGAAGCAACGGGGATACCCACTTCTTTTTCAACAACTAGAGTGGGACCACCTTGTATGCTTACGCCGCTTGGTGTGAATTCAATTTTCCTCGAATCAATCAGATCCTGGACAGCGTGCTGAAGGGCCCTACATTTCTCCACAGTATGCCCTGGTGCCCCAGAAGGGAAATCACAATGGGCTCTTGCATTGTAGCCTGGTGGGGGATTACTAGTGAGAGGAGCCAAAGTCCTTTTCTGTACCAGTTGCAACTGAAGGAGATGCTGCAATAGTTGAGAATATGGCATAGGGAGTGGATGAAAAACTCTTTCAGGCTGCTTCGGTCTCGGTGCACCCTTTTTATTCTTAGGCTTAACTTGGGAGACACTACCTGGTTGCGGTTGGGAAAGTCCTGGAACTTCAGCTTGTGGAAGAGATTCACGAGGCAATCCACGATCAAATCCCAAAGAGATGGGAGGAGTAAGGACCTCTGTTGTGGAAGCGAGCACATGACTTTTTTCCTTCTTTAACACTGTTTTCAAAATTTCCGTGACCAAACCCAACTGAGCCTTCATCTGATTGACCTCCTCCTTCAGCATCTTCTGCTCCTGGGACATGACCAGCATGTCTTCCCCAAATTGCCTCATCTGAACCTTCATTTCAAGCGTCTCTACACGGAGTTGTTCCATGGCTATCCTCTGGTTATCACAGACTGAGTAGAATACCGATGAACTGGCTGATCAATCCTGTACTGAGGAGGAGAACAAAGTAAGAACATAGGAGAGAAACATCTGTTATACAAAAATGATTATACCAAAATGATTATGAATATGCAAATGTAAATGAACATGTTTGAATATTCGCAGGGTGATCCACCCCTTGATTCCAGTTTAACAACAAGATAGAACGGAACTTCTGCTCATGTATTAAGAAAACCAGAGGAAAACCAAATGTCAACAATCACAAATCCAAGATAACAAGTCTGAACACAATAATCATAGATCCCCACCAACAAGCCTGACGGTGGTCCAAATAATGAAAGAAAATAGAAAACTACGGCATGTCATCAAAATCCACAAGTGCCAATCCCCCCATCCATTATGCTTTTTGCTCCAGTCTTGAATTTCCTTGAACAACTTTTTGGTGTCGGGATGCTTCGGTCTCTGAATTAGCTCTTGAATGAAAGCATCTCTCCTATGCATGATCCCCTCCAAGTATCGGCAATGTAACTCCCAAGCGTCTTCTCTAGAAACACCATTCATGCTAGGACCCTCATTTCTAGGTCTCTTCACTTCAGCTTGGATCTTCAGTTCCTTTATGGAGGCTATGGCTTCATTGAGTCGATCCTCGATTGCTTGTCTTTGGAATACCCCTGATAGGATCTCCGCGTCTTTTTTCTTGAGCTTCAACTTCAATTGATCAATCTGAGCTAGATAATCGTCTTCCCTTCGCTTATTCTCAGCCATTGCAGTGTCTCGGTGAGCATTGAACCTGTGAATTTTTAACAAAGCCTTGTCTAATTCCTCCTTCTTAGACTCGAGAACCTTACTGATACCATCTAGAGCTTGCTTCATCCTTTGTTTGGCTGCGACCTTGTCAGCTAGCTCCTGTTTTGCCTTAGCGAGAAGCTCCGTCTTCAACTTGGCGATATGAACAGCTTCACCCTGCTCATGCTTCAACTGATAAATCTCTCTTTGTAGCTCACTGTTTTCTTCTCGCAGCTTTTCCTTTTCAGCCCATAACTTGTTAAACTTCTCTATCTCAACTATGGTAGGAGGCTCAATCAGCAAGGGGTAAGATGGTGGTTCTTTGGAGAATGGCAAAAGCCCCTCCTCCACCCTTTTCTGAATCCAATCTTCATACGCAGGAAATGTTCTGTTGTTGCTCTTCCCGAAATAAGTCTTCCCTTTCTTATGACGATCTTCCCAAGTATTTGCAGCTTCTTTTAACCGTTCTGGATCGATTTCCCCACTCAGATATAAAGATTCTCGAACCTCCTCGTCTTTTGGTGGCTCTTTCAAGGCATACCCGAATTGCCTAATAGCAAGAATAGGGTTGTAGTTAACTCCCCCTTTTCTTCCTATTAGAGGCACATTTGGGAGACCTCCACAACTAATCATGATATCTTGGCCCAACAAGTCACGGTTAACCCAAATTAGATTATTTGCTCTCAAACCCATCAATCTTTTGGACCACTCCAAAGTTCCTCGAGTATCTACAAATGCCCCAGATATGGGAAGACGATTAGCAAAACATTTGTAGAAGACTGGCGCACAAAAATAAAGGGGTCCTCCCCTCCTCTTCTCGTTCTTATAATGCACTGAATAATACAGATCTCCAAGCAAAGTAGGTACTGGATTCTTCATGGTAAATATTCGGGCAGCGTGCACGTCTACAAAATCCTTCATATTTGGAAACAACATCGTTCCATAGACACACATAGCCAAGATGGCGTTGAAAACTGACCAACATCTAGCTTTAGCATACACAGCAGCCTGTTCTATAAAAAATTTCACATGAAAACCTTTACACCCTCCCTTACTGGCAATATTATTTTTCAACAAAGATGGATCCAAATGCAAAGCCTTGGAGACCCATTCTAAATCAGGAAGTTCTTCAGAAGGATAGAAATGAGCCCCTTCTTTAATAGAAACATCCAGGATGAGAGCAAATTCCTCTAATGTCGGAGCCAAAAGATAATCAGTGAATAGAAAACAGCGCAGGTGAGGGTCATAGAATTGTACCAGAGTGTGCAAAGCCCTATACTCGTATTCAGTGATGTTGCGAGCAAAATTCAGAATTCTTCCATACTCCTCTCTAAAGTTCGTCAATACCCCGGGTTCTGCCATAGACACAATCTTGTGAACAGTATCCAGAAAAAGTGATGGGAACTTGTACACTACGATGTTCTTTCTCTTCTCAGCACTCATCCTTAATAGTGTTCAAAAACCAGAATCAAAGTTAGGATGCAGCCCTGCAAATAAATAAACATGTTAGGATGCAGAATAATGATGCAAATGCACACATGGGGTCAAGGATGCCACACAGACTGGACAACTGCTGCACTGAACCACTGTATAATCTCAAGGATCTGCCCAAATACCCAGAATACCAGAATAACCATAGTACCACACTGATAAATCTGCTGATCAGAAAACCGGGTATGTTGAAGGTCAAGGTTAACTGCAAACCTGTAAACACCCTGCCCTCTCACATGTGGGTACTAGAAAGCCGAGGATCCTCAATATCACGGGCTCTCAGGTCGAGAAATGATGATACGTTCACCATTTCTGGTTTGGCATCATCACCAATCGAGGAGGCCTCAACTGATTCCCCTCAAAAGAAAACATCCTATGGCAAGTCCTCAGCTTCGGCACTGAGGTCGAGAAGCAATAGTACATTCATCCCTCGGGATACAGTACTATCGCCAATTGAGGAGCGCTTCCACTTATTCTTTCCCAAAAGGAAACCCTATAGCAAATTCCCAGCATTGGGTCCTCGGATCGACATGTGTAATGGGTTTGCCATTTCTGTTCTGCCATTATCACGTCTCGGGAGGAGTGCCGTTACTGAGTCCTCGGGAATGGTTGCCAGAGTCGACAGTTTTTCAGGTTACATTCAATCATCTGCACCAATGCGCAGGATAGAACATTACCAAAGAGAACCTCGTCTGGATGTGGAGTTTTCATGTATACTACATCTGGCCAAATGCCACACGAGTCACACTACTTGCCACGCTAATCCTACGTGTATGCTCAAGCCTGGGTATTGGGCTTATCTCTCAGAATTCCCAACCTGCCAAACAGAAAAATAGTGCAGCAGCTGATAATAATATGCAATGCAGTAAATGCGGTAAAAATAAAATACAACAAATAAAGCAAAACAAAAACAAAACACCCAAAGAGAACAAAGACAAGCAAGCGCTAGGATTGACTCGCTTAGGGATGGACCAGCATAGGTCAACCAGAATCCCCAGCAGAGTCGCCAGCTGTCGCTCCCGGGATTTTCATCCAGGTACAAACGCGAAAGTGGCGCAGAAAATAGAGTCGTCAGCCGTGTAAATTTATCCCAAGAGAGGGAAAGGGAACACCGTATAAACCTGAGGAAGGGGAAAGGAATGGTCATCGCAACCATAACCTGGGTTCGGGAGTCGGTTACGCGAGGGGAAGGTTCTAGCACCCCACGCGTCCATCGTACTCGATGGGATCCACGCTTGTTGTCTATTCTAAGGGTGAGTTATCCTATCATTTATGGCTGCACTAAAACGGGGAAGGGGAAAACTAAGACAGACTCGGTAGGACGTCGACGTCCTAGGCCTACGTACCCCCTTTGTACAATGGGGAATTCAGAGTCAATGTAGTTCAGACCAAGTTCTTTTTGTGTTTTTTATGAGCGCCGTTAAGCTCGCGTCCGGCAGTTAGGGTCGATGCATGTTTGCGACTCAGACAGAAAGTAACGTGCCCTTTTTGAAAATAGCCTTTAGGTTGACGATCCCGAAGGACAAAAAGGTTTGAAGTTTGTTTGTGTTTTTTAGGACAGAAGTGACTTGAGTTAGTTCATAACTCAACTTAAACCAAAGTCTATGACACGGGAGCGAATGCGTCGCATGGTCGCCCCCAATGGGACGTATGCTCAACACTCTAGAAGAGAGAAAGGGGACCCTCAATCTTCATTTCCTATGTTTAAGGCTCGTGTGCAAGGCGAGTTGACCTTATTAAGTATCTTAGAGATGTTATGAGATGAGAAGAGGGACTCAAAAGAAAATAAAAACACTACGGGGAAAATCTATCCTAATGTTATCATGCAAAGATGGCCCTAAGGGGAGGTTTGGAGGGAGACTATCTTATGGAATCTAGTCCTAATGTTATCATGCAAAAGTGGCCCTAAGGGGAGGTTTGACAACAACCTAAGCCTAAAGAAAAGAAAAGATGAGAGAAAGAAAGAAATATAGTGGACATGGATAACTATCCACACCCTTAAATAACTTACCTCAACCTCTGCATAAAAGGTTAGTACAAAACAGACATAAGTAACAATAAGACAAATGAAACCCAAGCAAGTCACAAACCAAAGAGAAATGATTATAAACCAAGTGAAATTCAACCAAGACAGAATGTGGATGACCTAAACATGAATTATGAAGTCAAAGAAGCAAACCCAAATGATGGCACAAGTGCCTTCTCAAACAAGTAGTCAGACATGGTCAAGGATGTGCATATAAGAAGACCTCAAACAAAGAGCAATCACATAATTGGCAAAACATCTTCTAAAATTACCAAATTAATTATCAACATAGCTCAACCAGAAGCAAATAACATATTAAAAACTTATGCCAAAAATCACAAGATAAGTCACCCAAACAATTATGCAAAGTTCAGACAAGACACATGGTTCAATATACAAAAGAAAAGGACTAAAATGCAATATGAAATGATTTTAAAAATGAGAGAAAAATATTTTAATGAAATTTAATATGTTGATGAAACAATGCAAAAAGAATGAGTTCAAAAGGTTTCATGGATGATGAGAAATAAATTCTACAAGTTAGAGTATGCTTGTATGAAATAAATTCCAAAGGAAATTGTTAAAATAATTAATTTATAAAATAAAAATAAAATAAAAAATAAAAATAAAATTTGGAAAATTTTATAAAAGTATAAAAATGCTTCTTGAATTTTTTGGGAATTTTTTAACGCAATTATCTATTTTTAAAAATTAAAAATGATTTAATGCAAATTAAATAAAATAAAAATAAAGAAATAAGCATGGGGGGTGCATCAGCAAAAGAATCACGTTGGAATTGGAAAAAAGGCCTAAAGGAGGGGGTGTGAAAAGTAGGCCCAACACTTAAAACCCATCAGCGAAATAATAAAAAAAAAAGAAAAGAAATGCATGTGAGACCTAGTCAACAGTCAGACTAAATATTCACCTTAGGATCAATCCAACGCCTAACGCAGTCATCAAGATCAACAGCCATGATTAAAAAGCACACCATAATAATCATGCATGCACACACACACACACACACAATTGGTCAGAAATAAAAAAAGAACACGTGCATATCATACTCCCTCATTAATGCGCTGGCCTCATAATGGCCATCAGATGCAACCAACGTCCATGATTAGATCAAACAAAACATGATGGACTGCGTAGGTCAAAGGAACACCATAACTATCATGAGTGGACACACACACAAACTAATTAAATAAAACAAAAAATTAAAACACATGGCAGCATAAGGGCCACACGATTAAGGCAATGGACGGTGGAGATTATGTCTTCCACCTCTGCAACCCTAGCCTCGCCGGAACCCTTACCAGTCGCCGGAGCTAGGGTTCCGGCTACCACTTCCGGCCACCTGCAACCAAAAGAAACCCAGAACGTGCAAAAGAATATACCTTCCTGACCAGAATTTCACCAGGATCTCAAATATCACATTAAAATTTGCAAATACTCAACGTACAATGAAAAACGAACGAAATAATGTTAGGTCCAAAACTTTGAAACTCACGATACAACCATGCCAAGCGTCCAAAATAGAAATAAAACACATCAGAGTTGTCAGCAACAATCACACATCATTATGCATGTCAAAAAATAGAGTTATAGGATCATGAACAATGACACCAACCTGAGATCACGCCACCTGTTCCCTTGCTATTAGCTTCAAGTGATGATTGCTTTGTGCTCTATGGATCCTCAGGACTCAGATGGTGAAAGAAGTTTTGGAAAAGCTCTTGTTGGTTGAGAGATATGAAGGAGAAAAGCTTTAGGGTTGCAAACTTTTTTCTCCTCAAAATCACGTGTGTTCCCTCCTAACCAATGCATGAGTAATCTTAAATATTTAGGGTTAGTCCACTGATAATCACTTGGGCCTTGTTAATTCCCCACTTAATGAGTTTTGGGTAATTTTGGAAATTTGAATAATGTGAAATACACACTCCTCCATGCATGTATATCCAAACCTCTTATGATGGATCACTTATGTTTCAATTGCTAATCACACCTGTATGGAATTTGGGCCTTGAGATGTTTTGGTTCATGAGTTTTGAATGATCTTGCAATTTTGCATAAATGAAAAAAAAGTGATGAATAAACCATGGATCCACTTGATTCAAAGGCAAAAAATGACCCTTATGGATTGTTCTTTGATGTTAAAATGTGGCTTGAAACAAAGGAATCAATTATAGGTCACTATGTCCCAAAATGCAAAAGTTGTGAAAATGGAACCCTAAAAACCACCTTGCCTTCTTTTGGTCATAACTTGAGTTTCCCAAATGATATGGAGACCATCTAGTGCTATTTGGAAATAGGAGAAAAAGATCTTCAACTTTTATGTTTAAGGAAAATTCATTTGAAGCTTCTTTGATGATGAAAAGTTAAGTTGAATGTAGTGTAAGAACTTGCCCAAAAAGGAAACTTTCAAATTATAGGTCATTTCCATATTTAGTAACTTTTGTACCAACCCTTGATTCTTGATAAATGGTATGACACTTGACCCTTGAAGACCATATGAGGATGTGAGACCTTGAAAACCTTGAAGAGAACCTCAAAATTTCAGAGTTGACTTCCCCTCTCACTATTGACTTTTCCCCTGATTTGCAATCAACTGGGCAATTGAACCTCTCATGAGCCAAACTGATGGACCATCTTCCATTCCTAGATACTTAGGGACCCAAGGAATACCATGGAATCAAGTCTTGTCCAAGAAATCAGAAATAAACTGACTTTATAGCAAACCCTAATCTTGGTACCTTCAGTCTAGGAGGAAATAACACAGTCTCCAAATCCAAATTCCTCTGGATATGATGTGTATCCTCTCCAACAAAGATAAGATATGCCATTTCGTGATGATAACAACCCAAGAAGCTTGCCCATTGGAGCAATAAACCCAAGAATCTCAAAACCCTAATTTCTGCACTGGTTAGGAGAGAGTGATCCACTTGAGATCTCTTGGACAATATAAGGACTCTTGCTTGACCCTTTGAAGAACATCTTCTCCTATTGAACTGCCTCAGGCACCTTGACTCCATGCTAAGAACCAATGATATGCACACATGATAATGCAAAATGAAGTGAAGCATAAGCCAGTTAGTAATTAAGTAAGGAGGGCAAATTTTGGGGTGCTACACAGGGAACATCTCCAGACGGAACCAGATGCCTCAGAACTGTATGTTAGAGGTAGAGTTGTTTGATGTCTGGGGTATTGATTTCATCGAACCTTTCCCACCATCCTTTGGAAAGAATTATATACTGGTTGCTGTAGACTATGTGTCACAGTGGGTAGAAGTTGTATCATTACCCACAAATGATGCTAAAGTGGTGGTGAATTTCCTTAAGCATAATATTTTCTCTAGGTTTAGGGTACCAAGAGCTTTAATTAGTGATGAAGGTACTCATTTTTTGAATAAGCTAATAGAGAATCTGTTAAGGAAGTATAATGTGAAGCACAAGATTGCCACTCCGTATCACTCTCAGACGAGTGGGCAAGTGGAAGTGTCTAACAGGCAGATAAAGCAAATTTTAGAAAAGACTATTAGTGCTTCGCGGAAGGATTGGTCAGTGAAGCTGGATGACGCACTGTGGGCATACAGGACAACATTCAAAACACCGATAGGTATGTCCCCTTATCAACTTGTTTATGGTAAAGCATGTCATTTGCCCCTCGAACTCGAGCATAAGGCTTTTTGGGCTTCCAAATTCCTAAACTGTGATCTTTTGAAAGCTGGTGAATCCCGAACGCTTCAACTCTATGAGTTAGAAGAGTTTAGGAATCAAGCTTATGAAAATGCCAAAATTTATAAAGAACAAACGAAAAAATGGCATGATCAAAAGATTCAGAAAAAAGAATTTTGGGGGGGACATTTGGTATTGCTGTTTAATTCCAGGTTGAAGTTGTTCCCTGGAAAGTTGAAGTCAAGATGGTCAGGACCGTTCATAGTTAATAAAATGTTCCCTCATGGAGCAATAGAGCTAAGGAACGAGAAAAATGGTGACACCTTCAAAGTAAATGGCCAACGACTAAAGCCCTACTATCAGGGTCAAGGAGGTGGCCCAGTAGAAGAGGTGAGACTCTTCTGAATATGAGGTAACCCGTCGAGCCATGCGACGTTAAACGAAACGCTTCTTGGGAGGCAACCCAAGGGAGTTTTATTTTATTTTGAGTCTTTTTAATTATCTGTTTTGTCGTATTTTTGCATGTTTTTGAGTCTGGTTCGTCAGAGGAACCCCAAATTCCGAATTTTAACTTAGAAAAATTTGAAAAAGTAAAATTTTTTGAAAAAATGGAATACCATTGCCCATACGCGTAATGCTGCACCTGATACGCGTAATGCTCAGGAAAAAATGGGGTCCTCTGGCAGTTTTCGTATCATACGCGTAAGCCTTCTCTTACGAGATCTTGTCTTACGCGTATCAATGCTGAATACGCATATTGGAATCCAATACGTGATCTATTACGCAGAAGCAGAAATGAACATTAAATGTTCGTACCATACGCGTAACTCATGTCCATTACTCGTAAGGCTTGCGTACCATACGCGTATCACCTTTTCAAGTTGTTTATATATATTTTACGTACAATTGTGTCATTTTCTGCTTTTTCTATTACGCGACTCAACTAATAGTACTCTGCTTTCTGCTTTTTCTGTTATTTTTTTTTTTCAGTTTTCAAAAACTCATAGTTATGTCTACATCATCTAAAGAGATCCAGAGATTCCATTCTGATGATCATATAGAACGTTTCAATCAACTTAGATCTTGCAACTTTGTTGAAGAAAAGAAGTGGGTTTTTTAGGATTGTGAATTTTCGGAAGTTGCTTCAATTTTGAAGAAACAGAAACTCACGTATCTAAATAGCAAGATCAGAAGTGTAGCAAAGGAATTGTTCCTAGAATTTTACGCCAATGCATATAGGATTCCAGAGGCAGATGCAACAACTGATGGTCCTGAGTTTGTTTCTTGGGTTCGCAGAAAGGAAGTTAAATATGATTGGAAAACGGTAAATCGTATTCTGAAGTGCAGATTTCAAGAGTCCCACTGTCCCTTCGCTGATATGAAATATTCGGACAAGAACAGGTGGCCGTATAATGACATTAAAGATTTGATTGCGAGACCTGGTAAGGATTGGTTCCCGACATCGAAGGCAGTCCCTTCGAAGATTCTGGTTGTGAATTTAGCACCATTTCCTAAAGTGTGGGCATATTTTATTCACCATAATCTGGACACTAATAGGAGTGGTTCAGATCTGATTACCGAAAGAGCGCTGGCACTTTTCTTTCTTCTCAAGAACACCAGGTAGTTGAACATGGGAATAATTATTTCTGCTGATCTGCATAGCATAGCCCAATCACTGAAGAAGTCTCTGGGTCATGCTACTGTTATTTATCTACTGTGTCAGAAGGCGGGTGTGGCGGATCTGGGGGGAAATGTGATGTTGCGACTGAACGCCTCACTAGATGCTACTTGGATGAAGGAGTACACTATTTCTGGTGAGGAGCCCCGACCTCTCCGTCAGCCACATGCCCAAGAGGCAGGCCTTAGCACTCAACGTCAGGACGCACCTGAGACATCCCCTCATGTGATCGATGAGGAGTCACAGATACATAGGTTGCAGATGTCTCAATTCTGTATGATGCAGGATCTCTGTTTTCAGTTTGGGATTCCAGGTTGCTATTTGAGACACCAGACTTACTTGTGGGCGGACGCCCAGCGTTTTCGAGAGAGATACGCCGGAGACCCACCAGCGCCCTACTTTGGTCAGTACACTGACCCTAGGAGGGCTCAGCCGCAACACCAGCATCTGATACCTCAACAACATCAGCATTAGCAGACTACACCGAGGGGATCTGAGGAGATGACTCCACTCACCGCTCTAGTACAGGGTAGATACGACATGGATCCGACCACATTCATCGATTTCGACGAGGATATGCAAGACAAACATGACACAGATGGGGCAGAGATCTGATGTGCTACTTTTATTTTATTTCGTTGTACTGTTATTTTAGTTTATTTTGTTTTTATTTTAGTATTTTATTTTTCTTCTTAGATTATTTCCCTTTTCATTGTACTTTTTGGTTTCTTATGTACTTTTCTTTTATTGTCGGTTTATTTTTCTTTTTCAGTGTGCTTGTAATCACTTGTTTCGGGTTTTGTAAACCTGAATGAATTTTGTTATTTCATACACTTTATTGATTTGTTTCATTAGAGACGTGATGTTTACTAGCCATAGTGGATGATACTGATCATTTCCATCACATGCTTGAATGTTCTCTGCTAATGTTAGCCTGACTGTTTGATACTTCTGTGTATGATTGGACACACTGGTTGAATAAGGATTTCAGAACCAGGAGCAAAAGAGCCTTGAACAAAGAGACATTACAGAAGCTGTCAGTTTTACCTGTCCTAGTGCGATCAGAAAAAACCAAAAACATATATCATCATAAGAGAGACATCAGGTATGGCTTTATCTATTAGAGTTTGCGTACATTCTTTTTGAATATTAACTGTATGAGTACACACACTGAGGCACGTTTTTGTTTATCACCTAAAGCCTTTCTACCCATCCCTTTATTATTCTTATTATCCTTCGTTTACCCCCTTTGAGCATGTATCCCTTTGTTTGTTTATACCTGTAATTTTTAACCCATGGCCACATTATTATCCTACCCTATTTAGACTAGATGTTATTATTTTTGGGATCTGTGTTCAAATTTAAGTTTGGGGTTGCTGTTGGAATAACAACCTTTAAGTTTGGGGTAGCTATGAAGCAAATGAAGGTGGTGTGTGCATATATATATATATCTAAAAAAAAGAGAGGAAAACAGAGAAAAAAAAAGAAGCTGAATAAAAATTCAACCTTGAAGAAAAAAAAAGAAAAAGAAAAATTTTGCACTCACCGTATGGCAATAATAAGAAAAAGGCACCCAACAAAGTATCAGGGAATGAACATAGTGATAAAAATGATTCCACGTACTCTGAACCAAAAACCCCTTGTTTTCCTTTTTATATCCCACCTTAACCCAAGCCCCGTTACAACCTAAAGACCTCAAAAAGTGTGTGTGTGTGTGTGTGTTGTGTATGTTGATAGGATTAGAGAATTTATTCAAACTATTGATCTAATATTGCTCACCGTGATTTAAGCGTTCAAACACTTTAACCCCGAGAGACTTGGTGAGAGTGTGATATAAGCTGATAGGTGAAGTAGTGTTTCCAAGTGAAAATGTTTCTGGCTTGCTGGGTATGAAATACAAAAAGAAAAACCCAAGGCAACATCTAAGGATCCAGTGCGAAAGATTTCAGAAGTATTGTGGTAAGCGCTGTTTTTACAGTAAGTTTGGGGTGACATGATCTGTTTTATTAAGAACGTTACTTGAGGACAAGCAACGAGCTAAGTTTGGGGTTGTGATCAGTCACCATTTGTGCTATGTATTTCATTATTTAATTGTAAATAAGTAAGGTAAACTGTGTGAATTTGAGTGAGTTTTAGTAGTAATTAGGTTTGTTTTGATTATATTAAGTATGTCATTAATTATGAGTTTCTCGAGGATCGAGCATTGGATGCAAAACCGAGTCGGAGCGAGAAAGCGGAAGAGAAATGCAAAAATTAAAGTGCCTGCTAGCCATACGCGTAACACCCTAGCTGTTACGCGTATGGCCCATCTCCATACGCGTACAGTACGTTCTAGCAGAGGGGCAAAAATTTGAGGAAAACCAAAGCCTCTGCTCATACGCGTAATGGGTTGGTCATTACGCGTAAGAGCTTGCGTGGTGGCTGGCCCAAGAGCTGTTGCGCGTAGCAGGATGGCGTAGAAGTTGGTCATTACGTGTAATAGGTACTGCATTACGCGCAATGAGGCCCAAAATATACGTTTTGAAGGCTGGAGACTCAGAATTTCACAAGGGTTTCGTATGTTCAAGAGTTTTTTGAAGGTGTGAGAAAAACACAAGAAAGGGGGGGGGGGGTTGAATTGGGTTTTCCATTATGAAGGCTTTTTGTGAAACTTAAACAAAGATCATAAATAAGCTAACAATAAAAACACACGATATATCCTGGTTCACTTGAAAAACTATCAAGAAAATCCAGTCCACCCACCAAGGTGATTTTGCCTTAGACAAGGACTTAATCCACTATAACCAAACTGATTACAATTGCACGAGCCAACTGCTGGTGACTAACAACCTCTAAGACTCGCTAGGCTTAGACTTCTTAAGATTCTGACCCAACTGGTCTCTTAAGGAACTAATGCACAAGCTAACTACAAGTGACTAACTACCCTAAGACACTGCCTTAGTCTCCCTAAAAATTCTGACCCAACTGGTCCAATAGGGAACGCAAACAACTGTTTGCAACAAGAGTTTTGTTTACAATAATTATGCTTCTACCCAAGCAGGGTAAACATACATTTTTGCTCAATCTAACTTAGAGAAATCTACAGTAATACATTCTTCTTCATTGTATTGTAGTGCTTACTGCTCACTCATAAGTTTCTTCATTTTTTGAGTATGATCTTCATATACATCAGTGTTTTTGATATTTCTTCTTGTACACTGAGTATTACATCGTTTGCTGCTCACTCATGATTAATCATGCTTGTACGCATACATCTGTTCTTTTTCGTTCAGGCTCATCAGCTTCTTCTTTGTGGAACAATCAAGTCTTTATATAGCCAAAAATAGATCCGTTGGAAGGCAGATCAGTAATATGATGAGAGTACTAGCGACTTGAAATAATGCCGTTATGCTGGGTTTGAAAATCTTACACTGAATCTGTCCTTTGTACCACCAAATCAAGGTAGTGGAAAAGAACATGCTTTATCTGTACTGTGTACTATTTTCCCACGCAAATGTTTCATCTTCTTCTATTCATCAGAGGATTCTAAATTGATTTGATTGAAGCATGATCAGAAGAATGAATCATTGGGTCTTTGGAGTCTTGAGTCTTCAGAGTCTTCAGAACTTGTTCAGTCAAACCTTGTCTTCAGAGTCTTCAGTACTTCTAGTTCAGAACCCTTGGTTATCAGAATACTTGAGTCTTCAGATCTTTAGCACGTCCTTCAATAGAACTTTGTCTTCAGAATCTTCAGCACTTAGTCTTCATAACCTTTAACCTTCAGAATCCTTAAGTCTTTAGATCTTCAGCACGTTGTTCTGCAGAACCTTGTCTTCAGAATCTTCAGCACTTAGTCTTCATAACCTTTAACCTTCAGAATCCTTAAGTCTTTAGATCTTCAGCACGTTGTTCAATAGAACCTTGTCTTCAGAATCTTCAGCACTTAGTCTTCAGAAGTTAACGACCTCAGAAGCACTACAAGCTTCAGCATAAGAACATCAGAGTCATATCCTTAGATTAGATCCAAGAGACGTTACAACAGCAACATAGTGTCTTCTCAGAATCTTTCTGACGTACAGTAGATTAGAACCAATTCTTGCTTCTTCACATAGAAGTGACCATAAAGAATATCAGAGTGATGTAGCACACGGTCTTTATTAAGATTAGAACCTGTTTGTTAAACCATCAGAATAACAAACGTTAGAGCACCTAAATTGTTCTTCACACAAATACTCCATTGTTATCATCAAAACATCAAGATAAGATGCAGAACCAAATCTTGTTCTAACAATCTCCCCCTTTTTGATGTTGACAAAACCATGTATTTTGATAGAACAATTTATACAGGGAAATCACCATAGCCAACAAATTCAGAGTTTAAGCTCTCAACTCCCCCTAAATCTGTTAATCTCTAATTTTCATGTATGCTTGTTCAGAGTCTCCCCCTGATCCCAAGACTCACAAAATAAAATTTGAGTTCTTCAGAATATAACAATAGAGAAGGAATACTTCCCTACAATAACTCATCAGAGTCTAACTAGAATACTAGGTCTTCATCTCAGAACCTTGTTACTATCAGATCTTGACGAAGAATCAAAACATGATCTTGAGTCTGTTTGGATGATGCCACACATCTCGTATCAGAACTTGATGAAGAATCACAACTTGTTAAGTATCAGAGTTTGATTGGAAGTGACTTCTCTTTTGTCCATCTTTTCTTAGATTCACTTATCTTATCAGATTCAGAGCCTGACTGATTTTATCAGAATATCATCGTTGCAGAGTGTATCTTCTGAATGGTATCTTTGAATCAAAGAATTGACTTGACTTGCTTTCAAGAAGATTTCTTCTTCTGACGCTTTAAATCTGAATTTCATACTTTCAGAGAGTTCACAACTTTTGATCACTATGATATCAAACCAGATTTCTTGACTTTCAGAAAGTTCACAACTACCGAACAGTACTGGAACATCTGTTTAATCAAACCAGTTTTCTTAACTTTCAGACACTTCACAACTTCTGAACAGTACTGGAACATCTGTTTAATCAAACCAGATTTCTTGACTTTCAGACAGTTCACAACTTCTGAACAGTACTGGAACATCTGTTTAAATAATCATATATTCTCAAGGTGTACAACTTCTTAGCCATGAATTATGAGAGTTGAAATTATCCATAAGATTTGCAATCTTTAGAGAGTAGGATCTTTACATTCAACCTGTCTAGAATGCTAAGTGAACTTTTTCAGAGTTCCTTAATTGAAACATCAAACAAATAGTTAGTTGCAAAAAGCATTATATAGGCATTATGTAATGTTTGAGTTCGAGATTCTGAGAGTAAGAACTATCAAAATCATTTAATTTTCTCCCCATTTTTGTCATAATAAAAAAGATAATGTAATACCATATATATTCAAGGATCAAAACAATGATAGAGCCAAAACAAAATAAGACAGAATCCTAAGGTTCAGGGCCAAAGAAAATAAAAGCCTAAGTGCCTAGGTGCCTAAGTTCCAGAGGATGAAGGATTTGCAGGCAGCTTGTTCAGGATCTGTTGAAGCAAGTTCTGAAGGGAGTTGTTGACTGCCTTCTGCTCAGCAATGCTTTCCTTGAACATTTTCTGTTCTTCTTTCATATTCTGATGATCTTGTTTGATTTCATCAATTACACGTTCCAATCGCACAAGAAAAGGTTTAGAGGATGAAGCAATCAGAGCGACTTGTTTGGCTTTCTCTGCATTTTCAGCTTCTTGTGCCATCTGAACCGCTTCAGCATTTCTAGCTTCTTCTTCTGCTAGAAGTCTTGCTGCTTCAGCAGCTTTTGCTTCAGCTTCTTTTTGCTTTGCTGCAAGGAGCCCGAATTGTCTTATCCTTTCCTTTTCTTCTTCCTTGTCCTTCACCAGTTGAACTGAGGCAACTTTAGACGCTTCTAAGAAATTTGAGATTCTCTCAAACTCAGAGTCTAACCATTTCTGAAACTGTCCCCAAGAGTACTCAAGCTCCATATGCTTAGTGCTTCTGCTGGCTTCTGCTTTTAATTTGGCTACCCTTTTTAAAGCCTTGTTATGAAACACATTAATGTATTCATCAAGAGTTTTGGGAACAGGTTTTTCATAAACAATCAAAGCAAGGTTAGGTTCAGCAGAATTTATTTCAAGAGGTATTTGTTCAGTTGTTGGTTCTGGAGTAGGTATTTGCTCAAGAAGGTCTGAGACTGTATAGGGCTCAGAGGTGACAATTTCAATGGTCTCATAACCTGTTTCTTCAGAGAGGTTGGGTGAATGAGGATCAGAGTGTTGAGACACAGACTCAACAATGTCTGTTCTAGGTTGATGGGAAGCAAAGTATAACAAGTCTTGAGAAGGTGGGGAATCAGGTGTTGGGAATTGAGGGAGTGAGGTAGTGATGGATGAAGTGAAAGTGGGAATACTTTCAGATGGAATGGGTGTGGTGATTGATGAGAATTGAGTTTGTTGAATAGTGATTTTACATAAAGAGGTCGTTGGAAGTGGAACTGAAAAAGATGGTGGTTTAAATGCAACTTGAGAAATGGGAGTGGGAATTTGAGTAGTGTTTGTATCAGAAGTGATTGGTGATGATGAAGCATCAATAGATTGCGTAGCAGCTATTGAAATAGAGGGAACAAAAACAAGCTTACTAGATTTTTTAGAGTAAGAAGCCATAGCTAGATTCCCAGAAGTTCCAATCTTATCATCCTTCTTCCTTTTCTTGGATTCAGACATTCCTTCAACTTGTTTCCTTTTTCCTTTGGGAGGATCAGCCAGAGTTGGTGTAGGAGCAGGATCATAATTGAACTTTGGCATGTCAAGTCCCGCTTCTCTCATCATGGCCTTAATAGTAGCAATTACCTCTGGGCTGTCGCTTTTTGAATACAAGGGATAGTCCTTCATTGGAATCCTGTGTTTAATCACATAAGCAGGAGATACCAAATGTGGTTTCACACGTACTTCCTTGATTATTCTCATATTCTTAAGTGTCGTGGCATTTAGGGAATCTCCAATGCCTGGTGTCAAATCTTCTGTATGCATGGCTTCTTTAGTTAGAAATTCCACTATTCCGCTTTCAACAAAAATATCAAAGAGCAAGCTTCCAAACGGAATGTAAGTGGTAACATATTTTTCTAGCAAAGCTACTGTCCTTGTCTTGGCCACCGTATCCCTTAAATGATAGAACAGAATGGAGGGTAGACACATCTTTTGTTGTGTAATCAAATAGTACAAGATATACTTCTGATTGGCGTTGAAGTAGTCAGAGGAACTTGATAGAGGTCTTGGATTGATTCAGCTCAGACTGATCTTGTGCCAAATCCTTAGTTTATCATGTAGATCCTTACCCGTATACTTTGATTTCTCTGGAGAGTAGTTGGTGAAGATAGTTTTGTCAATGCTTTCTTTCACAAACTTGAAGTTTCCTTTCATTCCATAGACTCACTTGTTTTTCAAGAATTCCATTTACAAGAGGTCTGAGATTGATTTCTCAGTGATAGCTATCTTCTTTCCCAGAACATGAGAAACTACATGAAGACGATCGCATGCTGCTTGTCTCCAGAAGTCCTTCACAAGAAAAATGGGACCTTTGAGCCTTTGAAAATATTGATTCCAACCTTGAGATTCTAGTTCAACAGAAAGATCATACCCATTAACAGCAAGATTGTCAAAATCAACATTTAGTTCTTTAAGAACACTCAGTTTCTTTGCCTCAATAATACAATTAACTGAAATGTCTCTTTGTGTGATATGATCTTTATCAATCACAGGAAGTGATGATGATGATGTTGAAATGACATTTGAGGTGGTTACTGAGGTTAAAGATGGAGGAGCTGAAGAAGATGATAATCCAGTAGAGGGGTTCAAAGATTGTTCCAATTCAATGGCAAATTGAACTACTTCTTGTTGAGAGGTAGTCATCATGTTGATTATTGATATAGAAGGAATGATGATGAAGTTTGTTGTTGAAAATGAAGAAAACACAGAGAGCAGTTTAAAGGGAAAGAGGGTGTAGGGTTTCTAAGATGTAAAAAGGAGTGAAGTGGTGTGAGTGGGTATATAACTTGTGGGTGGAGTGAAGTTGAGTGAACGTGACGTGTTAAACATAATAATGAAAATTAATAAATGAGCGTAATCAAGATTTAACCAATTCCAAGAAAAAGTACTGCTCATGCGTTAATCATCCTTTAATCAAATGACACGTATTGAATTCCTCAGAGTGTGGAAAACCAAAAGGTTTCCTTCTGATCAGAGACACTTCTGACAAAGTATCTTCTAATGGCTGAGATTGAAAACAAATGCTTTAGTGTTTAAATGAAAATCTAACATCTTCAGACTCTGACTAAACACATCTGGTTCTAAGGAAATCTTACTCTGGACAATAGTCCACTTTTAGATGTTTCAGAATAAATAGAAATCTATCTTCAGTAATCGATTTTTTAGAAAGAGAAATCTTTTATCTATTCTTCTTCTGATGAGTTATTTCCAGCTTCTGATAAGGTTGTAACTGGATCTGGAGAATTTGCATCTTCGTCTTCTTTTCTTGAAACTTCTACTTCTTTGATTCTGATGACGTGATCTTCAGATCTACAACCTTTCAATTAGCTTTGACTTTTCAGAGTTAAGCTTATCATTGAGTCTGACATGAATTGATTCGTCTACAATTCTTGTTTATGTGTGATGAATTTTGTAGCTTTTAGAGTGTTCAGAATATCCTAACAATAAATACTTTGAGCAACGAATCCAGAGCCAATGATTTCTTCTTTTTGGTTTCCCCAGAACTGACGAAGCTTCCAGGCTTAAGTTCCAGACTTTGAAATATATGCCTTTATCTCGTTACGAGTCGTGAGCAACTACCGTTCAGTTACCATGATTGGTGTTTCAACTGAGTTGCTAAGGATATCTTTGAGTCTGATTTAGGTTCTGATGATATATAGTCTTCTGGTTCTCCAAAAATTTCATCTCCAGTTGCTGCTACTAGCACAACATCTGCTAGTTCTACATCAGATTCATCTTCTTCAGAATCAGAGTCGTCAAGTTGCCATTTAAACTTTTCTTCGCTTTGGAGAAGTTCTTCTTAGACTTCTTCTTCTTTTTGACCTTTGGACACTCGTTCTTGTGATGACCTGACTTGTGGCAGATAACTTCCTTTCCTGAGTTATGCTTCTTCTATTCAGATGATGACTCTTAGTGGCCTTTGATTCTTCTAAAGTTTCCTTGCCTATGCTTCCAGAGTTTGCTCATTCTTCTGATGTTATCTTCTGATCTTCCATTTGAATCTTCTGATTCTTTCTCAGCTTGATGAGCCTTTTCCTTTCCAGGTTCAGACTTAAAACCGATGGATTTGCTTTTCTTCTTCACCCAGCTCTATCTCATGATTTCTCAAAGAACTAACACGCTCTTCAAGACTTACACTGTTGAGATCTTTTAATAGCTTTAGAGATTTTACCATAAGTATTCATTTCTAAGACGGACTTCTGATGATCTTTTCCATATGTCCAATAGTTGAGTGCCTTTGTTCAGAACTTGAGTTCTGCGATTAGCATTTGAAACTTTGAAGACATGATCTCAACTGTTTCATCATCCTCCATTTTGAATGCCTCAAGGTTTTGGATTAAGGCAAGTGCCTTTGTCTTCTTAGCTTGAGCATTTTCTTCATCAATCAACTTAAGAGAATCAAGAATAGATTTGACATCACCTTCTCATACTTAGTATAAGAGATATCATTTAGCAATATGATTCTTGCCTTATGATGACTTTGTATTCTTTCTTATGTTGGTTGATTATATCACTTCAGGATATTTTAACACATGTAGCATCAACTGGGTGAATGTAGCCATAAACTACCAAATCCCAAAGATCTACAACAAAACCAAGAAAGAGGCTTTCTATTTTGTCTTTCCAGTAGTCAAACTTTTCACCATCACGACTGGTGGTTTGATACTGTAATGATCTTCCCCTTTAGTAGTGGTATTAACAATAACTTCCATGTTATCTCACACACTTTCTGGATCGGTACTGAACACTGTTAAGTGCTGATAAAACGTTTATCACAACAGAACCGGAGCTCTGATACCAATTGAAGGTGTGAGAAAAACACAAGAAATGGGGGGTTTGAATTGGATTTTCCATTTTGAAGGCTTTTTGTGAAACTTAAACAAAGATCATAAATAAGCTAACAATAAAAACACACGATATATCCTAGTTCACTTGAAAAAGTATCAAGCTAATCCAGTCCACCCGCCAAGGTGATTTTGCCTTAGACAAGGACTTAATCCACTATAACCAAACTGATTCCAATTGCACGAGCCAACTGCTGGTGACTAACAACCTCTAAGACTGGCCAGCCTTAGAACCTGTTTGTTAAACCATTAGAATAACAAACGTTAGAGTACCTAAATTGTTCTTCACACAAATACTCCATTGTTATCATCAAAACATCAAGATAAGATGCAGAACCAAATCTCGTTCTAACATTTTTAACGATTAAAGATTGATTCCTCGAGATATTCTGTAATGACAACACTTTCATCTTTGATTTTAATTTCTGTTATGAGTAGTTAAACCCCCATTGCTATGGGGGTGACCCTGATTCTGATTATAAAGATTTCGAATTTATGGATGCAATGACAGTTTTAATTCAGTAATTATTGATTTGTTCTTATCTCTGTGCTTAATGCTTTAACCGTCGGAAAAACGGATTTCGAACCTTTACATATAATTTGAGCTGGACAGCTGTTGTATGTTGATCTGAATAAGAACATTTGATAATAAATATCACATAGGACTAGGGATACTTTATCCTAACGGGAAATTCTTGATATTTGCATGCTTGATCATGAACTTAAGTGCCTATGGACATAGTAATTAGGTTATGTGACCAAAGATCTTTTCACTAAGGACTTAGGATTAGATACCCTAGAGAACCGGTAATCAACTGTTGGGGATTCTGTTATTGCATTGATAAGTCGTAATTGTTACAAGAAGATTTATTCACCGAACCCTAGCAATCTACTCCTCGCTGTTAATTGTTTAACTATTTTACTCGCTTTCTTTAATTGCAATTTTAGATATAATTTTACCAAATCCAAAAATCCCTAAGGCTTTTTGTTTAATTGAAATTGTCTCTGAACTCTGTATCGTCAAGCAGTCCTTGAGATTCGATACTTGGGATTTTCCCTTTATAACTACAATAGGCAAAATAGTACACTTGCTATTTTTTCTATCAGAAACACATTTTCATTAAAAACAAGAATGCAAACAAACTATACGTAGTAGTCATAAAGGCTCATAACATAAACACTTAAAGATAACTACATCAGACCATTAACTTGATAGCAATTAAGCATAATCTACCTCATGTGCACTCATACGAAATGCCCACTTTTTTTAAGGAGGGACAGAAGAATCTCCAGACTTTCCAATAGATATGACTTGGTTACTTGGGACAGTAGAGTCTGAACCAATTACTTCAGGAGTTAATCCACCATTCGGTGAAATAGGCTGTAGACCATTTCCACCTTATTTATCTTTGATGTCAACTTTTGAGAACTAGCCGACAACCTTTTAAGAGTGCCTTATAAATTATTATCCTTTGGGGACAACTTCTCTACCCACCACAAAAAGTTGGGTAGTGTACCTTCAACCAATCAATCAATGCCATATCATTTTATTATATTTAATTATTTATTTAATAGTTTAAATTTTATAGTTTTCCAATGCAATTTACTCTAATTTTCTCTATAGATAACTCTACCCAATTTTTTGAAGTGGATAGATAAGAATTCACCTTATCCTTTACATTATCCAATAATTTTAAGGAATCTACTGTCCCCATGCTTCAAAGAGCTTGTCCTCGTAACATGGAAGATGACAACTTTGTTAGAGATTTATCATTCACATTTGGCAGCCTTAGTACTGATGATTTTTCTTTGGGAGAAACCATATTATCAAGTTGCTGCAGTATTTTTGAGGCCATCTCACTAGATTTGGATGGTAAAGAAGGAAAGTTGCTGCTAGGCATAGTGTCACCTACATTTTCCGGTGGCGATTTGCTATGACTGTAATTAACTTCACTAACATCACATTCACTCCCATCACATTCACTCATATCTGAATTCCAACAATCCAATAACACATTTATAATTCCAATTGATTTCAACCTATAAACAAGGACAAGCGTGTGAAATTCCAATTCGAACAACTAAAGCTTAATCACAAAATACATCAAGTGCATCAAAAACAACAATCCACGAGTGAAGAGTTTAAGATATGTGTTACTGGATTGGAGATGCTAACAAGCTATTCAGAACTTTATCATTCTCATTCATATCAACAAAGTTATCCATAACCCTAAAATTCATCTACTAACAAGTTATTCATAACAGATCCATGAGTGACCAATCTATAACAAGTTTCAACCATGATTCTTTCACCAGATTCTGTTCTCATTCCAATCAACAAAGTTAAACATTGATGCTAAGCTAAGATATAAGATTTGAGGGAAGACAAACACTTACTGATTCGACTCCGGCAAAAAGGCAAATGGCGAACACAAACGGCAGATGGCAAAAAGGCAGACCAACAGAGAGGCAGAACGGTGATACGACACGACGGAGTGGCAGAACGGCGATACGGCGCTGCGGAGAGGCAGGACGTCGATACGGAGAGGCGGTGAGGCAGAACGACAATTCGGTTGATAGATAAGGGATGAACATCGCTGCAAAACTAACAATTTACAGTGGTGATTTAGTAACCTCAAACTGTTTTAATTAATGTAAAGTAGCTAATTAAACAATAAAAAATAACAAGACAGAACAACCATTTAAATATCTTGGTATTCCTATTGGTGGTAATCATAGGAGAAAGGATTTTTGGAAACCGGTGATAGAGGCAGTGTCAAAGAGATTGTCTAATTGGAACAATAGACATTTATCGATCGGTGGTCGAATCGTGCTCCTAAAATCGGTTCTCTTCGCGCTTCCTGTCTATTTCCTTTCCTTCTTCAAAGCACCGTCAGGTATTATCTCTATTCTTGAATCTAGATTTAAAAAGTTTCTGTGGGATGGGGGAGAGGAGAGTAGAAAAGTTAATTGGGTGCAATGGGACATGGTTTGTAGGGAGAGGGAGGAAGGTGGGCTAGGTTTAAAGAAACTAGGAGCTTTTAACATCGCATTATTAGGTAAGTGGATATGGAGGTTTCATACCGAAAAACACAGTCTCTGGGCTAGGGTGTTAATGAGTAAATACGGCGAAATAAACATCAATGAAAACATAGGGAGGAAGGTTAGTTCCAGTTGGTGGCAGGATTTGAAGAAGATAGAAGAAAATGGGATGGGGGAATGTAAATTACAATGGTTCTCCAAAAAGTTGTGCAGGAAAATAGGAAATGGAACTACATCTAGGTTTTGGAGCGATCCCTGGCTGGAAGGACAGACTATGAAGACCACTTTCCCGGAGCTGTTCAAGCTGGCTATACACAAAGAGGCGACGGTTAGTGAAGTGCTGCAGAGAAATACTGAAGGTCTAGAATGGAATATTCGATGGGTGCGAAGTCTTAACGAAGAGGAAAGGAAGCTTGAAGAAGAAATTAAAGGAACAGCCCAAAGAATTAATCTCAGTGAAGATATAGAAGACAAGTGGCTTTGGTGTAACAAAGAATTTTCAGTAAGAGAAGCATACAAGATAGTTTCAAAATATAGTACGATAGTAGAAAGGAGTAGGTTCGCAGAGGCGTGGAATAAGAACATTCCGCTCAAGGTGTCGACGCTGGTATGGAGGGTGTGGCAAAACAAAATACCGACCAAGGATAATCTGGCTAAAAGAGGTATATTGAATGATCTTCAAAGGCTATGTCCGTTGGGGTGTGGAGTTGAAGAGACTGTTGCACATTTATTTTTTGAGTGCCCCAAATCGAGCGAGGTTTGGGGGGCGATTCTAAGATGGTTGGAGGTGGCGACGGCATTACATAACACAGGGCTGGAAAGCTTCAAACAGTTCAGTTTTTTAATAGACTGTGGCAGAGGAAAAGCTGATTTGATCAAAGCAGTTTGGTTTGCATGTATTTGGGCTGTGTGGAAGCATAGGAACGAGAGGATTTTCAGAAATAAAGAGTGGAATACAGGGAGGATAATTGAAGAGATCAAAACGATGGCTTGGACCTGGCTTAAAAGTAAAATGCGTGGGTTTAATTATCCTCTGGAGCTGTGGATATCAAATCCGCATGAGTGCATACTCTGACTGTTTCTCGTCTTCTTTGTATAGGGAGGTGATGCAGAAGCGTATTTGGTGTAGTTCGTAGCTCTATTCCTTGCTGCTGGTTTTCGGAGTTGGCGCGGTTTTCGCAGACTGGGTTACCAGCTTACTGCAGTGGTATTTTCAAATGTGGGAATTGGTTCTGGTTTAGCAGGTGTCCGTCGCCGTCTGGAGAGGCTTAGTACCAAGGGTTTTGAAGTGTTAGTGCAGCTGCTGTTATATTGGTTGTTGGTGTAACATTGGGGGCTTCAGTGATAATGTGTGTAATGTATAGTTGGTTGTGTATGTGTTACCTGTGTTGGTTTAGGTGTGTGGACTGTTGTTTGGCTTTTCTAGTCGAAGGTGGGATGGTGTTTTATTTGCTGCCTTTAGTTATTTGACTGCAGCTGGAGGTTCTAGTTCATATATGGGATTCAATTGGTGTAATTGTAACGTATTTAGGCATCTCTTATGCCTCTATATTTATATAATTCCTTTGCTTTTGGTCTTTCAAAAAAAACAAGACAGAACAACCACTTGAGCAAAAAATTATCACTCATAGTATTGACTAACATTTGTAGCTTGTATCAGTTTTTAATTATTTATTTTTGATAGTATGTAACCATTTTTATTAATATTAAATTAACATAAGCATCCTTATGTTGTGTCCAAATCCATAAAATTGGTACATAAACAACAAGAAATGCACGTGAACCTTTATATACAAACTTCGAGGACCTCAGTGTCATTGCAAACCATCCATTATTTCATTGTCAGTAGCTGAGGCCAAAATCTTTGATTTAAAAAATAGCATACAACATAGAGGATATACTAAGAGCCACACAGATTTAATATGTTTGAGACATCATATTATTTTTTATTCATATTTTAAGATAATATTCCAACAGAATATTTATTTTAGGAGCCAAACCCACTAAATTCTCACTTAACATGATATATGTCAGCCATTCATCTATGAAAGCATGTAATAGGCAACAACTATAACTTACACAACTCTGTCTAAATCTATGCTGAGGTGCATTGTGTTGTGTCTAACTCTGTCTATGCTTTCCATTCTGTACATTATGATGCTTAGGTGCATGCAAAATTTTGAAGAAAGAACCAATAAAATATCATTGAACATAATACAGTATACATTGAGTCCATAGAGAGTAGCGAGTTAAAAAAATTTATACAACAATATCTAACTTAAACATTGAGGACGTTGAACATCATATTTCTTATAATATTTTTCCATGTCAACAACTATAGGAATATATCACATATTGAAAGAGATTTAGAAAGAAAGAAAAGGCATTGCAATTCAATTAATATAAACCAGTGTTGTCAAATATCTGCCATGGAAGCACCGTGGTGGATTGTGGTTGCTGATTTTTTGACTACCGCCAAGACCAATTTGTGAAGTATGGCGGCGACATGATGTTTTATGGAGGATTTTTGGCTCTCAGCCATGGTCTGTCATAAGCAATAGTTAACACTGAAATAAACTATTGGCCTTACAGAGTAACTCAAATGATAGTCTGCTGCTCAGCAAACCTAAAAACTTCTCCGATTCATCGATCTGTCGCATGCATGGTTTGAAATTGTGGATTGAATCACTTGATGCGGCCACAATATTACGGATGCGGACGACACGACATCCACATCGAACCGCAATTGCGGTGTGAAATGAAATCACATGGAATCGCCACAACAAAACTCCATCGCTACCGCATCTCCGCTGCACCGCATCGTCGCCACACCGCATCACCGTTGCAACAAGAAGAAAAGTCATGTTCCTTTTCATTTTTGAAAAATAATATTTCACGCTGCAACGAGCATAATTTGCATCGCAGCAACCGCAATAGCCGCATCCGCAACACTCGCGCATCCGTAGCCGCAATGAAAATCTAAAACTATTGTTGCATGATCTTATGTGCCTTGAGTAAGTTAATTTGTTAAGTTGACTTCATGAATAAAAAATACTAAACTTACTAAACAAACTCCAAGCCACACTTTTGATAGAAATAGCTAGATCTTTGAAAAAATAAAGCCTGAAATGATCATCAAACACATTAATAGATAAATCTAAGAAACATATAACTTGTTATAAATTCCATTGGAGTGCCTATAGTCAACTACCAAAACATGATAGTTTTTCACAATATGTCAAGGGATGCAATAATGTCAAAAGCCTTGAGGAAGTCTCCCTTAATAAGAACCCTTGTGGCAGCCATAACATGATCCCTAACATTTTCAGGAGAAACCGTGAATGTTTGTTTCTCACTGATCTCAAGCAAGCGACGAAAATTCTTACCGATGATCCTTTGCTTTGCATCATGAACATTGGCTGCCATGTTGGGAACTTCCAACAGCATAGCATATGTGAGATTCACAGATTCCAAGAGCTCGAGATTTATATGCATATGATATGGCATCTGCCTTCTTCTTTCCAACCTTTCCTGAAAGAAGATTAAAAAAGATTGAACTGTGATGTTGAACATAATTTTCACATTCCAAGACAGATTAATTAATGAAACTAACTAAGGAAATAAGTACTAGAAAAAAATTACGTAAAAATTACAATAGATGAAAGAAAACTTAGCAACAAAAGACATAAGAGATGTGTGTGATTCATATGAATATCAGCCGTAAAGAGAACAGAGCTATCTGCAACCAATAGTCAAATCAAATTGGGGTTTAAACTAGCCGAGTTGAGTAATATTATTGTGCCTCAAAACTGATTAACCCCACTCAATACAAATGTAATGATAAATAATGAATCCTAACTACAATTCAGATCAATATCAAATATTTTTGATGAAAAATCAAACAAGGATTTCATCAGAGCATGTGTCAAAATACCTAAATTGGTGAAATAACCTAAATGTATAAATTTCGAAGGAACAAGTGCTTCCAACCCATTAAAGACCACAATAATCCAGTTGTTTTAAAAGACAAGAAACCACCCTTTGATATCATACCATGCGAACATAAAAGGTTTGTTTCCTCCCATACAACTTCTAATTTATGATTATTGGCAAATGCCACCACCACTTCAGTGGCTGAACAAACAAACTTCTGAATTATGCATCACCGAAACGAAGCTTTTAGGTCAAAAGAATTTGAAATTCTGGTTAAGCAGATTACTAAGATGCCAGACAGGATTTCGTGGCACTTGATCTCTGCTTCTCACAAGGATTAAGGAAGAACAAAAACAAACAGCAGAAAAAAAACAACACACAGAAATTGTTAACCCAGTTCGGTGATCAACAACACCTATGTCTGGGGGCTACCAAGCCAGGAATGAAATCAACTAAGTAGAATTGGTTCTAAGCTAAACTCCAACGTTTACAACTTAGCACCTAGAAACTACCCTTTCTATATTTCTACCTAAGACACTCCTAGGTATGAGACCCTCCTCAATTCCCTTCCAATCATAGCAGTGACTGAAAATATTACAACTCAATAAACTGTCCTCCTCTAGTAATCATGCAATACAAGAGAGGCTCACACAAGTACAAACCCTAGTACTCTATAACAGCTGCGATGTTCGTCTCTTTCTAGGTCAAATCCATCCTATTTATATATCAAAACATAACTGGATTTGGGCTTTAAAAACGCAACAATTCTGCTCCACCGAATCTGCGACCTATTCTTTTCTTCAATCCTAAGTTTCCAAAAATGTCTCCTTACATAAAAACTGCATATTCCTTTTAGAATCAGAATCTCTGATTCCTCAATCTCAGATGCCACCTGGGATCAATTCATATTCCAATCACACCTGGAACATAAATACAGTAATTCCAAAATAGTAACAGACAAAGATGTCGAATCCACCTGATAGGACATCTTGTCTAACATCATAACATGAAGTTAGTTTATCATGTCAGGACATCTTGTCCAACATCTTTCTGCTAAGTTAGTTTTACCAAAATTTATGCCAACCTCAAGGGCTTGGACTCATCAATCTTCTCCTTTGGCAGATTTTGGCTAAAACTAACTTCAATTGACCTGCAGAAGCATATCAGGGAGACCATCATCAGAATAGCAGCGGAAATACAAACTTTGTCTCCCCCTCAACTAGTACCTCCTGCAAGCAGCATAGAACAACACAAAACTACTCCCCCTCAGTGGTTAGTAGTATACCAGCAGTGGTTAGTGATGTTAGTATTTCTCCCCATTTTTAGCCAGAATATGACAAAGACAGAAGGACTAACTCAAAAACTAATTGATCAGTTCAAAGTAATTAAATTACACACCCCACAAAAGTAAAAATTATCCTGGGCATTCAGCCCTTACACAACCAAAATTACAGTAGAAGCATAAAAAAACATAAAACAAAAAAAAGATAAAAGACAACTATCAGAAGTCATCTCCAGTTTCCTCATCGTCTTCTTCTTCTCCTGCACTTCCACCAGAACCATTTTCAGCATCTTCTTCACCTGCATCACAGTTCTCCTCAGCAGCCTTCTCAGCATATCCAGCGTTGACTCCACTGTTCTTGATCTGCTCAGCAGACAAGGCTTGTATCAATCTTTCTAGCTTCTCCTTTCTGGCAGTGCTGCCTTGATAATTTCATCAAGCTCTTTGCAGGTTACCTTCAGTTGATAAATGGTGTCCTCCTCTGAGGATGTAGCTGCAGATGTTGGAATTGATGTTGAGGCAATATCTGAGACATGCTTGCCAGCAAACAGCTTGTGATGTAGAGTCAGAGGTGGCTTCCTTCTCATGATAGCATCACCAGATAGAATTATCCCCGGATATTGTTGAAGAATTATTCCACAGATGAGTGATGGAAAGCAAATTAGCAGCTTAACAGCTGAAGAGGCAGCTTGTTTCAGAATTTAATCAAAGATATATTCACCAAAATCGAAAGCCTTTCTTCTTCCAACAGCATAGATAAACTTTCCAAGTCTAGCTGAAATAGTTGAAGGGTGATTAGTAGGGACCTAGTTCACAGTACCAATTCTATGAAGAATGGCCTATTTAACACTTATCTTCCCGGCTGGCAGTTTCTCTTTGCTGGGCCAATTCCTCACAGTGTTCCCAGTAATTTCCCTACAAATTTGGTCATCTGAATCTTCAATTTCAGCCTGAGGATATTCAGATCTGCCAAGGTACTTGTTGATCTCAGCAGGAGAAAATGTCACAATATTTCCCCTGACATACACCTTTAAGTAGTCCTCACTTTTTTGATTATTGCATTCTTCTGGAATGTTTACAACAAACTCTTTAACCAGCTGCTCATAGCATGAGTCAAAGTGAGAGACGGTCTTTAACAACCCAGCTTCTTTAATCAAATTCATTACTTCTTTACACTGGAGGGCATTCTGTCCCAGTTCTCTCTCCAAAGCAATTCTTCTGTGATAAACATGCTTCCACCTGTTAACACTTACAACATCAGGAAAGAAGATGTTGTCCATGGGAGCTTTAGGAAGTGGGACAACCGTCTTCTTAGAGGCTGGTTTCTTTATGACCCTCTGTCCATCCTTTGTGCCATCGTAGTCTGATTCATTTTCAGACTCTGCCTTCCTTTTCTTGGTTCCAACAGCAACCTTGTTCCAGGGCCTATGGGGTCCAACTGCGAATTTCTTAGTTTGCTTGTTAGAGATGTCCACACCTTTATCTTTCCTCCTTTTTAATCGTTCAGACACACTAGGCTTGAGGCTTGTTGCGATGACTTCATTATCAGAAGGTAAATCATCTAAATTGATAATTTTGTCAGCCTGTTCTGGAGCCACTTGTGTAGACGAAGACGTTTCATCATTTGTCTCAACATTTTTAACCACAGAGTCAGCAAGGGTGTGCAGATTCCCTTCTGACTCTTCATCATCATCTCCTCTTTTGTCAGCATTTCTCTTAGTCACATTAGAATCCTGAGGTGAGTTGGGTGGCATAATCTGTGCAAGGGGTCTGGTGATTCCAGCAACACTCTTTCTATCCCCCTGACTTATGAGTTTCTCTACTATTTTATCAATCCTTTCATCTGTGTTGAACCTTTCTATTCATTTCCTAGGACTAGAGAAAACATCAGAGGTATTCGAAGG